>CM051238.1:21520969-21980969 GCA_027917425.1 Gastrophryne carolinensis
TCCCCTGAGGGATCCCGGGGTTTGTTTCGCTTTAAATATTGGGGGGGGGGGAGGTGGGCGGTGACCAAAAAGTGCCTAGGGCAGCACAAATCCTAAATACGGCCCTGCCCTGCCTAGGCCCACGAAAGGAGGGAGTGAAGGAGCCCGAACCCCGAAAGGGTCGAGGCTGCTTTTTGCGTTGGGGTAACTTACCTCCCTTAGCAAAAAGGTCCAAACGATCACCAAACAGGCGCAATCCTTTAAAGGGAAGCCCCGTGAGAGCCTTCTTGGCAGCATTGTCAGCTGCCCACTGGCGCAACCAGACTGAGCGGTGGATAAAGACAACCAAGGCCGAGTTCCTGCTACACATCCGAATGGTGTCATCTAAGGCAGAGAGAACATAGGTGATGAACATCTCACATTATGACAAGGCTCTAAATTCAGCACTAAAAGGATCCTCGTGGGAGCCGTCCAGAAGGTCCTAATAGCCACGGCCATAATAGCGGAAGCACACCGGGCGCAAGGCCGAACCCACAAAAGCAAAAGTGTGGGAAGCCAGTTGATCAATACGCCGGTCCTCACTATCCTTTAAGGTAGTGGAATCCGGGGAATGCACAACAGACGTATTAGACAACCCCAAAACAGGGGCGTCCACCTCGCGGGGAGTTGACCAACATTTGACCACATCCGAGGGAAAGGGATACCTCCTATCCCACCCGTTAGGGATACCGGGAAGCCGGCTAGGCCGCTCCCATTCCTTGAGAACGAGATTATTAAAATGCGTCTGTTCTGGGAATTCCAACATGGTTTTGCAGTACCAAACAATTCCCCCTGCTGCTTAGGTGCCGCTGCAGGAGGGGAAATGGCAAGTACCTCAAAAATTTGAGTCAGAAGTCTATGGGTGTCGTCAGCATCCCAATGCTCTGAGCCGGCATCAGCGCCAAGGCAATGCTGAGAGAGATCTGAATCTGAAAATAATTCCCCTTCCTCGAGAGGGGTATAGTCAGACAAATCAAGGAAATCATCTTGTTCAAAGGTAACAGCCGGCGCAGTGGGCGCCATGTGCCGTCTTTTAGCTGGAGCCTTACGGGCTGCAGAGCTAGCAATCAATCTCTCAATGTTGGGCAGTCTGGCGGAAACATCAGATTGCGACTCTCCGCTAGTGTTAATGTAACTAGGGGTCATAAGCAGGCGCGGGGGTGTGGGGGATGAGGCCGAGGGTACTGATCCTGCCACACGGGGCCCAGATTTCCACCAATAGCACCAATTACACGAATAGCGGCCGAGCCGGACGCTGACGCCACGTTCGTTTGGACGAATTGTCAGAATGAGGGGAGAAGAGATGCTGAGCAATGTGCCAGCAAGTCAAAGTGAAAACACACACACACAAACGGTAAAACAGTACACAACCATACAAAGCATTAATACTGACCACCGCCCCCCCCCCCCCCCCGACTAACCGGACAAGGGAGAAGTGGGAATAAGCCCATTTTACATTTAGCCACATGTAATGAGGGCTGACCAGATGGGGCATCCCATGTCAGGCTCACCAACCTGTGCCGCCTACCCTTTGGTGGGGGATTTGCGGTGGAGCGATGCTCCAATAAAAAGCACCTCTAATTGGTGCTGCCTACCATCACCCGGACCATGCAGCCAAAGCTGGGAGGCAGGTAATAGTGGCACGGGTGGGAATAGGACATAGGGCCGGGGGCTGTGCAGCCTGGCTTACCTGCAAGGAGAGAGAGAGCCATCATCTTGACCTTCGCCGCCCACTGCAGAGACTAAACTGGGGAATGAGTGGGAGGTCCCAGGTATATAGTAAAGCTCCCTCTTGTGGACTATATCCCAGACGTAATGATTCATTACTGGAGCAGGGTGTACTTGGAATAGCTGTTTTTTAATACGGACATACGAAACACCAGCGGCCACATCCTAGGTTTCATTGTAGATAGGTTGGGTGCGGAAGCACACACAGCTGCAGGGATGCCAGTAAGGGGTTTGCAAACAATCTTCAGGGGGGGGGGGGTTTACACAGTGGAGCACCCAAAATCGGGATGCCCTAGGGGCACCTAATCGGCTGGCCCTGGAGTCTTTTAGACCGGCTGAAGTAGACCAAAAGGAACCATAGTCCCAAAACTAAAAGGGAAAGAGAGGCTGCTTGAAGTTACTTCTCTTTTACTTTTTTTTCCAGCCCCAGATGCTCCTTATACACACTGGAAGCAGACGGTCTTCTACCTGGAGGATTATCTAACAGTGCGACGGGGCGAGGAACTTTTTGGAACCATATCAATGAAACCAAATGCCAACAACATTGTAAGGCCTGTTTAGATCTTCTCTTTATTAATGACCATTGATATTGTAATTGTAGTATCTGCTTGATTTCGAGGTGCTCAACGAATAATGGTAAACCATGTATAGGAATATGCTGTTTATTTAAAGTGATATTTCAGGCAAAGGCAACTGTTAGACCATTATGACGGGCTACGTTTGGCGCTGTCCTAAACTGTTCTCCTTTTTTAAATTAAAGAAGAAATTGCCACGATATCCAGGTCTACAGCTTTACCTTATGATTCCTCTTCTGAAGCTGGTGGGCGTGGCCTTGGAGCTACAGTGCTGCATAGCAATCAACAGAATGGGTTGGGTCTATGACTATGGGTCATTGTAGTGCTGAAAGGGGAAAGGTTTCTTGCCACAATTGACTGATATTGTGGCATACTGAACTGTTCAGAACTCCTTCCATCTTGCCTAAAGCCCCAGTTCCAGCTGCAGAAAAGCAGCCCAAACATATTAAAGAGGAACATCAGAGGCCCTGGTGTCTAAAAGAAACCAGGGACATCTGTGTTCCATTCCTTGGGGCATCCTGAATTGGGATGCCTCGCTGTGTGAAACCCCCCTGATCGCCAGTTCCACTCATCTTCTCCTGGAGCCCTCGCCACATCTGTGCGCTCTGGCCGCATCCCTGCTCACCTCTCTGAATGTGTGGCGTGGGAACACATGCCTGCAAGGTGGGTGGGGGATGAGGCTGGCAGCGCCGCTCGGCTGCTTAGCCATCCACGCAGCTTAGCCATCAGCGGAGCCGAGTAACAGCGAGCGCCGTTTTGCTCAGCCAAGCACTTACTCTTGTCTGAGTCTGCGCCATGGGAGTGGGAAGAAAACCACACAGGAAAGTGAAATTCCTGTGGGTTGTTCCTCTTTAATGTCCCTTGACCATGGGTCCTGGCCTGGTGGTTACATGTGGTCTGCGGTTATGAGGTCGGTTGGAAGTACTGCTGAAACACATATATATATATATATATATATATATATATATAATATAATGATCTGAGTTCCCTAATACCAGTCCGAAGTGCCCCTTTATTCTCCCCTGTCACATGTGGCCTGCCAGCTGTAAACACGGATCGGGCTGAGTCAAGCTGTGGCTCAGATCACAGACTCCCTGCTGATTCTCTCACACCTCTGGGCTGGGGAAGTCCCACTGAGTTTGATACAGAGGCGAACCCTGGAGAGAGCTCCCTCTCTTCAAACACCAGTCCCTTAGACATCTGGCACCGACACAAATTGGACCATAGCTGGGCCGCTGTGTGTTTCAGCACCAAGCCAGGCACAGAACTGAAGAACCAAATGCAGCCCGGAAAGCCACACCGGTGCATATCCAACCAGTTGCCATAACTAGTGGGAAACCCGAAGAAATGGAGAACTTGGGTTCTGTACCAGCTTACACCCTAGGCCCAAAAAGATGTGGCAGGACTAGCCTTTAGTTTGATGTCAGAACCGTGTTGGCATCAGCCTCGGTTTAGGAATAAGGCCCAAAATAGTGTTTGTAGGTCCCAGCAAAGGTGAAGCCAGATCATCCGCCAGCAGTGTGGCATTCCCTCATCTCATTCTCAAAGGCAGTGTGGAATCCCCTCTCCCATTCCCCATAGGCAGTGTGGCATTCGCCCATCCCATTCCCCATGGGCAATGTGTCATCCCCCCTCCTATTCCCATAGGCAGTGTGCCACCCCCCTCCCATTCCCATAAGCAATGTGGCAGAAACAACCCCCAGAAAAAAAGGGTATACTTAAAAGAACGCTGTCCCCGCTCTGGCTTTTGGCACTGCCACTGCCTCTTGGACCAGTGCGCTCTGACACCGGAGTGCTTGTACCAGAAGCCAAAGCGGGAACAGTGGACAGCGTTTATTTAAATGAACACTGTCCCCGCTCTGGCTTCCGAAGCCGCCACTGCCTCTGGGGCCGGTGCGCGCTGACACAGACACTCGGGTGTCAGCGCGCACCAGCCCAAGAGGTGGTGGTGGCGCCAGGAGCCAGTGGATGCCGTCCATTTACCCTGCCAATCGACCCACTGCTGCCACAGCCGCAGCACAGGATTCATGTAAGTATACTTTTTTTTCAGTTTTTGTACATTCGCCCAATAAGACGCACTTTTGGGGAAAAAATTGTACATCTTATATATATATATATATGTGTTCTCTGGTGTGCTGTTCACCTTCACTGTGGCATCCTTTGTTGCAGAGAAGGACAGAGTCAGCTGCCAGAGACGCAGTGTTGCTGCTTCTATTGCTGCTCATTATGTGGGCTGCAGAGGAAGATGACGGCTCACTTCTGGCACTGCCACCCTCCCATCACCCTCTCTCCCCCAATGCTAATAAAGCTCATTTTTATGCTGATCTACAACTAGTAGGATAGAGGTTATTTTGAAAATCATTCATTCCTCCTGCTTGACACCTTAAAGGCACTTTTTTTTTCTGAATCTGATCCAGGATTAAGTTAATAGAGAATAGAGCTAATGCAGTAAGAAGGCATCCAATAACAGAAATAAAGGGATTAATAAGCAGCTTCCGTTGTAGCTTCCTTCACTGGCCTGACGTTGTTTCGGCTAGATTTTGGGAATGCTGCAGGCGCAGCTGCCTGTATTGCCCCTCCTCAGCTGCGTGAAACCCCCCAGATCGGCAATGCCAACTCACCTCTTCCCGGTCCTACATGCAGGCCACTTGTCCAATCAGCGCGCTCGGAGACGCTGGCTTCACGTCGTCTAAGCCTTCATCTAAGACCAAGGCTCCGAACGCGCTGATGGCAGCATCCTCCGCTACCCTCTAAAAGGAAGCGTGCCTGCGCCAGCCATTCACGAATGCCTGGCAATGGCACACACCCTGCTAGAGGGATAGCGGGGATGCGGCTCGCACATGCGCCGTTGGACCAGGAAAGAAGGTAAGTGTATGGGCAACCTAAGGGGGTTTCACACAGCAGGGCATCCCGATTTTGGATGCCCCAGGCCGATTGCCATGGGTTTTGGTCCACTTTATGGGTTTGGGGTTTTCATTAAATTATGCTGAAGGTCTGGTTTAATATCGAAGCAGCAGCCTTAATTAATGATAGGAAAACGAAAGGTAAATCAGTCCCCCTCTTCTCTAACGCGTTTTCCATTGTTTTTAGCGGGATTTGGATTTCACAGTAGAATTGGATTTCAAGGGCCAGCTGTGTGAAGCTTCCATATCCCACGATTACAAAATGCGCTAGCGCCGCCACCATCCGTTAATCCTTTTCCTGCCATACTTGAAGCCGCCGGATCTTCCCGAGCTGTACGGCGAAGGAATCTCAGCAAAGGAGCAGTGATAGTGAAAAGATTGGGATAAAATGAATACAATAAAATGTAAAATAAATGAAGCCGTTGGAAGCATCTGATACAGGAAACGAACAATTATTGTGTGGTGATTGTTTCATTGTCATTTGAGATAGCAACGATTGTTTCAGGAACGATCTAAAGAAATCCAGGCAACAGATTAAACGGGAATGCTTTAGTCATTGTTTATGTAGCTCTGACTTGGTTTAGCTGTGAGATTGTTGTGTGAAGAGTGCCGCCAAGCATCACTTTTGGGAATTGCCCAGAGAAAGCCGTGTGTACCTGTGTGAACCCTGCATCAAATAATAAACCGATTTTAAGCAATAGACTGGCCTGTCAATCAATTTACTGCTAATGTTCAGCTCTGGGTATACCTGTGGCAAATACCTGCTACACCATACAACTTATGATTCTGACTGTCCTGAGTTTTGTTCCCTGCCCCAGGGACATGTCTATTTGGGATGCCCTGCTGTGTGACACCCCCAGATGGCCCATATTAACACTTATGCCCGATCCTAGGGTGTGTGTGTGTGGGCACTCGTCCAATCAGAGCTATTTGCTGTGCATATGTAATGTTTGGCAAACAACTCTGTTGCAATCAGGGACACAAGTGGCTGAATCCCCAACAGCGGGTGCGCTCCCGCTCCAGACCTGAATTGCTGGGGACAGGAGCATGCGCACAGGAGCCCAAAGGGGATATGGCAGCCAATATTTACATTGTGAGGGAGCCAGGGAGGTTAGTTTTGCATTGCCCAGGGCAGTGGTGGTTCACGCAGCAGGGCATTCTGAGTTGGGATGCCCCAGGGGAAGGCCATCAGCCAACCCTGGAATCTTTTAGAGCATCTATCGCTTTCGCCAGCGGGCCCCTGGTCCATGAGACAAATTTCAGAACCTTGCAATTGTGGCAGGATGCAAAGAGATCCCCATCTGGGGTTCCCCAGCAGTTGCATAAGCCTTGAAAAGTCTCTCGATTGAAAGACTATTCTACCTGAACCAGAGTTGCTCAACCACCACCATGCTAACCACCACCTTGCGGGGTATGTCAGGAAAAAGGAAGTTCCAAGGACACATCTGAATGCAGAAGTCTTGAATGGAACTGAGCAAAGAGCACCATTTTGAATGAATACACCATTAGGCCCAGTTGTCATAATTCTGTGTGTCTGGCTGGTCCTGTGCAGATGAAAGTGCGATTAGCATGTGCGATTGCTTCTATTCAATTCAAATTATTGTTCGCCAAGTACATCGTGAGATGAACAAGGAATTCTTTTTGGCATATACACAGTGAAAAAAAAACAGTTAACTTCAATTCCAGCATATGAGGGGAAACATAGAAACAGAGATATACAGACACAGATAATCTTCTAAAGTGCAAATGATACGAAGTGCAAATGATACCGGCTTGAGCCTGAGCCTATGAAGCCTGGATATTGTTGAGGATGCAGACAGCCAAAGGAAAGAAACCCTTCCTAGACCTAGAAGTCCTGCAGGCTGGTACCGCAAGACGCCGCCCAGATGGTAAGTACTGGAATAGGGCGTGTCCAGGGTGGGAGGGATCCCGAAGGATCTTTTCTGCCCGAGTCCTGGTTCTGCGTTCATGCAGTTCATGCAGGGATGGTAACGGGGCTCCAATTATTCTTTCCGCTGTCTTTATTGTTCTTTGGAGTCTACCCTTGTCCCTTTTAGTAGCTCCCTCGAACCAGACAGAGAAAGAAAAGCACAGAACAGAACCAATGACAGCATTGAAGAAGAGCACTAGCAACCTTTTGGACAGACTGGCCTTCTTCAGTTGCCTCAGGAAGAAAAGTCTCTGGTGTGCTTTCCTCAGTAGAGCCATGGTGTTCCTTTCCCAGCTGAGGTTGTTGGAGATGGTCACACCCAGAAATTTTGTCTCACTTCCTCTTTTGATTTCCACCCCCTTGATGGACAGGGGTGACATGGGTGCCGAATTCTTCCTGAAGTCCACAACCATCTACAGAGTTTTTGAAGGGTTTATGACCAGGTTGTGTATAGAGCACCAATTGACAAGCTCCTCCACTGCTCCTCGGTAGGTTTCCTCTTTGCCGTTCTTGATCAGGCCTATGACGGTTGTGTCATCGGCAAACTTTACAATTCTCACAGAGTTGGCCAAGGAGGTGCAGTCGTTAGTGTAAATGGAGAACAGGAGAGGTGACAGAATGCAGCCTTGAGGGGCACCGGTGTTGGTGTGCCTGACACTAGACCGTACTGGACCAAGTCTAACTATTTGGAATCGCTCTGTTAAAAAGCTCCCTGTCCACGCACAGATGTTATGAGGAATGTTGAGCTTAGACATCTTCTCAAGTTTGGACTTATGGTGTTAAATGCCGAACTAAACACTACACATGTATAGTTAGTAGTCAGACAGGTAACGGAGGTTAAGAGACAGATGTACCTCTCTGCTGACATCAGTTTTCAACTTCCTTGTCAGCTGATGCATCCATGTCACCTGTGAATATCCACCTTCCTTGTAAGCTGATGCATCTGTCATGTCAGCTGACATGAAATCCAATCAAGGCACCCCTAGGCTTTTCTAAGGAAATCCTGGACAAGATGGCGCCAGGAAATTCTCTCCAGTATTGACTGTGCCACCTTTGTACCTTTAATGTCAGATTGCCTTTGGATTTCCCGGTTTGACCTCCGCTCGCTTCTTGTTTATGCCTCTTGGATTAACCATCTAGACTTTGTCTAGATTCCTGGTTTCAACTCTGCTCGCCTTCTTCCATCCCTTTGGATTAACCCTTGGACTGCTCTTTTTGTGTGTGACCCTGGTTTAATTTACTACTGCACCTTTGCCTGAAATACCGATCTCTAGACCCCACATTTGAACTTTTCTTCAGTGCCTGGTCCTTGATTGCTCTCCAGGGACGACCTGCGGCCCTTCAAATATCCAAGCCTAACTACCCATGCGGGAGGCTCTAGTGTGGACCGGCAGGGCCATGAGATTCTGGGCCGTGGGAGCATCCTATGTCCTGAACAGTAGGGACTTCATCTGAGGCATTGTGGAACCAGGGAATCTCTGCAAACCGGTGCTCTGTCTCTAGGTATGTGACACCAGTAGACACATCTACTGATGGATCATTGGAAAAGTACTTGCCAATAAAGCTTCTACCCTGGCCTGAAGAGAGTCTCTTCTCTTCCAGGAAAAAACTTTGGCCTGCACTGTGTCTAATGTCATTGTTCTTATTGTTGAGAAAATCACATGTGACTCACCCGAACCTGTCCAGATTTGATAAGATGGTTGTCGCGGATATCTCAAGGGAGATATCCACTAATAAACAATGACCAAAATTAGAGTACTGCAAGGCAGAGAGACTGGGATTATGCAGCAAACACAATCCCCTCGATTCAAAGAGCAAAAGTTAATTGATTTCGTATCGAGAATCGTAAGTTTGGGTGGGTGTTAGTCATTTTTTCCTGTTTTTTTGGCCATTTCCGACTCGCACGAGCCTACGTACGAATGCGTATATGCTCTTACGATCAGCGGAAGTTCGTTCCTAAATTTTAGGATCAAAACGTAAAACTTAGGATCAAATCCTAAAACTTACGATCAAAACGTAAAACTTAGGTTAATTGGATGTGTTTAGGTGTGATTCAGAGAAACCTCTAAACGCGTTTTAAAAGAAAGCCACAGCCGACACCTTTTAGCAGCCGGATTGCTGTTCGTGAACAGGTTTTTTGGCTATGTGGAGGAGTCTGCGCGTCTTGAGCTCCAATGAACTGCATGTATCAGCATGGCCGAGGCCATAAATTGTATGGCAATGCATACCTGATTCATGTATGCCTTATAAAAGCATTTTAATGTGGACCTTAATTAGTCCTTTGCATGTAAACCTTTATTTTGCAATATATTTGCGTTAATTAAAGAAACTTATGTCCTTTGTTTTTTATTTTAAAATTGAGGTACTAGAATAATATTTTTAGATTGAATTTATTGGTGTAGTTGTTTACCTTTGCTTTGTTTAATTATTTAAGCACATCTTTGGTCAGATGCATCACACTTACTGAGGAGAGGAGAGCGGGATAAAGTGCAGGATGTGGGTTACTGCTGTATTTTGCACAGACACAGCAGAGCTGGGGGCATGGAAAGGTCAGAAATCAAAGAATCCAGAGCAACACAGTCACAAGGCCCTTTCTGTTTGCAGGCTGCCCGATAATACCTGAGCCGCCATCTTGGCTGTTTCTAGGCTCATAACATGCAGAAGTTGCTGGGTGTTTTTTAATATTTGTGAGCAATCTGTATGGAGAGGGTGTGGGTAACCACACTAAAAATTTAAAGTTGTACCATTTGAAGCCTAAATATTAAAATTAAATCCACAAGTAAAAAATGCAAGTTAACTAAAAATTAAACAAAGTAAGATTTACTTATGCAAATGCATTCATTAATGGTTGGTTACTACAAAATGAATGAAATAAAGAAAAATAAAAGACCAAATATTTAGAATGCACTTTAATGAGGTAAGTTTGTAGTGCGGAGCCGCAAGATCAGAAGGATTTACGTCCAGACAAAAAAGGAAAAAGGGCAAAACCAATGTTGCAACCTGAGAAATGAAACGGAAAATTCAGGATGGAAACTGACATAGGTCTGATTCCCGAACTGCCATACGAACGGACGTATATTTTAGGATAGAAACGTATTTGCTTATAGAATCACTCGCAAGTTCATACGAACGCACGAGCGTTCGGGAAAAATAGGATGATCGTGAGCCAAATCCAAGCTGTTACATGTTTCTTTGAATCAACCCAAATGTGTTTATTGTGAGAAACAAGCAAACATAAACACTCTGATTGCTACATACAGTGCAGTGAGGAAAAACATATAGCTACGAAGTCCAGTCCAAAGTAGTCCAAAAAGGTAAACAGAAGTGAACCCAATGGATCACAAGGAAGTTCAGGATTCAGAGGCTCTGCTACTGAGTTCAGGTTCAGATGACAGGGTATAATGCTGAGCAATGACTACATGCCAGACTCAGCATATAAAGGCCAGCAGCTAATTAGCACAGGTCCTGGCTGATTTCCAGGAGCTCTGCAGGACAGCACCACCTGGTGGTCAGGCTGAATACTACAGAGAAACAGGTGAAGGCTAAGGAGGAACTCTAGGCATGATAATGGTCTTGGTATCTTTCAAGGCCTCCTAAAAATAAAGAGCCTCGATCAGTAGATCATCTAGATATGCGGAAATAAGTATCCCCTGGCTCCTTAGAAGAGCTATTAACCCTGTTGGTGTTGGTGTACAAATATACTCCTCCTCATCAGATTCCAAAGATTCAGTGGGTACTTCCTTTTCCTGGTCAATTACCTGGAGATCGCTTGGTCCTCTGGATTTTTTTACCTAGGCTGAATGCAATTGCTCTCCAGAAGGGCTAACATCTCCACCAATCCTGCTGCTGAGATCTGGACAGGACCTGGCCTGGCAGGCAGAACCGTAAGCCCAGAACACCCCGAATATGATGCCTCTATAGAGGGGAGCACCTCCAGAGAAAAGGGAAGCTGCCTCTTACATCTGGACAGTAGAACCGCAGCAGTGTACTCTGTACAGATGATGCGGTCTGTGAAGGCACAGAGGACATAGGACGATACTCTGGTGCATCTTAAAATCTTAAATGCTTTTCAATTACTTCTCTGTGAGATATCATAATGGGCTGAGCTGGGATGCGTAGGTTAACGATTGCTACATCTGTACCAGACCAGGATGCCCCAGATGCCTCACTCAAATTCAAGTCGGTTTATAAGCCCCAGGGTGCTAAGACCAAAGTATATGGAAGTATATCAGGAGTCCTACCAAATATGTATTCCAGTGCACACCCCGAAGAATAAAAGCCCTGGTCGGCAAGCAATAACAACAGCGGCAGAGGTGAAAAAATGGACCCTCGGATGGAGCCGAATTGCACTGTCCGTGCCAAGACAGCAACAACCTTGGCTGGCAGCACAAGAAACGCTGTATTCTTTTGGGTTCCAAACAGAAAATGGAATCCTGAAGCACTTCCTGTGTAATCGGCATCCTGGAAGTAAAAGGAACAGGAAACGTGGTCACCCAGCGCAGCGCAACCCCTCCCTCGAGCAGCAGGAGAATCAAAAACGGAGCCATAGGCTCAAAATTAACCAGCGTCCACAGCACCACTAGTTTCCCCCACCAGACTCACTCCCCTCCCCACCCCCCAGGATCTCTAGGCTTCAGAGAGGAGTCTTTACACCCAGGCGCCTGGAGAAAACTAGGAGAAAGGGAGATACTGGAAAGAAAACAGTATTCCAAATGCTAAGTCCCATTTTCCCTTCTACACCCACAAGCCCTTGTAATGACTACCAGAAAGACAACCTTGAGGGTAAGAACAGCCAGAGCAGCATCCTGCATAGGTTCAAAAGGAGCACCCTGCAAGGCAGACAAAACCAAGTTCAAATCCCAAACAGGGACCACAGGTTTACTTGGGGAACGCACATGAGTGACCCCCTTGAAAAAAGGTCTTAATCAAAGAATGCTGAGTAAAAGACTGAAAGAAAACAAACGGCAGAAACCCTACCCTTCAGAGTACTGAGTTGGAGTCCCGACTCCAACCCATGCTGTAAGAACTCCAGAACCCTGGGGACTGAAAACACCCGACAGGGAAGAGACCTAGACTCACACCAGTCAAAGAAGGTACGCCATACCCTGTAATAGATGGAAGAAGTTTTCTTCCTAGCCTTCACCATGGTATCAACCACCGAGGCGGACAAGCCTTTTTCCATCAAGATGGAGGTTTCAGCAGCCAGGCCGTCAAAGCTTAAAGTTTATAAATTGGGATGGCGTAAGGGGTCCTAAGTGAGCAGATCTGGCACCCCTGGCAGAACGTACTGGTCTACTGCTATCTGCACCACGTCTGCGAACACCCTCTTCTTGGCCGCCTGGGGGCCACCAGAATTGCTGGCACCCCCTCCAGAGCAATCTTGCGCAGAACCCTGCACAGCAGGGGGAATGGAGGAAAGACATACAGGAACTGAATGTCCTGCCATGACAGTGCTAAAGCATCCGTGGTCAAGGCCAGAGGATCCTGGGGCAGGGAGACAAAGGCCGGGAGCTTGTGATTGTGACGGGACGCAAACAGATCCACATCTGGTTGGGCCCAACGGTGGCACAGACATTGAAACACCCTGCTGCAGAGGAACCATTCTCCCTGGCGAGAGGTCCCCCCGCTCAGAGGGTCTGCCAGCAGATTTTTCACCCCCGGAATGTACACCGCTGATATGCAGGGAACATTAGCCTCCACCCAGGTCAGGATCAGAGACACTTCCTGGAGGGCCCTCTTGCTCCGGGTCCCTCCCTGATGATTGATGTAGGCAACTGCCGTCTGATTGTCCGAGCGCCAACTGAACAGGCAGGCCCTAGAGATGAGTAGTCAAGCGAGCCAGAACTAACCTGATCGCTTGCAGCTCCAAGACATTGATAGGTGTGTGGGCCTCCTGAGGGCCCCACCTCCCATGGAACCGCGGGGACTTCCAGAAACCCCCCCCCCCCAACCTGATAGACTGGCATCCATGGTGACCATCTCCCAGGAAGGGGCAAGAAAGGATCTGCCCCCCAACAGGTTCCTTGAGTCCATCCACTACAAGAGGGACCTCCTGACCAGGGGGGAGAGCACACAGACCCTGTCCAGGGACGCTGGGTCCTTGTCCCATACAGACAATAGGTGAAGTTGCAGAGGCCTCAAGTGGAACTGAGCATAAGGGACTGCTTCGAAGCACGCCACCATCAGGCCCACCAGCTGCATCCCCTGCCTGATGAAGGGATGGGGACAAGCTAGGAGGGACTGAGCCTGTGCAATCAGACTGTCCACCCTCTGCTGAGGAAGGAAGATCCTTGCCTGAACTGTATCCAGATTCATTCCTAGGAATGGAGTGACCAAGGAATGGGACAGTGAGGACTTGGGGTGGCTGATCACCCATCCAAATGACTCCAGAATGGGCACCACCAGCTGAGTATCCAACTCTGCCTGATGTAGAGACTGGGAAGTGATGAGGATGTCGTCCAGATAGGGAAGCATGCTGACACCCTGACATCTGAGTAGAGACATCACGCCAGCCAGCACCTTGGTGAACACCCTGGGAGCTGAAGTGAGACCGAAGGGCAAGGCCACAAATTGGTAATGTTGATCCATCAGAGCGAACCTGAGGAACTTTTAATGACCTGGGAACAAGGAATATGAAGTTAAGCATCTTTGATGTCCACAGAAGTCATGAAATCCCCTTGGCGCAGGGAACTGATGGCAGAGCGAAAGCGCCTGCCCTTGACAAAACTTGTTGAGAATCTATAAGTCCATGATGGACCTGACAGAACCATCCTTCTTGGATACTGTGAATAGATTGGAATAAAAGCCCTTGCCTTTTTCTCTTAAAGGCACCTAGCAGATGACCCCCAGCTCCAGGAGGCCTTGCACTGCTTGCACTAGCTCCTGAGTTGACACAGGGTCCTGAGGAATCCGGGACCTGATGAATCTTGGAGGGGGATCGGCAGCAAACTCCAACTTGTAACCGGAGGACACTACCTCCTGAATCCATCGGTCTGAGACATGAAGCCTCCAGACGTGAGCGAAGTGCTGCAGCCGCCCCCTCCCCCCCACCTGGATGGGTGAGGGTGCCCCATCATGCCTGAGGGGGCTTGGGAGAGGATTTAGCTTTGGGACCCCAGGAGGAGCCAGGACGTTCACGTCCTCTGCCTCTACCCCGGCCACTCCCCGGGCCCCAGGGAAAGAAACCCCCCTTCCCTGTCTTGCACCACGGTAAGGGGAGGAGAAGGAACCCTGATCCCGAAAGGGCCGAGGTTGCTGCCTGCGCTGGGGTAAATGTCATGACCCCTTGGTCTCTCATCAGATGAGCCTGAATCAGAACAGAGCTCCCCTTCATCAGACAGGGTATAGCCACACAGATTCATAAACTCCTCAGTTCCCATAGGGAAAACCGTAACATTAGGCATCAAGTGCCGCTTCTTACCAGGGCCCTTACGTGCTATTCGCAATAATCTGTTCAACAATAGCCAGTCTAGAAGACACATCAGGCTGAGAATCCCAACTAGTATGCAACTCAACAGGAGTGAGATTTAAGCTTGGGGGTAGGTGAAGTAAAACGAGGTGCAGCCACTGGCAGGCCAGATTGCAATGCAAGCACCTGCTCAGCACAGGGTACACAGACCCATGCCTTGTCAGCGTCAGCATGAGGCTGCCCACACGCTACACACAGCCGGTCTTGTCCCAAAGGGACCCCGGTAACATTATCCTGGGATGCCTCCATATGGTGATTATTAGGCACAATATGCCAGTAGGGATTGACGCTATAAAGCAACCCTGGATGCCCCAATGCCCCGCTAGGGAAGTTGGAGTAATTATACAAGGCCCAACTATCAATTACACCGGGCCGGGGGAAGCCAATGGATTCACCAGTCTGAAAGACACAATGGGAAGAAGGGGTGTCAGAACCAAACACACTACAATGAGTATATCACACGCGCGCGCGACCTGACAAAATGGCGCAGAGAGTACCTCGAAGGGCGGGCCAGAGCGAGCCGTGACGCAGGGCGCGCCAAGCCAGGCCCCGCCCCCCCGAAGAGTGCAAAGCCCACAGACAAGCAGCCAATGAGAACACGGAAGCGTCTGAGGTAACGCCGCCGCCCGGTGCGGAACATCCAAATGAAGGAAAAGACGCGGCGGCATTTGCAATAGTAAAAAAGACAAGTCAGCGTGGCAGCTGACACCACATATACTAGTCAAAAGACATGACAAAACGCCGTATGCACGAATCATGATACACACTCACCAACACCCCCCCAATCTTTCCCTCCCGAAGGCTACAGGGAGGATGGCGGCCCTTTGTACAGGACCCACCGCTACATGGGGCATGGGACAATAATGCGGGAGGGGCATCCATAAAGGCTTACCATCAGCCTATACCGCCTACCCTTTGGTGGGGGACTGCGGTGGAGCAGCGCTCCTTAAGCACACATGGTGCTGCCTACCTTCACCCGACCAGCGCAGCCCAGGCTGGGAGGCACATCACACGAGGAACGGGTAGGAATAGTCCAACAGGGCCATCAGGCAGGTGAAATTCACGTGGTTGGTGTTTAATGGTCGGAGAGACAACCACATGAATTTCACGTGCCCGGCATTACCCCAGTTTGCAGGCAAAAAAAGCTGCTCAGCTTTTGAACTGCCAGAAAGCGGATGATTTGACATTACCCTCTGCCTAATTACCTGCATCCCCAGAGCCCAGATAATATAGCTGAGCCCGTGGCCCATATAGGCTATGTGGGGCTGGTAGCATTCAGCGCCTTGGTCTACCAGCCCCCATAGCTGGTGCCCAGGCTGGTTTTACAGGAGAGGTGGAACCCCATGTCTCTCTTTTTTTTTTTTTAAGGGGTTAAATCAAGCACGCATAGTGATTGTATTTCATTTACAAAATGTTGTTTTCAGTTTGTCTACCAATATATATATATGTGGTACCGTTCTACGCGGGAGGAATAAAGCTTTTACACACAATAAGATTTTCTTTAAAAAAAAAAAAAAACACAACACCATTTTAAATATATATATTTTTTTCACCCAAAAATATTCCGAAAGCGTTGAAAAAAATAAAAATTTCAAATAAAACACTTCACGTGAAAGCTCAAATTCTGCCAAGAAAATACATTTCTGCAAAAATCATAGTTAAAATATACATAGCGCAAAATGTTGAAAAATGGGCTGGACAAAATCTCCAGACAGGCTAGCAGTGAAAAACATATAACCATACTAAAATTAATTCAGAATTTTGAAAATAATGCATTAAAATGAGTAACTGACATAAAATCGATCTTCTGTACTAGGGCTTTCAGTTGCCCTTTTTTAAAAATCATATTGCCACCAGAACTTTAAGTGAAATTAAGGTGCTGCCCCCCCCCCCCATGCCCCCCTACCCTGGTGCCAATGTCCCGGCACTTCAGATCCTGGGCGCCGCCATCTTGCTTGAAATTTAAGTGAATGGGTAGTGGCCGTACATTGACCAGGGAAGGGCGCTGGCCCTCGAGGACGGTAAGGATTTTTTTTTTCTTTCTAACCCCCCCCCCTCGATATGCCTCAGTGCCAGAATGGGGGAGGGGGGGACACCTTCTGACTGAATTTCAACTTTAATGTAAAGGCCTCAAGAAGGTGCACCTATGTGTTTGCTTCCGACATACCTCGTACAGCCCCTACCTGCTTTTTAAGATTATTGCCTATCAGTTTCTATATAATCTAATATGCTTTAAAACAACCCAAAAGTGATGGATAACCTGATCTGTTAGTTGAAAGAATTCGTATCCGAACAATTACAATTAGCAGCCACTGAAAAACATTTCTCAAAAAATCGACTAAAACCTTATTCTCTCTCCCCAGGGCATACTGAACTGGGATGGTTCACCATTAATCCTTACCTTTCCACTGAGCTTGCGTCGGCCCCAACTGAATGGCTGTGTGTGGCAGCGCACAGCCGATCGATGAAAGTTATTCTGTGCTAGTGATGGGTGCGGCTGGGGATTCCATGCAGCTTCTTTAGCTGCACATTAATATGCACAGCCGGAGAAGTTGATTGGACAAGCGATTGTGCCTGCACCGTGGGCCCGAGGAGAGGTGAGTGGATTCGGAAAACAGGGGGGGTTACACACACCAGGGTGTCCTGGGAGACAGACCAAAACTCGAAAAAGAATGACCTCCGCAGCAGCAGGGATCCGCTTTTCATTCTTTTAAATGCTCCTTTTAAAAGAGGACTGAACTTTTTAGCAAAAACGTGGAACTTTGGCTTTGAACTATAGGAAACATTGTCCTGGGAGTGCACGCCCGACAAGTTTCCCCTGGTTCCTGATTAACCATACCCACACAGCAACTCTTACAACTCAGGCGGAGGAAGCCTTAAAAGGACCCGCAGCTTGAAATTCTTATGGACTTATATATACATACATAAATTTTAATATCTACACATTGTAGTTTTTTTATAATTCTTCATTTTGAATAAAGAAGTTTGTGGAAACATAAGAGGAGTTGAAAACCTGATTAATAGATGAGAAGTGCATTTTTTCTGATTTAAAGCAGCAAGCGCATATTGAAAGTGGCCCTGGTCAGGTAAACACCGCCGGGCCTGGTCGGTAAGTCTCTTTTACTTATATTACTTCCCACTGTGTAATATTTTTCCGACCTGATGACATACCCTGGTTTGAGCCAGTAATACACTCTATTAACTTTAGCTGTCACATTGTCATTATTTTGGCAATTTGTTGCAGCAAGAGAATAATTTAGAGAGCATACTAAGGTGTAGTCAGTGTAGTCTCTTGATCCTAATCAAATCGTTGCTCTCATATTTACACAGCGCGCCTAAAAATAGGGTTCTCTACATAATAGCAATTATTTTATGTAATAGTAAGGTTTTTTGCATTGTGTATTCAACGAATCCCTTATCTTTATACGGACTAGTCATCCGCTCAGACAGCAGCCATATTCGCATTTCTATAGCGCTACCTATATATACATCTTCTTTCCAGAAATGTCCTCGCTCCTGTATGAAGTCTTTCATGTATTTTAAGGGTTGATTTGTGAGCAAAGCATTTCCCACATTCAGCACATGAATATGGCTTCTCCCCTGTATGAACTCTTGAATGTTTGGTAAGATCTGCTTTCTGATAAAAACATTTCCCACATTCAGTACATTTATATGGCTTCTCCCCCGTATGAATTCTTTTATGTGTGTTAAGGGTTGATGTCTGATTAAAACATTTCCCACATTCAGAACATGAATATGGAGTCTCCCCTGTATGAACTCTTTTATGTGTGTTAAGATGTGATTTGTGAGAAAAAAGTTTCCCGCATTCAGAACATGAATATGGTGTCTCCCCTGTATGAACTCTTTTATGTGTGTTAAGGTGCGATGACTGAGAAAAACATTTCCCACATTCCGAACATGAATATGGCTTTTCTCCTGTATGAAATCTTTTATGCGTGGTAAGGTGCGATTTCTGAGAGAAACATTTCCCACATTCAGAGCAGGAATATGGCTTCTCCCCTGTATGAAGTCTTTCGTGTGTGATAAGTTCTGATCTGTGAGAGAAACATTTGCCACATTCAGAACAGGAGAATGGCTTCTCCCCTGTATGAACTCTTTCATGACTGGCGAGTTCTGATTTCTGAAGAAAACATTTCCCACATTCAGAACACGGATATGGCTTCGTCCCTGTATGAAGTCTTTCATGTCTGATAAGGGCTGGTTTGTAAGCAAAGCCTTTCTCACATTCAGAACATGAATATGGCTTCGCCCCTGTATGAACTGTTTCATGTGTGATAAGGGTTGATTTCTGTGAGAAACCTTTCCCACATTCAGAACATGAATATGGCTTCTCCCCTGTATGTGCTCTTTCATGGCTGATACACTCTATTTTGCGGGCAAAACTTTTCCCACATTCAGAACAGGAATATGGCTTCTTTCCTGTATGAGCTCTTTCATGTCTGGTAAGATTGGATTTCTGAGAAAAACATTTCCCACATTCAGAACAGGAATATGTCCTCTTAGGACTATGAGGTGTGGAGACCTCCATACACTCCTGTGCAGAGGGGTGAGACAAGAGATGTGAGGAGTACACATGGTGGTTTGAGGTCATCGGTTCTCCTTTAGACTTTGCTGTGGTGTCTTCTGGAGAGATATCGGCATGTTCGGAGGGATTATTTTGGTTAAATCTTCTACCTGGAGAAGATAGGAAATAGAGGGAAGGTTAAATTGCATCTCTGCTCTACTTCACAAGCTAGACATAAAACAGAGTCTGCTGAAACCACTTACAAAGAAAATGTTTTAGATCTGCAAAAACAACATAGATATAGCTTGTGGCTGGAATAGAAAAGGTTTCCACTTCAGCTGAGCAAAGAGTTCTTTAGTGTGAGGCAGAATGACAGTTTAGGATGTCCCTCACACACAAACATTTCGTCTAGCAGTTAGATTTTTATCTGAAATTTAACTGCCTACAATTAATCAATAGACAATGGAAGCCAATTTAGCTAGAACCTTATAGGCAATCCCATTGATTCTTTCAAGGACCAGATAATATCTTAATAAAATTAGGTCCAGTTTAGCAAAGGGGCAATGTTCACTGAATCATTCCAATGATGTGATATAGAAAACAATAAGAGAATAAAAGTAATATAAAATCAAAAGAATAAAGAAAGTTGCAAAGCAGGACACATCGGCATGGAAAACCCCTCAGAGGGAGAATTCTGCCCCGTCTGACCAAGAACAAGCAGTTTTTAATTAACTCCAAATGTGGCACATGTGATAATTTAATTCTACTAGTTTCTGGGATTAGGCCTCTCCCGGATTGTATATTGAACTCTATATATAACCACACCTTTGTTTAAAATTTATATGATGTTTATTGAATTTCTTTGAACATAAATATTACTTAAAAAGGATTACTTTTTTTTCCCATCCTTCAATGGAATTATGAATTTAAGCAAAAAAGTCAGTAATCATATGAAGGGATGTGCAATATGTATATTATGCTGAATGTATGTATACACAGATTGATTAGTCGGATGGAAAAAAAGTCATCCTTTTTAGGTAATATTTATGTTCAAAGAAATTCAATAAACATCATATACATTTTGAACAAAGGTGTGGTCATATATAGAGTTCAATATACTATCCGGGAGAGGCCTAATCCCAGAAACTAGTAGAATGTAATAGGATCCATATATGTACCAACCTCTCCAAATATACTTGGTGTGGGCTAAGGGTCATCCTTTTCCAATAAGGGAATACACCAATCCCTTTTAGTAGAGTTGCACATGGGATAAGCTTTAGGTGCTGTTACTATGAATATGTGACTATTCGTTCTGAAGGAGAGAGAGAACCCACATTAGACTTACCGGTAACGGCTTTTTAAAGAATCCTTCAGCATGACCCCTTATTATAGACTCTCCCTAGGTCATGCTAAAGAATGATTTAAAAAAAACCCATTAGACTTACCGGTAATAGCTTTTTTTAGGAAGCCGGAGAAGGCATGAACCATGCGCCTAAGGCATGAGTAGATCCTCTTGTCATGCACCAGTTTACACCTGGCATGACAGTGTAATGAACCACTGTATTTGAGGTGTAAAAGCTTTCATTCATAAAACCCATGCCGACAACAGCTGGCATGGGTTTATGAGGGAAACAGGGGCAAGCTTTTTTTTTTTATTTTTACTAAAAAAAAGTGTTTCCTCCTCCAAAAGCCAACCAGCCCAGACAAAAGGCATAAAAGCTGGTAGCCCAGGGTTCAGAGGCCGCCCTGTCTGTCCCTGCATAAGGGCTTGTAATGGCCAGACGTCGGCACTTGAGCCCTAAAACTATAAGCCCCTATGCTTGGTTTGCTGGAATGGTAAGACTCCAGGTTTCAGTCTCACTGCCGAATCCGAAAAGGGCGTCAGGTGCTGGTCACTGAGCAGTCACGCCACCAAATCTTAAATTTTAGGAGGCAAAATGTACACAAGTAAAACATAGATTTACAAAAATGAGTAAATAAACTCTCCGAAGTCAAACTCATCCAGGCACACTCTGTCCAACGGTTTCCCAGGAAGGAACCACAAAGAACTGAGGTGGGGAGGAAGGGGTGAGGCTTTTAACCTCTGTGACTGTTTTGTGTTTCCTCCCAGGGGGTGGAGCATAAAATCTCCACGTGGTCAAGCTGAAGGATGACATGGAAAAACCAGCTCCCATATTTGCATTGGTATGTGTTTACAAAACTTATTCTTGGATGTCGTTTATTGGTGATCTGAGGGACACCAGCGCAACACTACTCGCTTGTGGTCACCTTAT
Source organism: Gastrophryne carolinensis (assembly GCA_027917425.1). Classification (NCBI taxonomy): domain Eukaryota; kingdom Metazoa; phylum Chordata; class Amphibia; order Anura; family Microhylidae; genus Gastrophryne; species Gastrophryne carolinensis. The sequence goes on from CM051238.1 coordinate 21,542,390, forward strand.
TTCTCTTACTTACGTTTACTTACTCCTGGTTTGTCCTCTGCCATATGACAAAACCCATTCCCTGACCTGAGGTTTTCTGTGCAGCCCAGTCTCCTCCCTTGCAGGCGACGCCAGTGAAGACCCTGGTAACCCTCAGATTCCCGGCTTCAGGTCCTGTCATTATCCCATCATTAGCAATCACACCCCCAGTAGATAACACAATCCTTCCACTACAGGCAAGGTGGTCTGGGCAGCTATGTGGCGGAGGGGTCTGTGAGGGAGCTCATTGGTCAAATTATCATCTTGAAAGAAATGCCAGCCAACAAATCACTATTTTACTCGGGAATACACGTGAACTGCATGCTCATATATAACAGTGCGACTCCAGGCCACACAGCAAAGATCTCCAAGAACACAGCCGCCAAGTCAGAATGGAGAGAAAGCCCAGATGACTAACAGCCACTTGAGTGCTGCCAACAGCTGAAGAATAACAGAGAAGCAGAGCAAGGTGAGTGTCCAACATCCTGGTAGAGACAATAGCTCAAGTGCAGATGTAAGACACAAAGTGCATGAGAAGAGGCACATAGGGAATAGGAAAACAATATTACTCACTTGGCCGGATCTGTAGAGGAGCTGCCTTCTTCCCTATGGTCTCCACAAATCTTCCTCCCTCCTCCGCAGAGGTCACATTAGTCACCATAGTGTCTTCGGGGTCTGTGAAAAAAAGATTATGGTGAGGACATGAGAAGGTGCAAGTGTGTGGTAATGGAGGTGTGCTCTGTGGCGTCTCCTCTTACTCTGTAGTGGGACGAGCTGCTGACCCTTCATCATGGTGTCCCTGTAGAGATCTTCGTGTACTTCTGCCCAATGCCCGCCCTGTCACTCTGGAAGACATGAGAGGAGATGGGAGATCAGCCTCTGGAGCCTCCGAGATATATAAGAAGCCAGGTGGTGAGGTACCCCAGCAGAGCACACAAACATAGTTCAAGGGTCTGAAAAGAGGGGCAGGTGATGAGGAGGGTGGGATGGAAATAGAGAAGGGCAAGAGGGGTCCTCTGGTGGACAGGGGGTGTGAGAGGGGAAAGGGGGTCATCTGGTGAGCAGGAGGGTGAGAAAAGCTGGAGGGGTCCTCTGGTGAGAAGGGGGATGAGAAAGGCAGAGCACGCCGAAGGCCACATCCTCGCTGGCCTCTAGCAGGGTGCATGCCCGTGCCACCCATTCTCAAATGCCACGCATCTGACTTACAGTGTAGTGCAGCTGCAGCCCACGCATGTGCCGTTGGATGGGGGGGGGGTTCAGGTAAGGTTTTACTAGAGATTTGGGGAGTTTCAAATAGCAGAAATCAGGATGCCCAAGGAGAGGAAATCAGGCAGCCCTGGAGTTATAGATTTGCTCCAATTAATTAGGTTTGTTTGGTGTCTTAGGCTGGCAATAGCAGATAATCTACATGTTTGGTGAAGCAGGTGTTGAAAGCGACATCATGGGTGGGTATTGGATGGACAGGTGGTCGGCAATGGTAATGAATACCCTTAAAGCTGAACAAAACCCAGGATCTTGGCCATCTGCGGTTTTATTCCGCCTTCAGGGGGCATTCCGAATTGGGATGCCCTGCTGTGTGAAACCTCTCCGAATACCCAAAAAAACACCATTAGACTTAACGGTAAGTGATTTTTTAGGAATCCTTCAGCTTGAGATATTATGCTCCACCCCCTGGGAGGAAACACAAAACAAGAACAGAGGTTAAAAACCCCACCCCTTCCTCCCCACCTTAGTAATAGAACAGTAATCATACACCTACCCTTGGACTATGGGCGGGTAATAAGTGGTCAAGCTGAAGGATTCCTAAAAAATCCGTTACCGGTAAGTGTAACGGTGGGTTTTCCAAGTCATCCTTCAGCTTGACCATGTGGAGAGGATTAGGCAAGTAATTACACTTTAGGGGTGGGAAACTGCAAGTAGTACTCTTCATCTGAAAGCCTGATGCTTTGAAGATAGTAAATCAAGTATATAGTGTTTTAGGAAGGTGTGGGGCGATGACCACATTGCTGCTTTGGAGATCTCATCTATCGAAGGACTTGTCCCTTCTGCCCATGGCGTGGCCATTGTGTTTGTGGAGTGAGCAGAAACTTCTGGGGGGGGGGTCTCCCCTAGTAGAGTACGTCCTTGCAATAGTCTGTTTTATCCACCTAGCAATAGTGGATTTAGAAGCTGCTGAGCCCTTATCTTTACCATTAAAGTGGACCAACACCCAGGATTTTGACTATCCTGGGTCTTGGTCCACTACGATGGGGCACCCCCGATCGGGGTGCCCCGCTGTGTGAAACCCCCCCGATCACCCGGAAAACTCACCTCTCCCCTCTCCCACGTGGCCGCGCCGTCCAATCAGCACGGACGGACAAGCGATCTGACAGCAACGGACAAGCGGCTCCTCCGCCGCCGCCTCCCGCGCATCACTCTTGACGTGCGCGCGCCCGCCATTCACAGACGGCCGGCGTGGGGGCACGCACGTCTAGAGGGGCACGAGGGAGGCAAGGTAAGGGCATCTCGGATGTCCCGCAGGGAGGGAGGTGATCGGCCCGGGAATCTTATAGATTCCCGGGCCGATCACGGAGAGGGTGATGGTCCACTTTAAAGGTTATTATTAATTGTTCTACTGATCTCCAGTCTCTGGATTTTTCCAGGGCTCTTCTGACATCAAGCAGCGAGAGATCTTTTTCCTTTCCTGCTCCATTCGGCAGCGTTGGAAGAACTCTCTCTTACAACCTGTTATCCAATGTCACTATTTTTGCAAAAACAATGGATTGGGTCTAAGTATGACCTTGTCTGGGAGTATCGCACAATATGGTGTGCTTGAAGCTCTCACTCTCCTGGCAGAAGTAATAGCTAGCAGGAAACAACATTTCAAAGATGAAAAAAAGGTACAATATTTACATGTGATGCAATATTAGTACATACACCGCGCTTAAAAATGACAACAAAGCAATAATTAATTCCACATTCAAGTGCTCAACGTGTATTAGTCCTTATTCCCAAAAGAACCAAGTGTAGAAAATTTTTGAAAGACAGAGCAACCTCCAAAATGAGTAGGTGCAGAAGGTAATCTCTATCTCACAGCACATGCACCTCCACACGATGAAAAATCCAACAAGAATCCACCACCAATAGTGCAAATTCTTACCGACTAATAATGGTAACTGAAGCCTTCAAAAATGTCCACATATGAGTAGTTGGTGGGTCCTATTCCCAGATAAATTGCTCACCAGCATTCAGGGATAAATCAATTCAACCAATCACCGAAAAACAATGATAAAACAGAATCTAGTGTAATTCCATTAAAACCCAAAACGTTTTAATAAAGGTTTTAAAATTTACACTCACAAACAAACATGCAAATAAAAACAGCGTTGAATCAAAGTTATGGCAATCCACGTCTCACCGGCCCTGGAATGAAGCAGCTAAGCCAGCAGAAGGATCGCGTCAGCCACAGACAAATATAGGTACCAATGTTGCAAAAGTCCGCCACAGCCAACGCGTTTCGTCGCTAAAGGCAACTTTAAACTACTATTTATTCTTCCGCCTCCCGCTCGCCACCAGCATAGTTAAAGTTGCCTTTGGCGACGAAACGCGTCGGCGGTGGCGGACTTTTGCAACATTGGTACCTATATTTGTCTGTGGCTGACGCGATCCTTCTGCTGGCTTAGCTGCTTCATTCCAGGGCCGGTGAGACGTGGATTGCCATATCTTTGATTCAACGCTGTTTTTATTTGCATGTTTGTGAGTGTAAATTTTAAAACCTTTATTAAAACGTTTTGGGTTTTAATGGAATTACACTAGATTCTGTTTTATCATTGTTTTTCGGTGATTGGTTGAATTGATTTATCCCTGAATGCTGGTGAGCAATTTATCTGGGAATAGGACCCATCAACTACTCATATGTGGACATTTTTGAAGGATTCAGTTACCATTATTAGTCGGTAAGAATTTGCACTATCGGTGGTGGATTCTTGTTGGATTTTTCATCGTGTGGAGGTGCATGTGCTGTGGGATAGAGATTACCTTCTGTACCTACTCATTTTGGAGGTTGCTCTGTGTTTCAAAAATTGAAAGATAACCATTTTTCTGAAACCTCTAGTGGCTCAAAGGGAGGCTCAATTAACCCTATTACAAGTGACAAGTCCCAGGTAGGGATGGCGTTGAATGGTGCCAGTCTCTTATGCAGGACGCATTTGAAAAGATGATTAACGTCATTTTGTTTTAATTTACGTTCCAGAAAAAATGACATTGCAGAGGCTTGATTTTTGCAGGGTACTCCAGCCAGCCAGTCCCTTGTCAAAACCTTCCTGTAGAAACTCTAGTACTGTGGCTATTTTTTTTTTCTTCAAATTGTTAACTTCACAAAAATAAGAAAATTGTTTCCATACCTTTCCGTAGATCACTCTTAGTTAACTTACTACTCTCAAGTAGTGTTTCAGTGACTTTCGAGGAGCAACCTTTCCTTCTTCATAACAACCTTCCAGTATCCAAGCTGTCAGCCGTAGTCTTGACTGATTTGGATGCAGGGGGATTCTCTGATGGATGATCTCTGGAATATTTTGAAGACTCCACTGCCATTTTACTGCCATCTTGATCAACTCCGCGAACCACACTCTTTTTGGCCAGAAGGGAGCAATGAGGATCACCATCACTTCTTCCTGGGCGAACTTCAAGACCACTTGAGGCACTGGAAAATGCATGGTGAAAGTCCCATTTTTGAACCAGAGCATCGATTGCTACAGCACCTTCCTCCCTGACCAGGGAAAATATTTGTTTTGCCTTTTGAATTCTTTTTGTTGGCAAACAAGTATATCTGAGGCTGACCCCAAACTCCGGTGATCAGCTGGAAAACTGACTGATTCAAACACCACTCTATCTGCTGAACTTTTTTGTGACTTAGAGGGTCTGCCCCTGAGATGAATTGCAGTTAATGACTGGATTGACCCTGTAGTGGAATTAGGATGTCCTGTGCTAACGTCATAAACTTTCAGGGCCTGGTTACCCCTTGATGATTTAAATATGCTACTGTTGTTGCATCGTCTGACCTTACTTGTACCCCCTTTCCCTGAAATCCTGATTGAAAGTGATTCAGTGCGAGCTTTACTGACAGAAGCTCCCTGAAATTCAAGGATCTTACCGTTATTCTTTTGGGCCATTTCCCTTGGACCTGTAGGGTTCCCAAGTGAGACTCTCAACCCCAGCTGCTCGCATCTGTAGTGACTATTACTGGGTTGGTCTGCTTCCACTCTCTTCCGTTTTTCAGATTTACTGGATCTGTCCACCAGGCAAGTTCCTTTTGGATTACTGGATTTAACTGAACCACCTGATCTAGTGATTTTTGTTTCTTGTCCCAGTTCTCCAGGAGAAATCTTTGAAGAACCCTTGTGTGCAGCTGTGCCCAATGAACTGCCGGAATGACTGAGGTCATTAATCCTAGAGCTTTCATGATGCACCTTTGGAAGACTCTGGGGCTGTCAGGGCCAGACTTTCTGCCATTAACTTGTCCCTTTTTTCTTCTGGGAGGAGTAACTTCCCTGGGTACTGTCTATTATAAATCCCAGAACCTTGCATTGCTGGGAGGGCATCAAACTGGATATTTCTAGGTTTAACTCCCACCCCAGATTCTTCAGCATTGACAAAGTCATTTCTAGGTCTGCCAACAACGCTAATCTGGCCTTGTTTAAGATCAGTAATCGTCCAGAAAAGGAATCACATTGATTCCTTGTTGCCCAAGATAGGCTATTGGTTCCGTAAGAATCTTGTAAATATTCTTGAGGATGTGGATAGGCCAAAGGGCAGCGCTTTATACTGGAAGTAAAGTGTCTCCTGATCTATCTGTACTGCAACCTCAAGTTCTTTCGGTGGGCTACCAGGATTGGGATATGTAGATCCCGCAAATCTAGATTCACCATCAGGGCCCCTTCATTCACTATGTGTCTTACAGAGTAAATCGATTCCATCCTGAACTTTTTGAACCGGACGTATCTCTTTAGATTCGGAATTCACAACACAGCGTACCTACTGCTGGCAAGGAGTAGGGTTTAAAGTGAAAAAGGTCACAACTAGTGGCTGAATTAGACTATGAGGGAATAGCACCAGGTGCAACCGGCTCCCAACAGGACTCCTGTGATAACTATTCGGTGCAGCTGGCTAACTCTGGAGGGTATGAAAAAAATAAATTAAAATACCAAACTGGCCGTAGTCTAACCAGGTATCCTCTGTCCCAAGGTTTCCCAGAGAGGAAACACAAAGCACTGAGGTGGGGAGGAAGGGGTGGGGGCTTTTAACCTCTGTTCCTGTTTTGTGTTTCCTCCCAGGGGGTGGAGCATATTTATCTTCACGTGGTCAAGCTGAAGGATGACTTGGAAAAACTCACCGTCCAATCAGAGCCCTTTGCTTTGTTTACATTCTTCGTTGGATGGGAAAAGGTAAGGTTATATTGGCAATCTGGAATCGTTTAGGGCCGGACATAAAGGGGTTTTGTTCTTCATTAAAGCAGGGGCGAAGCTAGGGGGGGCGGTGCCCCAGGTGCAGCAGGTCGGGGGGCGCCAAAGGGGGGCTGAGAACAGGTGGAGGGCACCATTATGAATTTTTGCCCCGGATGCCAGAAAGCCTAGCTACATCTCTGCTTTAAAGCAGAACAAAAGCCAGCAGCAGCCAGCCTGGAACCTAAAAGATTTCAGGGCTCCCCCCTGGGGCACCCCAATTCAGGATGCCTCGCAGTGGGAAAGTCCTCAGGTCACCAGTAATCTCTTACCTTTCCCCAGTCCAACAGCGCACGAGCGAGCTCTCGTACAATAAGAGATGCCGGCTGCAACTATGTCTTTCGGTGGCTACAGTTGTTTTGAATGGGGAGCGCATGCTCCCGCCCGAGCCACTCACACGGGGCTCATTAAAGTGGACCAAAACCCAGGATTTTGACTATCCCGGAAAATGCCTGGCAAGGGCACGCGCCCTACTAAAGGGATAGAGCCGTTGCCAAAAGAGGTAAACATAGCAAACAACTCTCATTGGATGAGAGCCGAAGCAAATGCAGTTGGAACGCGGAAGAGGCGAGTTGAGGGCTTTCTGAGGGGCTTCACACAGTGGAGCACCACAAATCGGGATCCCCCTGGGGAACAGAACATAACTCGGAAAAGTCAAATCTTTGGGTTTTGTGCTGCTTTAAAGAGGAAAAACGTGCCCAGATCCTGACTAATGCAGGTTTTGCTCATTCGCTTGCCAATTTGGGACGCCCCGCTGTGTGACACCCCCCAGAAAAACTCACCTTCCCCTGGTCCTATAAGGCACACATGGGCTCTCGTTCAGTCAAAACCATTTGCTGTGCATATTTAATGTTTGGCCGCTGACATTTATATTGTGAGGGAGCCAGGAAGCAGGTGAGCTTTGCTGGGGCTCAAGGGGGTTCACACAGCAGGGCATCCCACATGGGATGGTCAGCCCTGTGATGAGAGTAATGAACGTAAGCAGACCGAAACCTGTGACGATCGGCCCCAGAATCTATAAGATTCCCAGGCCGATCGAATTCCTCCCTCTGGGGCATCCAAAATCGGGATGCCCCGCGGTGTGAAACCCCCCATACACTTACTTCGTTTCCTGATCCAACTGCCCATGCAGGAGCCATGGCCACATTCCTGCTATTCCTCTAAAAGGGCGTGTGCTCGCGCCAGATATATGTGAATGGTCGTTGTGGGCATGCTCGGAGCCACTGACCTTAGACGAAGGCTTAGATGAAGGACGTCAGCGGGCGCCCTAATTGGACGAGTGGCCGCGCATGCGCCCTAGGACCGGGAAGAGGTAAGTTGGCATCAGCGATCTGGGGGGTTTCACACTGCAGGACATCCCCAGCGGCAGGGATTGAATGTGGGTGTTAAAAACAGCCGCCCAACTGGCCCCAAAGCAGTGCGGCCCACGGGGCATTGTCCCGGGTCTCCCTATGGCCAGTCCGTCCCTGCCCGGGGGACAGGACCAAAATCCTGGGGTTTGGTGCACTTGAAATGAGGGGAGAAAGGAAAGACCCTGTGGAAGGGGAGCCAAATCCGTGGTACCATAATTGGGGCAGCAGAGGGATAGGGGGCGCTATCTAGGTGGGTAGGTAAAGTTATTGTTGTGGTCTTGGGGGCGCTGATGAAAGCACAGCCATTCACAGGATGGTTGAGTTTTGCACCACTCAAGTCAATTAGAGCTGTTTGTCAAAAAAGGTAAACATAGCAAACTTATTGGATGAGAGCCGAGGCATTTGCCGTTGGGAGCGCGGAAGAGGTGAGTTGGGGCTTTCTGAGGGGCTTCACACAGCGGGGCACCACAAATCGGGATGCCCCCGGGGAACAGAACATAACTCTGGAAAGTCAAATCTTTGGGTTTTGTGCTGCTTTAAAGTGGACCAACACCCAGAAGGATCAGCCCGGGAATCTTATAGATTCTAATCCCTCCCCGTGAGGCATCCAAAACTGGGATGCCCCCGCTGTGTAAAACGCCCCAGGACGCCCGCAAACCTTACCTGAATCCCAGTCCAACGGCACATGCGCGGGTGCTCGGAACCGCTGAGCTAAGACGCCGCTTTGACGCGCATAGCTCAGAGGCTCCGAGCGCGCTGATTCAAAATCCTGGGTGTTGGTCCACTTTAAACCGGACCTTCAGCTTGATTTAATGAAAAACGGTTCCCCAGCATCTAAAATTAATATATTTTAGTTTTTAGTCACTAACTTATTATTCTTTCCCCCACTGGGCTGCAACTCTGTTCAGGAATTTAGGATACGGGCACCGCCATCTTGACTCAGAAGCATCACACTTACTGAGGAGAGGAGAGTGGGATAAGGTACAGGGGGGCGGGTTATAGCTGTGCTTTGCTCAGACAGAGGAGAGCTGGGGTCAGGTAACGGTCAGCAGTCCCAGAATGCAGAGCAGCACAGTCAGGAGGCACTTCCTGTTTGCAGGCTGCCTGATAAGATGGCGGCTTCCATAAGCCGCCATCTTGGATGTTTAAAGGCTCATAACATGCAGCAGATGCAGGTAGGATGATTTTTAATGTGGGCAATCTGTATGTACAGGGTGTGGGAAACATATAAGATAGGCTCTTATTCAGAGTGAAGGTCCGCTTTAAAGAGGAAAAACATGCCCATATCCTGACTAACGCAGGTTTCACTCATTCGCTTCCCAATTTGGGATGACCCGCTGTGTGACACCCCCCCAAAAAACTCACCTTTCCCTGGTCCTATGAGGAACGTGCAGTGGGCAGCTTAGCTTCCAATGAAGGCTTAGTGTGGGAGCGTACCCACTGCTGGGGATGCCGAACATTAAATATGCACAGCAAATGGTTTTGACTGGACGAGAGCCCGTGCGTGCCTCATAGGACCAGGGGAAGGCGTTTTTCTGGGGGGTGTCAACCACAAAGATGCTGGGGATGCGGCCGCTGACATTTACATCAGCGAGGGAGCCAGGAAGGGGGTGAGATTTGCTGGGGCAACGAGGGGGCTTCCCAATTTAGGGTGCCACATGGGATGGTCAGGTGATGAGAGTAATGAATGAAAGCGGACCAAAACCCGTGGCTATCGGCCCCAGAATCAATAAGATTCCCGGGCCGATCGATTCCCTCCCCCCGGGTCATCCAAAATTGGGATGTCCCGCTGTGTGAAACCCCCCAGGACGCCCCATACACTTACCTTGTCTCCTGGTCCAACTGCACATGCACGAGCCATGGCCGCATCCCCGCTATTCCTCTAGCAGGGCGCATGCTCGCGCCAGATATTTGTGAATGGTCGTTGTGGGCACGGTCCCTGTTAAGAGGGTAGCGGGGGATGCAGCCGCCAGCGCTCGGAGCCACTAGCCTTAAAGTGGACCAACACCCAGGATTTTGACTATCCTGGGTTTTGGTCCACTTCGGCGGGGCACCCTGATCGGGGGTGTGTGAAACCCCCCAGAAAGCCCCCAAAAACTCACCTCTCCCCGCTCCCACGTGACCGCTGCTGCCAATCCCCACTGACGGACAAGCGGGAGGCAGCGACAGACAAGAGAGCGCGGCCGCCGCCACCTCCCACGCGTCCCTCTTACAGGGCGCGCGCCCGCGCCGGCCATTTATAGAGGCCGCCGCTGGATCGAGGAGCGGGTAGGGGGTTTCACACAGCAGGGCACCCCCGATCGGGGTCTGTCAGTCAGGGGGCTGATCTGTCCAGGAATCTTATAGATTCCCGGGCCGATCACGGGAGGGTGTTGGTCCACTTTAAAGCGGACCTTCACTCTGAATAAGGGTCTATGTTATGTTTACCCCCCTGTACATACAGATTGCTCACATTAAAAATCATCCTACCTGCATCTAATGCATTTTTTAACACTTTAAAGTGGACCAACACCCAGGATTTTGACTATCCTGGGTCTTGGTCCACTTCGGCGGGGCACCCCGATAGGGGGTACCCCGCTGTGTGAAACCCCCCAGAAACCCCAAAAAACTCACCTCTCAACGCTCCCACGTGAACGCCGCAGCCAATCCCCGCCAACGTCCAGGCGGGGGACAGGAACATCCAAGCCGCTTCCGCCGCCTCCCGCGCGTCACTCTCGGCGCGGGAGGCGGCGGATCAGGTAAGATCTTTTTGGGGTTTCTGGGGGGTTTCACCCCGCGGCGTGGGAGGTGATCGGCCCGGGAATCTTATAGATTTCCGGGCCGATCACCCCTGGGTGTTGGTCCACTTTAAACATCCAAGATGATGGCCCATGGAGTCTCAAGTTGCCTGCAAACAGGAAGTGTCTTCTGACTGTGCAGCTCTGCATTTTGGGATTACTGACCTTTTTCCTGACCCCAGCTCTGCTCTGTCTGAGCAAAGCACAGCTATAACCCCTCCCCCCTGCACTTTATCCGCTCTCCTCTCCTCAGTAAGTGTGATGCTTCTGATTCAAGATGGCGGCACCCGTATCCTAAATTCCTGAACAGAGTTGCAGCCCAGTGGGGGAAAGAATAATAAGTAAGCGACTAAAAACATAAAATATATTAATTTTAGATGCTGGGGAGTCATTTTTTAAGGGTTTGGGCTTTTAATTAAATGATGTTGAAGGTCCGCTTTAAACGACAGACGCCAGCGAGCGCCCCGATTGGACAAGTGGCCGCACTGATTGGACGAGCAGCCGCACATGTGCCCTAGGACCGGGAAGAGGCGAGTTGGCATCAGCGATCTGGGAGGTTTCACACTGCAGGATCGGGGTGCCCGGGGGCCAGGACCAAAATCCTGGGGTTTGGTGCACTTGAAATTAGGGGAGAAAGGAAAGGACCTAGTGGAAGGGGAGCCAGATCCCTGGTACCATTATTGGGGCAGCAGAGCACACCTACCAACTTTTCAGGCTGGGAAAGAGGGACATTTGTTAAATTAGGCCACACCCCCTCATTGTGGGACGGATAGGATGTAACAGTTACAACAATAGAAACACTTTAATAGGCAAATGAATCATTTAATGCTGCAGATCTGCATGTTACACCTCAAAGAGGGACAAATGAGAACAATGAAGGATGGGAAAGCATGGCCTCAAAAGAGGGACAGTCCCTCCAAATCAGGGACACTTGGGAGGTATGGCAGAGAGATAGGGGGCGCTAGGTCTAGGTGGGTAGGCAGAGTTATTGAGAGGAATCCGCCTCCAGACAGAGAGTTTGGTTGGGGGTAGCTGAAGGGTTAATGCCTCCCGGACTCGCACTTACCGGAGCCTCTGCCGCCAGCACCGGGAAATGTGGCTCCTACTTGGTCACGTGATCGCCATGAGGCGGAACATGAGAGAGCAGAGCTTCTGTCAGGTAAAGCAGAGTTTCGAGGGGCGGGGCCTGCACTGATTACAGAGCGGGGCAGGGGGTGTGTCCTCCGTGCCTGGGCCGCCATGTTTGTGTAGTCCGGAGCCGGGCGGCTCACATCACGTGACGCAGACGTGGCTCGCTGCAATAGGCCACTTCAGAGACCAGCAGTCTTGTGATTGGCTGCACGCAATGATGCCCGCCCTTTATTTTCTGCGCCCCTCGGGTTTTGTTTTGCCCCTCAGGTTCCCCCTCCTGTTACTGCTATTAGTTGCCATTTGTAGCTTCCCCCCCCAGACACAGAACCCAGCAGGGGGCGCTGGTGAGAGAACAGCCATTCACAGGATGGTTAACGGCAGCATACCCATAACTCCCAAGTGTCCCTGATTTGGAGGGATTGTCCCTCTTTGAAAGTCCATGTCCCCCTGTCCCTCGTTGTTCCCATTTGTCCCTCTTTGAGGTGTAACATGTAGATATGCAGCAATAAATGATTAATTTGCCTATTCAAAGTGTTTATATTGTAACTGTTACAATGTATCTCCTATCTATCCCTCAACGAGGGGGGCGTGGCTTCGTCCATCAATCAATGAGGGGCGTGGCTTCATTTACATATCATCCCTCTTTGAGGTGTAACATGCTGATCTGCAGCAATAAATGAAGAGAAGAGGTTATTATGGGCTATCTTGGGGTTTCACACAGAGGGGCATCCAGTCTTATATGTAAATTAGGCGCACACCAGATATATGCATATAAAGAATATTTACTTGGAAAAATTCATGGTGATATATCATACCTCCCAACTTCTGAAAACTTGAAAGCGGGACAAGCCATGCCCCCGGCCACACCCCCGTCACGCCCCGGCCACACCCCCGTCACGCCCCCGTCACGCCCCCGTCACGCTCTCCAGCTCCAGCAATGTCGGCTGCCTGGCTTCACCCCTGCATGCGGTACGTAGCCCCCCCACCCCTGTGCGCCTGCCCACCCACCCCCGTCCACCCCCGTGCGCCCGCCCCACTCTCTCACCCCACGCGCCAGGAAGTTATCTTCCCGCCGGCGTCATTGCGGCCCTGGGTTGTCACAGCGCAGGGGGTCCCGGGACATTTGGTAATGTTCCGGGACCGCGGGATCCTTCTAAAAAATCGGGACAATCCCGGGAAAATCGGGACAGTTGGGAGGCATGATATATACAGGCAGTGGTAATGTTTCACTTTCAGTGACAAATATAGTGGCGTATTCTAAAGTTGTATACAGGCAATAGCATGAATATCTCTATGATGAGATTCACTTTGCTCTATGCCAAAGACTGGTAATAAAAAATTTGTTGCCTAAAGCTATAAATGCTGTATAACAGCGTTGTCATTTATCAAAGAACAATGTATCTATCTCACCAGCTTTGTAATGCACAGAGAAAAGCATACAGCATGTAATCTTTACATACACAAATACAGCAGAGAATCTTTCAGCTCCGTGGAGCACTCTGCACCTGGCATTAGTATAAACGCAATACTCTTTTTAAAGTGGACCAACACCCAGGGGGGATCGGCCCGGGAATCTATAATATTCTTGGTGTGCCACACACCCCGCTTCACTTTTAAATATTCTTCATTTATTGGGTTAACTTACCGCCAGGTGACGTAGTGCAGAGAGGAAGTCTTGTAACGAGCCCCCTTCCGGCCTATATATACCGGGTACCTCCCTTCAATCACCAGTATTTTTCTCTCTGCTTGACGACAAGACAGAAGATTGAAGTCTCCTGCTTACAGGTAGCCGAGGTCTTACCCCGGCACCCCCCTTTTGGTCTATTTCTGCCCGGTTTGAGTGTTTATACCTTAAGGTGAAATGGAAGCCTCCCAGCCTAGGCTGCTCGCTGGGCAATCGGTAGACGGCACTATTGGTGCCTAGGAGCTTATCTTCTCCGCTCGACCCCCTCTTTTGGGGGCAATGTGGCTATCCGGCATGGTGATCCGGAAATGGGATGCCCCTGTCCCGAGGGTCCCCTTAGCACCTTACTCTCCCATTACGGTCCCTTCTCCCTTCACTATGGGGGGGGGGGGGGGGGGTAGAGGGTTGTGTATTATGTATGTGTTTTCACTGTATTACTTATCATAAACATATGTGTGTTAACTTTATGCATAGAACAGACTGCACAGCATGGGTGCACTCAGTCTGATATTGGAGCTCCTCGGGCAGGTCCTTTTATTTACAGTGTGGCCAGTGTTTTGGTCAGCTTTAGGGGGGGCGGTTGGGGCGGACCGCGCTGGGCAGGTTTGGCTTGCCGTCTAGGTTCCTCAGCCCCCTCCCGCTTCCCCCCTCCCCCGTTGGTCTCCGTGCGGCAGCTGGTGTGCCTGCGCTTGTGCCTTCTCCTCCCCCCTCCTCTGCCGCCTGCCTGTGTGATTGATGCGGCTCAGCTGGTTGTAATCCCTGAATGAATTGGCCGCGCTGACCGGGCTTAAGGGGGCGGTTCCCTGTGACGGGGGCGTGGCGCCGGCGCCTAGCGTCGTACGGCGGCCCCAGCCTCACTTCCTTCCTTTCTGGGTAAAAGGCGGTCACGTGGGGGGGGGGGGGGGGCGCGCTGCAGCACATGGTTTTGTTTACTTGTGGCTGCTGGCTGCTGCATCGTCCCTCCGGCTCTGCGCTCGGCCTTGTCAGGTAAGCGGCCCCACTCTGGTGGGGCCGAGAGTGGGATTCTATGTATATATTTTATAAATGTGGGGGCAAGTTTTTTAAGGAGGCATTATTATTATTATTATGATTGTGCTCTTTTAAAGGCACCTTTGTGCCATGCATAAAATATGTTTGGATATGTTACACTCATATGGGGATCTGATGGTTTGTTTTCCTTTCAGATCCTGGGATCCCTGATTATAGCGGCCCTCCGGCTCTATGTTGCCTGGCTAGTCTTTCTTTTTAAACAAAAGAAAATTGGGATATTTTTATATTATAAAATATACACATATAATATATATATATATATTTAGATTATTAAATAAAATAAAAACCCTCCCTTCCGGGACATTTACAATAAGGGGGCATCCCGGGTTGGCTTATGCCTTAAAGCCCAAATAATTGCGATACCATAAATCACCACATGGAGGCTTCCGTTATTGCCGGAAACGACTCTTCTGAGCCGTCCAGGGGGTGCATAAGATGTGGGGCTTCGCTCCCAGCTGATGATGTCTTTATTTGCATTCCTTGTGCAAAGCAGAGCATTGAGCGTCAGTCTGTTGATCCGGCTGCTGGCCCGTCGCAACTTCCATCATCTCCTGCCTCTCCCTCCCTGTTCCGGACCCCGCATGACACTGTCAAAAGTGGGGAGTCGCAATCCGAGGTGGCGGCAAGGTTGGCCAGCCTCCGGAAAGTATTGCCCGTTAAAGCAGGGTTGAAGGCCTCTGCAAAACGGAAGCGCCTGACTCCGGTACCTTCGGCTCCACAGGACGAGTTATGTGAGCCTGTGGAATGGTCCGATGGCTCCCCGGATGAGGAAGAATTCCTCTTGGAGTCAGATGAGCCAGCAGATCAGCTTGAGGCTGATGCGATCGGCGATTGGTCGGCGGGGGTTGCCCTTGACACCCCCTCCATTCTGGCTCAAATGTTTGAAATTTTGAATTTAGATCCGCCTGAGGCTGTCACCCTGCCAAGGGGCCAGTTGTTTAAAGAGCCTCAGCCGCGTTGGGTTTTTCCCAGACAGCACCATTTTGAGAGGGTGGTTCTTAAGGAATGGGAACATCCCACGCGGTTATCTGGAATCCCTTCCAGTTGGGAAAAGCGTTATCCCTTCCGCCAGAATTGGTGAAGCTTTGGTCCGTCCCTCCTGACGTCGATACCCCTGTGCTAGGGCTCTCCAGCACGGCTATGGTACAGTCTGCTGAGACCACTGTCCCTAAAGATGGGGAGGATCGTCGGATTGACCAGTATGCTCGCCATGGTTTTATTTATGCTGGGTCAACGATGCGCCCTTCTTCTATTGGCGGTTAGATCTGTAATCCAGGGGCTATACGAGGATCTCAATCCCGCTTGTAAAGAGTTTGCTGCGCTTAAGCAGTGTGAATCTTTTGTGTCCTATGTTCTATCCGCTCAGGACGATGCGCTGGCTATGAGTAGCAAGACAGCGGCAATGCTGGTGGCTATTCGTCGGTCAGTATGGCTGCGACAGTGGTCGGCGGACTCAGCTTCTAAAAAGGTGCTCACAGCTCTCCCCTTTTTGGGGTTGCGTCTGTTTGGGGAGAGAATTGATTCAGTCGCAAAGGGTGGTAAGATGCAACAACGCAAGAGGCCTCGTCGTCCCTTTAGGGGGGCAGGTTCTGGTAGGCCTTCCTTTCGAGGATACAGAGCGGGTAGGGGGGCTTCCTTTCCCTCTACCAGTCGTTCAGGTTGGACGCGGGGGAGGGGCCGTGGCCGTCCCGCTCAGTCCTGGGGCTCCAAGCCCAAACCTGCTGGTAAGCCCGCTCAGCAATGAGGGGCTGCCCTCACCCGTGCGGGTGGGGGGACGATTACGACACTTCTCCCAGGTTTGGAACCGGGAAGTTCCGGACAGATGGATCCAGGAGATAGTGTCGTCTGGTTACAAACTGGAATTCGAGTCTCGCCCTCCTTCACGGTTCTTTCGGTCTCGGGTGCCCATCGATCCTTTGGCCGCACAGGGGCTCCTGGCATCGGTAAAGAATCTGCTAGAGATGGCGGTCATCCGGCCGGTACCGCGCTTAGAGATGGGCCTCGGTTTCTACTCCAATCTGTTCGTCCCGTCTTGGACCTGAAGTTACTCAACAGGTTCATCCGGTTTCGGAAGTTTCGCATGGAAACCTTGCGTACTGCCGTCGGCTCTCTTCGGCAAGGGGATTTCATGACGTCCATAGACATCAAGGATGCTTACCTTCATGTTCCCATCTGCCACGCTCATCAATGTTTTCTTCGATTCGTGATGAAGGATCAGCATTATCAATTCGTGGCACTTCCGTTTGGCCTTACCTCAGCTCCAAGAGTGTTGACCAAGGTGCTGGCAGGGGTCATGGCCATTTTCAGATCTCGGGGCATTCGTGTCGTACCTTATTTGGACGACCTTCTCATCATGGCTCCGTCGCTCAATCAATCGGAGACAGACACCAGCATGGTGGTCTCCACGCTGGAAAGCTTTGGTTGGGTGATCAACTTCCCCAAGTCCTCCCTCGCTCCGGCCAGGGTGGTGTCTTTTCTGGGGATGCAGTTGGACTCTTATCAGCACAGGGTGTTTCTTCCCCAGTCCAAAATTCATCTGATTCAGGAGTTGGCTCGGGTCCTACTCTCCAATCCTCGGCCGTCCATCCGTCTGGGGATGAGGCTGGTAGGGTTGATGGTTGCCTCCTTCGAGGCAGTTCCTTTTGCTCAATTCCACACGTGGACGCTTCAGCTTTATCTGTTGGCGTCCTGGGACCGACAGCCTCGGTCGCTGGATCAGCCCTTCCAGTTGTCCTCCCGGGTCCGGCTGTCCCTCCAGTGGTGGTTGGTCTCGACCAATCTCGTGAAGGGCAGGTCTTTCCTGACCCCCCTTTGGGAAATTGTCACCACGGACGCCAGTCTGTCGGGATGGGGCGGATTCTGGAAGGAGCTGCAGTTCCAGGGGCAGTGGGGACCTCAAGAGGCCCACTTACCCATCAATATTCTGGAACTGAGAGCCATCCGTCGGGTGCTTGCTCTCCTGACTCAGCACGTCCTGGGCCTTCCGGTCCAGGTGCGTTCAGACAATCGAACAGCGGTTGCTTACATCAATCATCAGGGAGGGACTCGCAGCCTGAGTGCTCTCAGAGAGGTGTCCCTGATCCTGACCTGGGCAGAGGCCCATGTTCCTTGTCTCTCGGCGGTATACATTCCAGGAGTGGAGAACCAGGAAGCGGACCGGTTGAGCAGGGGCTCTCCCCGTCTGGGAGAATGGGCTCTCCATCCTCGGGTGTTTCGCTCACTGTGTCTTCGATGGGGGACACCGGAGGTGGACCTGTTTGCCTCTCGTCACAATTGCAGGCTCCCGAACTTCGTATCGCTCTCCCAGGATCCTCTGGCTCTGGCAGTGACGCCATGTCCCTGAGCTTGGGGGATCTGGGATTTCTATACCTGTTTCCTCCGATACCCATGCTAGGCAGGGTGCTTCGGAAGTTGGCTCTGGAAAGGGTGTCCGCCGTTCTCGTGGCCCCAAGGTGGCCAAGGCGAGTGTGGTTCGCAGACATAGTTCGGCTGGCAGTGGACCAGGTCGTTCTGCCTCTTCGGCCCGATCTGCTCACTCAGGGTCGATTGTGTTACCCCAATTTACCAGCGCTAGGTTTGACGGCCTGGCTGCTGAGACCTCCATCCTGAAGGAGGAGGGTCTTTCTGATTCAGTCGTTAAGACTCTGGTCAGTGCTCGGAAGAGGTCTTCTTCTATCATCTACTATAGGACTTGGAAAGCCTATATCGCTTGGTGCGAGAGAAGTTCTTTTCCTTGTAGGGTCTTTTCGGTCTCCAGGATTCTGGAGTTTTTACAATCAGGGCTGGACTCTGGTCTTCAGCTTAGTACGTTGAAAGGGCAAGTTTCTGCCTTATCTATCTTTTTTCAGAAGCGTGTTGCGCTTAAGCCTTTAGTTAGAACTTTTTTCCAGGGGGTTACGCATGTGCGGCCTCCCAGGAAACCATTACTCCCTGTTTGGGATTTGAATTTGGTTCTTTCTGCTCTTTAGGCTCCTCCTTTTGAGCCTTTGCAAGATATTGCTTTGTCTACCCTGAAGATTGTCTTCTTGGTAGCTATCACTTTGGTCCGGCGTGTCTCAGAGTTGGCGGCCTTGACTATCCAGGCGCCTTACTTTGAGAGGCATCAGGATAAAGTGGTCTTTCGGTTCAAGCCAGACTTTCTTCCCAAGGTTGTTTCTGCTTTTCATTTGAACCAAGACATTGTTCTTCCCTCCTTATGTCCTAATCCTAAGAATGACAAAGAGAGGGTGTTGCATTGTTTGGATGTAGTACGCTGTGTTAAGTACTACTTGATTATCACGTCTCCTTTTTGTAGGACGGATTCCTTTTTTGTTGTGCCCCATGGGCCTAAGAAGGGTTTGGCACCAGCCAAATCTGCCATTAGCAAGTGGATACGTCAGGCCGTTACTACGACCTATTATGCTAAGGGGAAAGTTCCCCCTTTTTCGTATCACTGCTCATTCTACTCGCGCTATTGGGGCGTCTTGGGCTTTTCAGCACCAAGCTTCTGTTGAACAAGTTTGTAAGGCCGCCACTTGGTCTTCTGTTCACACTTTTTCTAAGTTTTACAAAGTTGATGTGCGGGCCTCAGCGGATGCTGTTTTTGGCCGCAAAGTTCTGCAGACTGCAGTCATTTAAGTTATGCTTCACCTGGCCTTGAGTTGCCCATCCCTTGTGGACACTGCTTTTGGATGTCCCAATAAGTGAAGAATATTTAAAAGTGAAGCGGGGTGTGTGGCACACCAAGAATAATACCATTTTGTGAGTACTCACCTGAAAAATGGATATTGTTGGTGTGCCACACACCCCGCTTCACTCCCACCCTTTTCGGTATTTCCGAAGCCTTTATATGTTGAAGCTTTTATTTATATCAATTTGATTTTGAGGTTACCGGTGGAATGCTGGTACCTTGTCTTTCTGCTTTTTAATATACTGGTGATTGAAGGGAGGTACCAGGTATATATAGGCCGGAAGGGGGCTCGTTACAAGACTTCCTCTCTGCACTACGTCACCTGGCGGTGAGTTAACCCAATAATTGAAGAATATTTAAAAGTGAAGCGGGGTGTGTGGCACACCAACAATATCCATTTTTCAGGTGAGTACTCACAAAATGGTATTATTACCGGACCGATCAGATCCCTCCCCGCGGGGCATCCGAAATTGGGATGTTCCGCGGGGTGGAACCCCCCAGGAGGCCCACAAACCTTACCTCAGCCCCGTTCCATCGGCGCATGCGCGAGCCGCGGCTGCGTCTCGCGCTTCCCTCTAGCAGGGCGCGCACCCGCGCCGGACGTTTGTGAATGGCCGGCACGGGCGCACTCCCTGTTAGAGGGAAGCACGAGACGCGGCCTCCAGCGCTCAGAGCCGCCGAGCTGATATGCGCGTCCAAGCGGCCTTGGACGCGCATACCACAGCGGCTCTGAGCGCTGTGATTGGCTGGAGCGTTCACGTGGGAGCGTGGTGAGGTGAGTGTTTCTGGGCTTTCGGGGGGGTTTCAGACAGCGGGGCCCGATCGGGGTGCCCCACCGAAGTGGACCAAAACCCAGTATAGTCAAAATCCTAGGTGTTGGTTCACTTTAATGTACGGCATCCCCAGCAGCAGCCGCGCTCCTGCCCTGAGCCTGCATCTGAATGGCTGGGGGCACACCACAAAGATGCTGGGGACGCTGCCACCGATACTTACATCAGCGAGGGAAAGCGGTGAGTTTTGCTGGGGCACACAGCAGGGCATCCCAATTTAGGATACCACATGAGAAGCCCAGTGGTCGGCCCTGGAATCTGCAGCAGTGATGAGAGTAATGAATGAAGTGAGGACCTTGTGGAAGATGAGCCACTGTCCTGGTACCATAATTGGGACAGCAGAGAGATAGGGGGCGCTATCTAGGTGGTAGGTAGAATTATTGAGAGGAATCCGCCCCTCCCCCACCAGACAGAGAGTTTTGTTGAGGTAAATGAAGGGTTAATTCCTCTCAGACTCGCAATTACCGGAGCCTCTGCCGCCAGCACCGGGAAATATGGCTCCTACTTGGTCACGAGATCGCAGCCAGTGATCACCATGCGGAAAGAAGTGGGGGCGGAGCTTCTATTGGGTAGAGCGGGGATTGGGGCGGGGCCTGTACTGATAACAGCGCAGGGTAGGGGTGTGTCCTCTGTGCCGGGCCGCCACCATGTTTGCGTAGTCCTGAGCTGGACGCAGGGCAGCTGCCATGTTTAAAGTGGACCAACACCCAGGATTTTGACTATCCTGGGTTTTGGTCTACTATTATACAAAAAGCAAAATCACAAGACACAATGACATGATAACATTATGACATTTATCATTATGTCATTGTGTCTTGTGATTTTGTATAATAAACTTATGTATTTTATATAATTTTGTGGTGATTTATTGGTGCTCTTTTTTAGGGTGGAAGTAGATCAATTACCCACTGTCCCTCGTGTGCTTTGAATTGTCATTAAAGTGGACCTTCACTCTGAATAAGAGTCTATCTTATGTTTTCCACACCCTGTACATACAGATTGCTCACATTAAAAATCATCCTACCTGCATCCACTGCATGTTATGAGCCTTTAAACATCCAAGATGGCGGCTTATGGAAGCCGCCATCTTATCAGGCAGCCTGCAAACAGGAAGTGCCTCCTGACTGTGCTGCTCTGCATTCTGGGACTGCTGACCTTTACCTGACCCCAGCTCTGCTCTGTCTGAGCAAAGCACAGCTATAACCCACCCCCTGTACTTTATCCCACTCTCTCCTCAGTAAGTGTGATGCTTCTGAGTCAAGATGGCGGTGCCCGTATCCTAAATTCCTGAACAGAGTTGCAGCCCAGTGGGGGAAATAATTTTTTTTCATTAAATAACGCTGAAGGTCCGGTTTAAGTGCAGCACAGCTTATGTATTAGGTGGTGCACCCCCCCCCGTCTTGTGGTAGCCCCCCCCCGTCTTGTGGTAGCTCTTCCTATCCAACTCCGCATGTGTGGGCTCTTGTCCAATCAGAACCGTTTGCTGTGACTATGTTATTCGGCAAACAGCTCTAATTGTTTTCAGTAGGGAGCACATCCCCTGCATCTTTGGTCTTTAGGTGCACTCCCGCCCCGGCCATTCAGATAGGCAGCGGCAGGAGCGTGCGCGCTGCTGGGGATGTAGCCATTTGCGCTGCCCATTGAAAACAGAATCAGTACAAAAAACTTTTAATATGAGAAAAAATGTTTACATACAAAACACAATGACAGTCAACAAAGCACACAAAATTAAAAACGGCTGCTTGTTCCCTGAATCAACGCATAATTGATATACAAAGTTGCCCATGAAGAGGGACAATTTATTATCATAAATGAAACTTTTTGTCCTGAGAAAGTGACGCGGAGTGCCGTCACGTAACGCGTAGACGCCTGGGAGGGTGGGTGTCCTGTCCCTGGCCATGTGAGAGATTTTTATGATTGTATTTACACTTGTATTGCTTGTACCTGGCGGGTCCTCTGTATTGGGATTCATTTTACATTGTGTTCATAGAAAATGCAGCAGCGCCACTGGGTCTCATATACACTTGTGATTATTGGTCACTTTTTTTAGTAGTTATATATATTTTATAGGTTATTATTGTCAACATTTGATGTTATTAATTAAGTAAGCACGTTGCACTTTATAATTATTAGATTGGGTCTAGTATGTGGTGGTAATTTTTGTAATATGCTGACATGACCATACAAAAAGTGGGGACTAGTTATTCTCACCCCCTCCCTCCTTTCTGTCATTGATTTATGTGTGTGTTTTATGTTTTTTAATATGTCTAATTAGTGTAGAGTTAATGTGTATAATAAAAATTAGATTTTTATGAAATTTTCAAATAGTGGTGCCAATTTTTGGTAGGGTGGCATTAGGAGATGTGGGGCTCCTTTTTCTAGTATTCTTGAGAGTTTCACACGGTGTGTGGCTGCCCCCACTTTGTGCACACTGGATTGCTGTGATCAGAAAAGTTGATAGGGCTTATTTTCATTGGGCCAGTGCGGATTCCATACCTTTCCCCTTTTCCCTTGTATTTGTATAAATTAATAATATTTATCTCTAAGGGAACGGAAAAAAAACCACACAATGTAATGGTAGAGGGGGTTCTTTTTGCACAATGATTTGTGCCGGCACAAAATCTAACCATAACCCAATTAAACCCACAATCAGTCTAATGTGCAAAATGTCCTAATAAAGTGCCCCCTCACCTAGCAGAAGTGACACGGGAGCCGCGTGCGCAGGTGTTCCTGCTACGTTTTCCCTGTCTCTCTCTGACTGGTAGGAACGGTTGTGTGGTCAGCACTATGGCTTGGTAACCTTTAATTGATATTGTGTCGGATTGGTTCTACTCAATTGCACTATGCACTTTTTGTGTCCTTAACTGTCAAAAAAAAATAAAAATTGGGGTTAATTACTGTAGCGATAACCTTTATCGCCGGAGGGCTTCCCCGCCAGAGACGTCCTTTTCCCAATGGTGAGAGGTGCTGCAGGAATTCCAGAGTCATCCGTGAGGGAAGCAGGAACAGCTCTTACAAGGGCTATTGAATTGTAATATAGCGCTTCCCCCCAATAAGAGACAGAACTCAGTATTGAGGGTGAAGATGAACTTCTTTTACTAGTGCCACCCTGGGCCTTATATGCAAGTCTCCATGCAAGGGGACCTCCCCCGTGGACTGCATGACAAACACACAGACCAATGGGAGCAGGACACACAATCCCTCAACTCTGCCGGTAACACAATCAGCAACACAATAGCAGTCTGTAACACAATCAGCAACACAATGGCAGTCTGTAACACAATAAACAACACAATGACAGTCTGTAACATGCTTAAGAAAATGAAAGTAATGAGTCTATGCAAAAGTCCAAGGGCAGAAACAGTGCCTTTAAAATCCAAAAGGCAGAGAGTCTGTCACAATTACGTTATATATTTGTATATACATATTGGATTATTCTATAAGCGTTTATTTATTGTCCTTTTGGGGTATTGTTATTTGGCTTTATTAACTGAGGAATTGGATCTAGCACTTGTCACTTTATTAGGAAATTTTGCACATTAGAGTGATTAATTGTGGGTTTAATTGGGTTATAATTTGATTTTGTGTCGGTACAAATAATTTTGCAAAAAGAACCCCCTCTACCATTACATTGTGCGGGGTTTTTTCCATTCCCTTAGAGATAAATATTATTCATTTATTAGTTTGGGGTAACCTCTACACCCCCTGCCAAAAAGCCCAACAGAGGCTCACTATTGCACTCAAACAATCAATTTATAAATCCATTTTATTGTAGCATATTGTTTAAAACCAATTTAAAAACTATTTTACTGAACCATATGCATGGTAAGCCACCAGGGGGCGCACTCCCTCATTAACAATACAATCTCATATACATATAAGTAATTTCAAAGTGATTCTGTGCTAATCTATCAATAAATTCATATATATACAACTATTCTAAAACTTAATATACAATTCACAATTAATATCCTCACCCTAATAAAGTGCCAGTGCTTCCATCACAAATAGTCCCTTGTGCAAAATATTTAAGCCCATTCACAGAGAGCAAGGGCACACAGACAACACACAACAAACAAGTGCTTACTGTTAGTATGGTGACAGGCAGGCCCCCCTCAGGTGCAGACCAACGCGTTTCGAGCCCCCTATGGGCTCTTGCTCACGGTCAGTATGTGTACACACATACTAACAGTAAGCACTTGTTTGTTGTGTGTTGTCTGTGTGCTGCCCACATTTCTTATCCGCAGCCCAAACGGATGTTTATTACTATTATTCATTTATGATAATGAATTGTGCCTCTTCATGGGCAACTTTGTATATCAATTATGCGTTGATTCATGGAAAAAGCAGCTGTTTTAATTTTGTGTGTTTTTTGACTGTCATTGTGTTTTGTGTGTAAACATTTTTTGGTGCTCCTTTTTGAGGTGGATGTGACAAGGTGGGTCACAGTCCCTCTTGTTGTTGCTATAGGTGTTATAGTGGGCATATTGTTCTTAATTGCTGGTGCACCCCAGTCTGTGTATTGTTTGTGCCCATTGAAAACAATTAGAGCCGCTTGCCGAATGACATAGTCACTTGCAAACAGCTCTGATTGGAAGAGAGCTTGCGCATGTGCCGTTGGACCAGTAACTGGTGAGTTATAATGGACGATGTGGGGGGTTTCACACAGGGGCCCCCAGGTCATGGAACAAAACCTGGGATAATCAAAATGCAGAGTTTTGTTCCACTTTAAAACTATGGTGTGAAATCCTAAAGATGTGTGTCCAGACCTGCCGTCAACAATCCTGTGAATGGCTGTGCTTTGCTATTGGCAAGATGGCGGCATCCAGGGGCGCGGGGTACTTGTCACTTTTAAGATGGTACATGTCACGATCACACTCTATCAGCCTAGCCAAGACGCTAGAGAGAGTGTGATGGTGCAAGGGTTAAAGCCACCAGACCCCTGGGTATGCACTACTAGTCCCAGCAAGTCACCAAATAACCCTTTGCTAAACGTGTTTCACCAGAGCTTTCTTAGGAAAGGTGAGCTCATATATTTAGAGATCAAAGGCCAGAACTGATTAATTAAACATTTAATCTGATAAAAAGGTATCACAGTGCTAGATGTAATATACAGAAACAATTGACATACAAGTACAAAAATACATAAAAGAGTACAACAAGACAAGTTCAGCAAATAAAAAGAAAGTCCTTACAGTATAATGGCGTAACAGTCCTTGTGAGTGAGTCTCCAGCTGTTGCTTAGGGTCTTTTTGTCCAGATTTTGCCACAGGCTTGTGACAGAGGTTTCTGTTTTAGGTTTCTGCCTTAGAATGTCCTTAGCATTAGGTTTTATTAGTTACATTTAGGAGGGAAAAGTTTCATCCCCCCTCCCCTCTGACCCCACCTGGTGAGCGCATTTCTCTTCCAGGTCCCTTATCTCAGTTTGGTTTTATGGTGGGTCCAGAGACAGCACATCCTGCTGCTACAAAGGCTTTTGACTTCAAAGAAGAAAGTACCACAAACAGAACCCCCCATAAAACTGGAATACACAAATCAACAGGCACAGTCTGAGTGACCCCTCACCCAGGTCTTGCACTATACATTATACACAAATACAATTATAATACACATGCTTATTCTATAATCAGGCCTTGGGCCTGACAGTACAAAACCCTGTATCAGGGACCACACATGGGGGCCATTAAGACTTTATCGCCCAAGGGCCCGCTTAAACCTGCAGCTGACCCTGAACAGAGGGACAGGGGCGGCCATGTGACCACATTGGGAGGTGGTCATGGAAGAAAAGAGGAAGGCTTGGAGACATGCTGCTCCATGTACTGTGTTCTGCAGGAAGGAGGAGAGGCTGATGGGACAGGGGTCAGGTGACCTTATTATTGCCCCTGTAAGGCTCTATGTGTAAGAAATGAGGAGGATGGGGCATCCCACGGGACACCGCTCGGCCTGTGTATCAACATTAGCTCGGGATCACGCGGCTCAGCTTTATCACAATGGAATGACAGATATTATGACACATGTGATGCAGAGATGCCAGGTCACCCAGATTTTCATGGAGTTGCCCGCTTCTGACCCCCCATCACCCGGTCACCCTGTGAAACTATGAAATCACCCTGCAAATTATAAATTCCTTTCTCCTCCCCACTGATTGGCTGACTGCCATCTCCAACCCATGTGCTAATGGCAGACACCACTAAATGATTGGCTGGCCACCCAGCACCAGCACCTTGGCTGCCTCTGACATCTTCTGGGTGTCCGATTGGCTGGATTTGTCAGGGCTTGTGTGGCCTCGGTACGGCGCGCTCCTGTTGATTTTAATAGACACCTTCATACACAAGGATCTTGACCTGCAAAAGTCAGTGAGTAAGCCACACCCCTAAACCACACCCCTTCCACGCCCATCACCCTGTAAACTGGTCTCCAAGGTTGGTGTCTCCGGTGATGGCTTCCTGCAAGCCATGGACAATCCACCATCTATTCTCTATACTCACCCCCCCCCCCAGCTGGTCAGTGATCGCCATGCGGAAGGAAGTGGGGGTGGAGCTTCTGCCATGTTAAGCGGAGATTGGGGGCGGGGCCTGCACTGATAACAGCGTGGGGTAGGGGGTGTGTCCTGCCATGTTTGTGTAGCTCGGAGCCAGGCGCAGGGCAGCTGTCGTTTTTTTGTGTCTCACATCATGCGACCCAGGCGCGGCTCGCTGCAATAGGCCGCTTCAGAGGCCAGCGGAGACTCACTTGTGATTGGCTGCACGCAATGATGTCCGCCCTTTATTTTCTGCCTCCTTTTTGCTCCATTTCTGCCCCATGGTTTTATTTTTTCCCTCTGGTCCCCCCTATGCAATGACACTGCGCATGAGCGAGATCTGAGGGGCAGTGAGGTGCATGCTGGGATTCCAAGATGGCGCTGCCTGATGGATGACAATTCTCACAAGAGGGACTGCAGGCGCCCTGCCCGCACTCACCCCAGAAAAGGAGCACCAAACAAGTATAAATACACAAAATATACCAATTTATTTATATACAGAGTGAATACATATTACACAATCAATCATACACAACACAATTAAAAGCAGCTGTCATTCCCCCATATAACACATCCAGGGCTGCCAAACATGTAGTAATACCAATGTAACTGGGAAAATCACGAGGGGCTCCCCAAGAGTAAAAATACAAAAAGAGGGGGGGGGGTATGTTATGACCTGTATTTTGAGCTGGCACAAAAATTTACCCCCTGGTTGTATAGGAATAATATCCCCCAAAGCCAATACAATACAATTAAAGTGACCAGTGAGAAGCAGTGCAAACAAATTAGCTGAACTAATTAAATAAATGCAATATACATATAATTCTTATGATAATGAGATACAAACGTGCGAGTACAATAAAAGACTAAGACATTAGTTACGGACACAGAAAGTGCTAAAAAACAAGACTGTCATCATTGCAATAATCAAGCTGTGAGACTATACTTAAACCAGGGGGAGGACGCAGCACACCCGTTCAAAACATGTAGTGGAAGGGAAGAGACAGCAGGAACACCTGCACACGCGGCTTCCTGTGCCGCTTCGGCTGGGTGAGGGGAGGACAGCGGGGGTGCGTGCCTAGCACCAGGGGCGTAGCTATAGGGGTCGCAAGGTTCGCCATTGCAGGGCCCCCCCCCCCCCCTGCCCACTGTTCCCTGACAGCGCCGCCGCCCGGAGGAGAGACAGAAGGTCTGAGGAATGAGAAGGTCAGGTCCACAAGTGAGAGAAGCTGTATAAGGTGGAAGCGGCGCAGCTCTGGCGCCCTCTAGCGATGGAAAACTGGAAGAGCGTTCTTACCAAACTCGCGGCGCTGGGGACCATCCAGCGGGACGCTCTCCGCATTGCCCATTGTATGTGCGCGGCCCGACTTTGCACCTGCGTGTCTCTGCTGCTCCCCGAATAATGCTGGGTGACGCACCTGTCTGTGGCGCCTTCTCGCTCCCGCCGCCAGATTTGAAATCCAGTCAAATGATCCCTGCCGCCACCGCCTCCAGCTGATAGCGAGGACCCCGGGAGTGCTGCCAACCTGTGTGCGGCTGTGGCGGCCATGTCACATCTGCGTGTTAGAGCCTGGCACTCACAACCCTCCATGGTGGAGAACTTCCTCTGCTCCAATGTCCACCTGTATCTTCTGCCCAGGAGCTCACCTGCACTGCACCACAGCTTCCACCTGTAACTGCTGACCAGCTCATTCCCTCTGCACACCCACCTATTGCTTACCCCCCACTGACCACCTAGCACTATCTCACCCCCACTGACCACCTAGCACTATCTCACCCCCACTGACCACCTAGCACTAGCTCACCCCACTGACCACCTAGCACTATCTCCCCCCCCCACTGACCACCTAGCACTATCTCACCCCCACTGACCACCTAGCACTATCTCACCCCCACTGACCACCTAGCACTATCTCACCCCCACTGACCACCTAGCACTAGCTCACCCCACTGACCACCTAGCACTATCTCACCCCCACTGACCACCTAGCACTATCTCACCCCCACTGACCACCTAGCACTATCTCACCCCACTGACCACCTAGCACTATCTCACCCCCACTGACCACCTAGCACTAGCTCACCCCACTGACCACCTAGCACTAGCTCACCCCACTGACCACCTAGCACTAGCTCACCCCACTGACCACCTAGCACTAGCTCACCCCACTGACCACCTAGCACTATCTCACCCCCACTGACCACCTAGCACTATCTCACCCCACTGACCACCTAACACTATCTCACCCCCACTGACCACCTAGCACTATCTCACCCCCACTGACCACCTAGCACTAGCTCACCCCACTGACCACCTAGCACTAGCTCACCCCACTGACCACCTAGCACTAGCTCACCCCACTGACCACCTAACACTATCTCACCCCCACTGACCACCTAGCACTAGCTCACCCCACTGACCACCTAGCACTAGCTCACCCCACTGACCACCTAGCACTATCTCACCCCCACTGACCACCTAGCACTATCTCACCCCCACTGACCACCTAGAACTAGCCCCCCCCACTGACCACCTACCACTATCTCACCCCCACTGACCACCTACCACTATCTCACCCCCACTGACCACCTAGCGCAGCCGACATCAGAGCAACAGGGGAACATAGGAAGGTGAGTCACTATAGAGTCACTATTAAGTGTTAATACTTTGAGAAATTTGTCATAAGAGAATGTTTATGTGTACATGGTGAGTTTGTGGTTTTATTGTACTGGGGGTTAATCCCACATTGGCCGCGTAGGGCTCGCCGACTGGTGGTGGTAGGAGGAAAAAATATTGGGGGGGGGGGCCCAGTTTGACTCCTCGCATCGGGGCCCACAAGACTTTAGCTACGCCCCTGCCTAGCACGATGCGACCAGAGGGGTCACGGCAAGCCAGGTCTGGGGAGTTTTTACTAACTCCCCATGACCTCTAATGTCCTTTTCAAAGCGGAACAAAACTTTCAGTGAAACCCACGAGAAATGCCAGAACAGCTTGTCCTAAGGTGCATGCCCGGGCTCTCAGCCAAAGAGAGCCGTTTGCTGTGACTATGTCATTCGGCAAACACACTCTAATTGACTTTGCGTCCCTGCTGATCTGAATGGGAACAATGAGAGACATTTGCTAAATGACATAGTCACGGCAGACGGCTCATGGAATGTGAGCTTGCGCATGCAACGTTGGACTTGGCAGAGGTAAGTGATTACCGGCGCCCTGGGGGGTTTCATACAGAGGGGCATCCTGATTCGGGATGGGAAAGCCAGCAGATGACCCTGGATGGCCGCTGGTGAGTTGTGTTCCGCTTTAAGGTAAGTATATACTCCTTGTTTAATATATATCTGTGCACTCCACTCTTGTATATATGGAAATTGCTTAATGTATACTATGGTCATTCTGTTTTTATATAAGTCCTTACCAGTTTGCTATTTATCAGCGATGTCCTTTTACCCAGCATAAATCCTGATGTGTGTAAGGCTCCTGTCACACTTCTGCGCTGCACTATGTTTTACTTGTGCTTTGCTGGAGGTTGCGTTGCATTGCCATAGACTTCTATGGAGCTGTGTTTGCATTGAAAACAGGCTAAGGATCTGCTGGGATTTTGATTATTGAGCATTACAAGGGATTATACTCCTCATTTTTTGGCATGATGTGTGGTGCGTATTGTTACACACAACCCTTTTTGTATATATTGTGTGTATATATATATATATATATATATATATATATATATATATATAATGATATGTATAAGATGTGCATTGTCACACGCAGCTGGCTTTTGTGTAAAAGCCAGAATATAGTCTGGTTATAGGCACTGCATTGTCCCCACCCTGTATGCTAATGGATATGCATTTTGTGTAACCATTTTTTAATATATATAATTATAGGTAAAACTAACTATTTTTCAAGTTTTGGGTGTTCTGCCTTATTATTTTCCTCCTTTGAAATGTAAAATAAAATAAACCAGGAGAAGCCAATAACAAAATTAACAACATTAACAAAGAAAAAGTCACCATACAGAGGATCCAGAATACAACTCAGGGTGGGACGGAGCAGGGTGTAATGCATACTTATAATATCCATTCTACAGTTGAGTAATCACAGAATGGTATTATTCCAAGTATGCATCACACCCTGCTCCGGTAATGATTAATCATGTCTGGGACATCCAGTAGCAGTGACCAACAACGGGTGGGGATCCCAAAAAAAGGCAACAACGCGCAGTTCAAACCACTGCAGCTTGCAGAACTTTGCGGCCAAAAACAGCATCCGCTGAGGCCCGAACATCAACCTTGTAAAACTTGGAAAAAGTATGAACAGAAGACCAAGTAGCAGCCTTACAAACTTGTTCAACAGAGGCCTGGTGCTGAAAAGCCCAAGAGGCCCCAACAGCACGAGTAGAATGAGCAGTGATCCGGAAAGGAGGATCCCTCCCCTTGGCAGCATAGGCCTTTACAATGGCCTGACGAATCCACTTGCTAATGGTAGACTTGACGGGCGCCAAACCCTTCTTAGGACCAGAGGGTACAACAAACAAGGCGTCCGTTTTCCTGAAAGGCGCCATAGCCGCCAGGTAGAATTTCAAGTTTCTGACGACATCCAGAGAATGCAAGGCCCTCTCCTTGTCATTACTAGGATTAGGGCATAAGAAAGGAAGCACAATGTCCTGATTGAGGTGAAAGGCAGAGACAACCTTAGGCAAGAAGTCCGGTTTAAAGCGAAAAACCACCTTGTCCTGGTGTCTCTCAAAGTAGGGGGCCTGAATGGACAGAGCCGCCAACTCAGAAACACGCCGGACAGAAGTGATAGCTACCAGGAAGGCAACTTTCCAGGTGAGAAAGGATAGTGCAGCCTCATGCACAGGCTCAAATGGAGGGCCCTGAAGGGCAGACAATACCAAATTCAAATCCCAAACCGGTAACATGGGTTTGCAGGGAGGGCGCACATGAGTGACCCCCTGGAAAAAAGTTTTGACCAAAGGATGAAGAGCGAAGGACCTCTGAAAGAAAACCGCCAGGGCGGAAACATGCCCTTTCAGAGTGCTGAAAACCCATAGCCAGACCATGTTGAAGGAACTCCAGAATCCGAGGGATGGAGAACAACCGACAAGGGAAGGCCCTAGCCTCACACCAGTCAATGTAGGTCCGCCAGGTCCTGTAGTAGATATTAGAGGAAGACTTCTTCCTAGCCTTGACCAGAGTCTGAACAACCGCCTCAGACAGACCTTTTTCTTTTAGGATGGAGGTTTCAGCAGCCACGCCGTCAAAGCCAGGGTTTGTAAATTGGGGTAACAGAGCCATCCTTGAGTGAGAAGATCCAGGACCAGAGGCAGGGGGTACTGATCGACCGCCAACTGCACGACGTCTGAGAACCACACCTGTCTTGGCCACCTGGGGGCCACCAGAACAGCTGGCACTCCTTCGTGAACCAGCTTGTGTATGACCTTGCCCAGAAGGGGAAACGGAGGGAAGAGGTACAGGAGACCGAACCCCTGCCAGGACAGAGACATGGCATCCACTGCCAGAGCCAGAGGATCCTGGGACAGTGATACAAATGCTGGGAGCTTGTGATTGTGAGGAGAGGCAAACAGATCCACATCCGGCATCCCACACCTGCGACAGAGGGCTAGGAAGACCTCGTTGCTGAGGGACCATTCCCCCCGGCGAGAGGCCCCCCTGCTCAAGGAGTCCGCTTCCAGGTTCTCCACACCCGGGATGTAAACCGCTAAAATGCACGGAACGTTGCTCTCGGCCCAAGAAAGAATCAACGACACCTCCCGGAGGGCACTCATGCTCCGAGTCCCTCCCTGATGATTGATGTAAGCGACCGCAGTCCGGTTGTCGGAGCAAACCTGAACCGGCAGTCCCTGGAGGTGAGGCGTCAGCTACGCCATTACCAATCGAACCGCCCTCAACTCCAGAACATTGATGGGAGCATGTGCCTCCTGAGGGCCCCCCAGCCTGACAGACTGGCACCATCGTGACCGTCTCCCAGCGGGGCGTCAGAAATGATCTGCCCCCCAGAAGATTCTTCGGGTCCAGCCACCACAGAAGGGACCGCCGGACCAGAGTAGACAGAACAAACGCCTGATCCAGAGACAGGGGACACTTGTCCCAGGCCGATAGGAGATGGAGCTGAAGAGGCCTCATGTGAAATTGAGCAAAAGGCACTGCCTCGAAGCAGGACACCATCTGTCCCACCAGTCTCATCCCTTGCCTGATGGATGGATGAGGGCTGGACAGTAAGACATGAATCAGCGCTTGAAGAGCGTCCACCTTCTGCTGAGGTAGGAAAATCCTGGCCTGAATGGTATCCAGCGTCATGCCCAGGAAGGAAGTCACCCGTGACGGAGAGAGTGAGGACTTGGGGTAATTGATTACCCACCCGAACCTCTCCAGTGTCACCACCAGCGTCCTGGTGTCCAGCTCCGCCTGATGGAGTGAAGGAGACGTAATGAGCAGGTCGTCCAGATAAGGAAGAATGCGAATGCCCTGGGCTTGGAGAAGGGCCATCACGCCCGCCAGCACCTTGGTGAACACCCTGGGTGCAGAGGTGAGCCGGAAGGGGAGAGCCACAAATTGGTAGTGTTGTTCCCCTACCGCAAACCTGAAGAACCGCTGGTGCCCTGGAAAGACCGGCACATGAAGGTAAGCGTCTTTGATGTCTATTGAGGTCCCCCGGGCGCAGAGAGCTGACAGCGGAGCGCAGTGTCTCCATGCGAAACCGTTTGGTTCTGATGAACCTGTTGAGAAGCTTCAAGTCCAGAATGGGTCTGATGGAACCATCTTTTTTGGGCACTGTAAAGAGATTGGAATAGTAACACTGACCTCTCTCTCTGGGGGGAACCTGACAAATGACCCCCATGGCCAGAAGGTTTTGCACCGCCAACAACAGGCCCTGCGCTGCCTGAGGGTCTGTAGGAACCCGAGATCTGAGGAATCTGGGAGGCGGCCAGTCCGCAAACTCCAGCTTGTACCCAGAGGAGACAACCTCCAGAATCCATCTGTCCGAAACCTGTTGGGCCCAGACCCGAGCGAAGAGCTTCCGTCCCCCCACCCACAAGGGTGAGAGCGCCCCCTCATTGCTGAGCAGGCTTGGCAGTAGATTTGGGTTTGGCACCCCAAGAGGATCTGGGTCAGGCATGGCCTCTGCCCTTGCCCCAGAAATCTCCCCTTTGTCCAGCAAAGGAAACCCTCCTGCCTGTCCTAGGCCCACGAAAGGAGCGGCTGCTTTTTGAGTTGAGGCAACTTACCTCCCTTAGCAAAAAGATCCAAACGATCACCAAACAGGCGCAACCCCTTAAAGGGAAGCCCCGTGAGTGCCTTTTTAGCAGCATTGTCAGCTGCCCACTGGCGCAACCAGACCGAGTGGCGGATAGAGACTACCAATTCTGAGGTCCTGCTACACATCCGAATGGTGTCACCTAAGGCAGATAAGACATAAATGACGAAAAACTCACATTGCGACAGAGCTCTCAACTCTGCACTAGAAGGACCCTCATGGGAGCCATCCAAAATTCCCCTGAGTAAGGTCCTAATAGCCACGGCTGTGATAGCAGAAGCACACACCGAGCGCAAGGCCGAACCCGTACAAGCAAAGGCATGGGAGGCCAGTTGGTCGATACATCTGTCCTCACCGTCCTTCAAGGTAGTGGAATCAGGAGAATGCACAACGGACGTATTGGACAACTCCAGGACGGGGGCATCCACCTCGGGGGGAGTTGACCAATGTTTGACCACGTCAGCGGGAAAGGGATACTTCCTATCCCACCCCTTAGGGATACAGGGAAGCCTGCTTGGCCTTTCCCCTTCCTTAAGAATCAGATTGTTAAAATGCGTCTGATCTGGGAATTCCAACCGTGGTTTAAGGGTACCAAACAATTCCCCCTCCTGCTTAGGTGCCGCCGCAGGGGGGAGAAATGGCCAGTACCTCAAATATTTGGGTAAGGAGCCTATGGGTGTCGTCAGCATCCCCATGCTCTGTACCGGCATCAGCGCCCAGGTACTGCTGATCATCAGATAAATCAGGAATCTGAAAACAATTCCCCTTCCTCTAGCGGGGTATAGTCAGACAAATCAAGAAAGTCATCATAATCAGAAGCAAAGGCCGGCGCCGCGGGCGCCATGTGCCGTCTTTTAGCTGGAGCCTTCCTGGCTGCAGAGCTAGCAATCATTCTCTCAATGTTGGCCAGTCTAGCGCAAACATCGGATTGCGACTCCCCGCTAGTGTTAATATCACTAGGGGTCATAACCAGGCGCGGAGGTGTGGGGGATGAGACCAGCGGCGCTGACCCAGCCAAATGGGGCACAGATTGCCATGCAAGCACCTGCTGCGCACATGGTACACAAATCTGCACATTATCGCCCACAAGGGATGCCCCACATACCACACACAGCCGGGATTGCCCCGAGGGGACCCCAAGCACAGTATCCTGGGAAGCCTCCATATGGTGATTTTAGGTAGTCGCAATGGGAATTACGCTAAAGAGCTACCCGGGATGCCTCTTAAATGTCCGTTAGTGGGAGGATTTAAATAAGGCCAGTGACAATAATGGTACCCCTTAATTTAGAGAAAAGGGCCACAGGACCGGGAGAAAACTTCTAATTTGGGTTGTCCCACCTGAAAGACACAATAGGGAAACCCACATAAGTAAGACAAGCAAGCATACTAAGGCTGTCACAATACATAATAATTGGAACAATTAAATATAATAATAATAATTGTACCGGAGGCTGCTCAAGGGCCTTAACTATCGCCCGGCAGCCATCGCATGCCCAATACATACATAAAAGTGTATATACATAGCCAGAAAATATATATAAAAGCCTGCATGGGGCACTCACAAGCCAGACCGGTATAAATATGGTGCCGGAGAGGAAGAGAAGGAGGAAGGGGGCAGGCCACTGCGGAGCGTGCCGAACGCTTGGCCCCACCCCCTCCAACAACGCGGGAACCAACCACAGGCCGCGCTCCCCAGCCAGTAGGGCTGCAGAGCCGTCCGTGACGTCACCGGCCCGCCGCTGCATTGAAGCACGGGCCATTCAAAACAGCCGACAATGGAGGAGATAGGAGCAGAAGATGCTGGCTGCTGCCAGCGCAAGTAATGCACAAAACACGCACACACACACAAGTGAAGTACAAAAAAACACACATACACAATATACAACCGCAGACCGCTCCCCCCCCCCAACTGACTGGGAACAGGGAGGCAGGGGGGGAGCCCATGGTTACATTTGGGTCACATGTAATGAGGGCTATGTAAAAACGGACAGGGCATCCCATGTCAGGATCACCAACCTGAAAACCGCCTACCCTTTGGTGGGGGATTTGCGGTGGAGTCTAGCCCGGG
The DNA here is from genome assembly GCA_027917425.1 of Gastrophryne carolinensis. Lineage (NCBI taxonomy): Eukaryota > Metazoa > Chordata > Amphibia > Anura > Microhylidae > Gastrophryne > Gastrophryne carolinensis. The sequence continues at coordinate 21,578,247 of CM051238.1, forward strand.
TGGAAATAGGACAAAAGGGGGACCAGGTGCTACCCGGCTTACCTGTAAGGAGAGAGAGAGCCATGATCTTGACTGTCGACGTCGACTGCAGAGAGTAAACTGGGAAATGAGTGGGAGGTCCCGGGTATATATGGACCGGGAGGGGCCTCTTTTTTGCCATCTCTGCAGCAAAGTGCCCTCTTGTGGACTATAACCCAGACGTGATTAATCATTACCGGAGCAGGGTCTGATGCATACTTGGAATAGTATGAACAGAAGACCAAGTAGCAGCCTTACAAACTTGTTCAACAGAAGCCTGGTGCTGGAAGGCCCAGGAGGCCCCAACAGCACGGGTAGAATGAGCAGTAACGCGGAAAGGAGGATCCTTTCCACTAGCAGAATAGGCCCTAAAATTAGCCTGATGAATCCACTTGCTAATAGTAGACTTAGCAGGAGCCAGACCCTTCTTGGGACCCGAAGGGACCAAAAACAAAGCATCAGTCTTCCTGAAAGGCGCAGTAGCCACCAAGTAGAACTTCAAGTTCCTGACCACATCCAGGGAATGCAAGGCCATCTCCTTGGAGTTACTAGGATTAGGGCACAAGGAAGGAAGCACAATTTCCTGATTGAGATGGAAGGCAGAGACAACCTTAGGCAAAAAATCTGGTTTGAAGCGGAAAACCACCTTGTCCTGGTGTCTCTCAAAGTAAGGGGCCTGAATAGAAAGGGCTGCCAACTCCGAAACACGCCTGACAGAGGTGATAGCCACCAAAAAGGCAACTTTAAGAGTAAGAATAGACAGAGCAGCCTCATGCACAGGCTCAAATGGAGGACCCTGAAGGGCAGACAAAACCAAATTCAAGTCCCAGACCGGCAATAGAGGTTTGCGAGGAGGACGCACATGAGCGACCCCCTGGGAAAAGGTCTTAACCAGAGGATATTGAGCGAAAGATCTCTGGAAGAAAACAGGCAGAAACGTGACCCTTGAGAGTGCTGAGCTGAAGTCCCAGATCCAAACCATGTTGAAGGAACTCCAGAATCCTAGGAATGGAAAACACATGACAGGGAAAGGCCCTAGACTCACACCAGTCAATGTAGGCCCGCCAGATCCTATAGTAGATGGTAGAGGAAGATTTCTTCCTAGCCCTGATTAGAATATTAACCACAGAATCAGAAAGCCCTTCTTCCCTTAAGATGGAGGTTTCAGCAGCCAGGCCGTCAAAGCCAGCGTTTGTAAATTGGGATAGCATAGCCGCCCTTGAGTAAGAAGGTCTGGAACCAAGGGCAGAGTGTACTGATCTACTGCCAGCTGCACGACGTCTGCGAACCACACCTGCCTTGGCCACCTGGGGGCCACCAGAATAGCTGGCACCCTTTCTTGCACCAGCTTGCACAGAACCCTGCCCAGAAGTGGGAACGGAGGAAAGAGATACAGAAGCCTGAACCCCTGCCAGGACAGTCAGAGCATCCACCGCAAGGCCCAGGGGATCCTGGGACAGAGAGACAAAGACTGGGATCTTGTGATTGTGGTGAGAAGCAAACGGATCCACGTCCGGCACCCCCCAACGGTGACATAAGGATAGGAAGACCTTGCTGCTGAGAGACCATTCCCCCAGACGAGAGGTTCCCCTGCTCAGAGAGTCTGCCTCCAGATTCTCCACCCCCGGAATGTATATTGCTGAGATGCAAGGAACATTGTCCTCCACCCAGGACAGAATCATGGACACCTCCTTGAGGGCACTCTTGCTCCGAGTCCCTCCCTGATGATTGATGTAGGCAACCGCCGTCTGGTTGTCTGAGCGAACTTGGACCGGCCGGCCCTGAAGGTGAGGAGTCAACTGGGCCAGTACCAACCGAACTGCCCGCAGTTCCAGGACATTGATGGGGGCATGGGCCTCCTGAGGGCCCCACAGCCCCTGGAATTGTAGGGTTCTCCAGAAGCCCCCCCAACCTGACAGACTGGCATCCGTAGTGACCGTCTCCTAACAGGGGGCCAGGAAGGATCTGCCCCCCACTAGGTTCCTCGAATCCAGCCACCACAAGAGGGACCACCGTGCCAGAGGAGACAGAACAAAGGCCTGATCTAGAGACAGGGGACTCTTGTCCCAGACTGATAGAAGATGGAGCTGAAGAGGTCTCATGTGGAACTGAGCATAAGGGACTGCCTCGAAGCAGGACACCATTTGCCCCACAAGCCCCTGCCGTATGGAAGGGCGAGGGCAGGACAGAATAAAATGAACCAGAGCTTGAAGAGAGTCCACCTTCTGCTGTGGAAGAAAATCCTGGCCTGAACAGTATCCAGATTCATGCCCAGGAAGGGTGTCACCCGAGACGGAGACAGGGAGGATTTGGGGTGATTGATCACCCATCCGAACGTTTCCAGAGCAGTCACCACCCACTGGGTATCAAATTCTAACTGCTGTAAGGAATGAGATGTGATGAGAAGAATGCGAATGCCCCGAGCTCTGAGAAGAGCCATCACCCCTGCCAGCACCCTGGTGAAGACTCTGGAGGCCGAGGTGAGACCGAAGGGCAGTGCCACAAACTGGTAGTGCTGGTCCTCCAGAGTGAACCTGAGGAATCTCTGATGCCCTGGAAAGACTGGCACATGAAGGTAAGCATCCTTGATGTCTATAGAGGTCATGAAGTCCCCTGGGCGCAATGAGCTGATCGCGGAGCGCAGGGTCTCCATGCGAAAGCGTCTGGTCCTGATGAACTTGTTGAGAAGCTTTAAGTCCAGGATGGGCCTGATGGAACCATCCCTTTTGGGAACTGTAAAGAGATTGGAATAATAACCCTGACCTCTCTCCCCAGGAGGGACCTGACAGATGACCCCCCATGTCCAATAGGTTTTGCACAGCCAGAAACAGACCTTGAGCTGCCAGGGGCTCTATAGGAATCTGAGACCTGAGGAATCTTGGAGGCGGCCAGGCAGCGAACTCTAGCTTGTACCCGGAGGAAACAACTTCCAGAATTCACCTGTCTGAGACCTGTTGTCCCCAGACATGAGCGAAGAGCCGCAGCTGTCCCCCCACCCGGATGGGTGAGGGTGCCCCTTCATGGCTGAGTGGGCTTGGTGACAGATTTAGGCTTGGAACCCCAGGAGGATCCGGGGCGGGCACGTCCTTTGCCTCTGCCCCAGAAATCTCCCCTATGTCCCGCAAAGGATACCCCTCTCCCAGACCTGGCTCCACGAAAGGAGGGGGTAAATGAGCCCGAACCCTGAAAGGGCCGCGTCTGTTTCTTGCATTGGGGCAACTTACCTCCCTTTGCAAACAGGTCCAATCGATCACCAAAAAGGCGCAGCCCCTTAAAGGGGAGCCCAGTAAGGGCCTTCTTAGCAGCATTATCAGCTGCCCACTGGCGCAGCCAAACCGAGCGGCGTATAGCAATGACCAAGGCAGAGGTCCTACTACACATCCTAATGGTGTCATCCAAGGCAGAAAGGATACAAGCAATGAACATCTCACATTGTAACAAGGCCCTGAACTCGGCACTAGAAGAATCATCAGGGGAGCCTTCCAGAAGACCCTTGATGAGAGTCCTAATAACCACAGCAGTAATAGCAGAAGCACAGACAGGACGCAAGGCAGATCCCGTACAGGCAAAGGCATGGGAAGCCAACCCCAAGATTGGAGCATCCACTTCTGGGGAGGTTGACCAACATTTAACCACATCAGCGGGAAAAGGATACCTTTTATCCCAGCCCTTAGGGATTCCGGGAAGCCGGCTGGGCCGCTCCCATTCCTTGAGAACAAGATTATTGAAATGGGCCTGTTCTGGAAATTCCAAACGTGGCTTAGCAGTACTGAACAATTCCCCCTGTTGCTTGGGAGCCGCAGCAGGAAGGGAAATGGAAAGCACTTCAAAGATCTGAGTCAAAAGTCTATGGGTGTCATCAGCATCCCAATGATCAGAACCAGCGTCAGTACCACTGAAATGCTGATCATCAGATAGCTCTGAATCTGAGAATAATTCCCCCTCCTCAAGTGGGGTATAGTCAGATAAGTCAAGGAAATCCTCAGTTTCCATAGGAAAGGCTGACGCACCAGGCGCCACATGCCGTCTCTTAGCTGGAGCCTTATGGGCCGCAGAGCTAGCAATCAATCTCTCAATGTTAGCCAACCTGGAAGAAACGTCAGGCTGAGACTCCCCACTAGTATTCAGCTCACTGGCGAGGTGGAGTGGGTGAAGACCTAGTGGGTGCAGGCCCAGTAACAGATAGCCCAGAATGCAGTGCAAGCACCTGCTGGGCGCAGGGTACACAAACCCGCACATCATCGCTCACAGGGGATGCCCCACACACCACACACAGCCGGGCTTGTCCTGATGGGACCCTGAGCACAATAGGCTCGATTCAGAGAGACAAAAAAAAAACTTCCGTTTTAGTGCCGATCTGTTTTTTTTGTAAAATGTTTCCGTTCTCGTATGAGTGTACGAGCGATTCTATGCATGCATTAAAAACCTTCTGTAAAGTTTCCGTCTGTTCATACGACAGATTACGAATACGAGGATGTCATTTTCCAGCGTGACTTTTCCGTTTCATTTTCACATGTTACAACGTAGGCTTTGGTTTTTGCCCTTTTCCCATCGTATCCTCCAACGAATCCTTTACGTTTCCCATTCGATTCTGTTTCGCTTTTTCAATAAATATTCGTCCAGCTGGAAATCCTTACTATCTTGCGCCTGCGCACTACAAACTTAACTCATAAAAGTGCTCGCCTACATATTTGCCACCCTTCTACTACAATGTTTAGCTAAATCACTTAGCACTATCCTCCATCTTCCCTTTTGGACCCTTAAAGCTCACCCAAATCACTTCTCGGTCATGTGAATATTCATCTTTAAATATTTCTGGGCCCATTAGTTTTGTGTTAATGTATTTTGTAAATGAAATGACACTAACATTTTTTGGGGATTCCATCATAAAATATAAATTAGAAAATTTCTAATTTTTACAACTATAAAAAACAAAATACATAGCAATGGCAGGCCACAGAACATTATTCTTCATCTGTGGTCCCCAATGAGTTGCGCAGCTCCTGCATCTCGTCCACCAACGGAAGGACCCTGACACTCAGTTCTGCCACTCTGGCACGTGTGGTTCCTGTTAAAAAGCGTAAATTAAAATATTGGTATAACCTTGTTGGGGTCATACTGCAGTGCCACCCCCCCCCCCGTATGGTCCAAACACCTAAATCTGGACTTCAAAAGCCAGAGGGCCCTCGCCACCACGGCCCGGGTTTTGCATAGTGCCCGATTAGAGAACCCCTGGCCCGCATTCTGCAGGCAAAGAACGGGCATCAGGAGCAAGGGCAGGAGTGGATATCCAGAATCCCCTGAAATAATTTTAAAATAATAACATAAAATACACATTCTAAGCTACAATATTGTTTAACATGTCATCAAGGGCTAAAAACAGCCATAGGTTAAGTCATGAGTCATCAACTATATTCATTGCCATACAGTGAAAATGGATTGATGGAATGTGAGCAAACTTACCCAGGAGCCATCTACCAGATAATTCTCCTGACTCAAATGACGAAATAAGCTGGAGCTCTGCAATATATAAGCGTCATGGGACGACCTTGGGTGCCCTGCAAGAACACTGAGGAATCGCATAGCTGGACCAAACACTGCTTGTATGTTGTGCGAGTGGCACATCTTTCGGTTCCTGCAACCAAATATAAAATAATTACACAAAGCAAAGGTAACCGACTAAAACAATAACTCCTACATAAAATTAAGTTTCAAGTTCAACAATCCAAATATAATTCACAAAGGACATAAGTCTAAAAAAAAATAGCAGTTATATGGATGTGTGGGAAAATAAGTGTTTACATGCTAAGGACTAATTAAGGTCAGCATTAAAATGCATCTAGAAGGCATACATGAAATGTATTGATTCAGGTATGCATTGCTATACAATTTATGGCCTCGGCCATGCTGATACATGCAATGCCTTGGTGCTAAAGGCGCGCAGACTCCTCCACATAGCCGCAAAACATGTTCAACAATAGCAATCCGAGCCCTCAAAAGTCCTGTAAGTGGATCGGAAATGAAACGGATTTATAGGGTGGTGGTCCGTCGGAAATCAGCTCTCTGAATCCCATCACAACAACGGAAGTTATCTGAACGAACGAAAAATTTCCGATTTTGTTTGGAAAATGATCTGAACTAACAGAAATGTTCCGATTTGCTTCCGTTCATCAAAAGCGCATATACGCATTTTCCCGAACGTTCGTGTGAGTAGAAAGTGGACGGAAAAAAGCAAAAAACACAAAAAAGTCAGGATTGCCACCAATGCACCTCTTAGACCTATGTGGTAAAGATTTCTTACCCTATCATAGTTTCTAGTATAAATACTGCTAGTGTTACCTTACTACTACTACTACTTTTTTACTCTCTCGAGGTGCCCATACAATTATGATGATAGAGGTGCTGCCATACAGAGAATCCTCATCAGATATCCTTTTACTATGTGTAACATCCTATTGTTTGAATTTATATCGGTATACAAAACTGCCCTATATTGTACAGCACTAAATTTTGTGTTTATTGTCTGGTTGTATATCAATACACTTTTATTTGCATAATGAAAAATCTAGTTGATGTGCATTTCTTCTCCACCCCTTTTTGCTATGATCTAATGATTGAGGTACAGTGCGGTGGTGGGGTACCTCGGATGGTTTGCACCCGCAAATTACAGTTTATGGTACGATCAACTTGATTGTTATTTTTTTGGTGTGCTTTAAGCCTAAATATTTACCTATGCACCCCCATCTCTGCCCTGCTCCATGCTGCACCTCTGTCTCTGGCCATCTCCATGCTGCACTCCCATCTCTGGCCAGCTCCATGCTGCACTCCCATCTCTACCCTGCTCCATGCTGCACCTCCATCTCTGCCCTGCTCCATGCTGCACCCCCATCTCTGCCCTGCTCCATACTGCACCCCCATCTCTGCCCTGCTCCATGCTGCACCCCCATCTCTGCCCTGCTCCATGCTGCACCCCCATCTCTGCCCTGCTCCATGCTGCACCTCTGTCTCTGGCCAGCTCCATACTGCACCCCCATCTCTGGCCAGCTCCATGCTGCACATCCGTCTCTGGCCAGCTCCATGCTGCACCTCCATCTCTGCCCTGCTCCATACTGCACCCCCATCTCTGGCCAGCTCCATGCACCAGGCATCTTACACTGGAGATGCAATGCCAGCTGGGCCACTGGCCTCTGCCCCTGACCTTACACTAGGGGTGGGGCAGGGCAGAGAGCAGAGGTGAGAGATCAGCCCTTTCCAAACGTGCTTTCAGAACTGAAGGAACTCTGATTGGCCAGTGCCACCACCCGCCCTCCTGCACATCGGATGCTCATTCGCCGCCCTCCCGCATGACGGCAGCTACAACCCTGCGGCACTCACATCGGTCTCCCTCCCCGCTCCCCCCTTTCAGCACATCGGCCGCTATCTCCGCTTCCCTCCCTCCCGGGAGGAGGCTGGGCAGTGGGCACGTTGCAGGTGTGTGTGAGGGGAGATGTAGTGACACATATCTATAGTGAGGGAGGGTACTGGGCAGTGGCACATTGCAGGTGTGTGTGTGTGGGGGGATGTGACACACATCTATAGTCAGGGAGGAGGCTGGGCAGCGGCAGTGTAGCACAATAGCTGAGCCCAGGGGCAGACTGGAATTAATAAACGGCCCGGGACTATTTTGGTCACACCGGCCCATCTGCAGTGTCTGCAGTCTGGCCCCATATAATACAACCCCCCCCCCCCCGATAATAAGCGGTGTGCAGAATCCCCCCAATCACCAGCAAAAGAAGGAAGTGCATGAAACGAAGAGCAGAGTAATTAAGAAAGAGAGAAAGAAAGAAAGAGATAAACAAGAGGTATAAAGAAAAAAGTAAGAAAGAGAAGAAAAGTGGGGGGAAAGCTGGGAGAAGAAGGAAGGTGTGAAAAGGAAGGTAAAGAAAGTGTAATAGAGAGAAGGGAGTCATAAAGGAGTTAAGGGAAAGAGAGCTAATAAGAAAGAAATGTTAAAAATGGAAAAGTGAGAAAAAAAGAAAAAGGTGAGAGAGGAATAAAGACAAAGACAGTCTGGTCACCAAATGAGACAGCAGGCAGGTGCACAGAAGCTCAGCATGTTTGATCTCTAACCTGTATAGATGGGATAGGCCAGGCTCCCTCTTCGGCAATGGGCCTGGGTTGTCAAGGCTGATGATGATATGGAGCATGAGGCATATAGAGGAGGTAAGTCACGGACTGCAGGCGCCGCATTGCTTTAACTGGCCAGGTTGTGACCCCATTCCTGGGCACTTGTCAGAGAGAAGTAGAAGGGGGGGGGCACGGCTTACCTCACAGCAGGCGCAGAGGAGCTGACGCAGCAAACAAATAAACATACAGACCGCTTCCCCAGCGCTCTGCAATAACGGGCTGGCAAAGACTTAGGCCGGCCCTCATTACCGGTCAGGCAGAGCACATTCCGATTTTCTGCCATCAGCCCTGCACTTCCACCCTGGCCGCCTGCTCTCTGCTGCCCCCCTGCACTGGCCACCTGCTGGCCTTGAACTATAATGCTGGCTTTCCAGCAAAGCTCTTGTGGCGGGCCGGGTGAATGGGAGCTGTTGCAGGCCGCCGGTCAACCTGCAGCGGCTCCTATTCACCAAGCCCCCTGCAAGAAGCATTGCTGGAGCTGATAAACTACCGGATCGGCAGGCGGCCATTGCAGAGGAGGTGACGGCCTACCGAGCATTTGCCCGGTATGCCCTATGGGCAGTCTGCCCCTGGCTGAGCCCCAGTGGCGAGGCGTCTCCCTCCAGCCCCTCTCCCAATGATGGAGAGCCAGCGGCAGTGACTGGGAAGGAGCCATGTCAGTCAGTGCAGGGGCACCTCTCCCCCTCCCTTCCTGCCCATTGCACACACACGCTCACACATACACTGAGGCAGTGCGGCGCTGCGCGGTGCGGAGCCGGGTAACCATGGAACGCTTCCTGGGCTTCGTCAGGCAGATTCGTAGATCCCGGAGGAGAAAGGGAAAGTACCCGGCGTATAAGACGACCACCCCGCTTGGAAGCATGTTTTTCAGGGGCAGAAAGTCGTCTTAAAGGCCGGCAAATACGGTATATGATAAAAAAGAAATGGCAAGCAGCACCATCAATTTATAGCTGAACTGGGCGGTGCACACTGGGCTGGGCAATTCGTTCCAGACAAAAGGGAATACTGCAGCACTTAGCCTGCAACAAATCCCACAAAGTCTAAATTAAAAAACGTGAGGTTACACACATTTGCACATGTATGGGAAGCTGCAGGACCACTTCACGCCACCTCTTTTACCTGTAGTTCTACTCTAAACAGTGAGAGCACCCACAGTTTTGGGACACACATAGCAATAGATATTCTCTAGTTCCAACATTCCATTTCATTTTGTTGCCTGTCTTTGAAAGGCTCAGACTCGGATATGTTTTTATTGTGCCCCAAATTCTTTAACGGGCCTAACCAGAGACTTATAGAGGTGGGGTTCACGATACCCTGGTCATGGGTACCTGTGTCCCTCTTGATGCACCCCATGATCCTATTTCCCTGGCAACCGATGTCTGGCATTGATCACTATAACTGATTAGTTGAGTTTATTGTCGACTAAAATCCCATGTTCTTTTCCTTTGTAGTGTTATCCAGGGTTTCCCTATTTAGACTGTAATCATGGTACAAATTGCAACTTCACATTTGTGTGTTACATGTATTAGTATTACTCTTCATTTCCTATATTTCTTAAATATTTAAAAATAATAGCTTGTCTATTAATGTATTTAACCTTCCTGGCGTTACGAAACAGACAAATGCAATGGCAACGAAAGCGTTGCCATTGCATTTGTCTCTCACGCACTGCTCCGCCCCCATGAGCCTCTGCGGCTCACAGAGACGGAACCCGGAAGCGGAGACGGACGCCGCGGCTCTCACCTGCGATCGCGGCGGAGACATCGCTGGATCGCAGGGAGAAGGTAAGGAGGCTGCGCCGCCCGCTCTTGCTCCCAAATCGATCCCGAGCGTGACTCGGGGTCACCGCCACTTACAGCGCAAATTGACCCCGAGTCACGCTCGGGATCGCCGCCAAGGGGGTTAATTAGCTTAAAACACAGGGATGTATGCCATTTGGACCTGGAGATTTTTAATGGTTAAGGTGGTGTTGCACTTCTTCCTTGATGAGACAGGTGACATTTCCAACTGTAACCTGAAATGGTCTCATTGTTGTACATAATGTTCACATTAGAACTGTAGAAACTGAAATATAATAAGTTTTCTTTTCCCATGTTTTAATTATTCAAACCAGTGTATAAAATATATGATTTTTATTGCTTTATTACAATAATTTGAAATACAATACACTTTCTTTTTCCATGTTTTAATTATTCAAACCAGTGTATAAAATATTATTTTTATCGTTTTATCACAATAACTAAATATATAATAATCATATGGTTGTGGATTTATGGGACTGCTTGGTTGTCTGATCAAGAAACACCCAAATACACACAGCTAACATGCAACCCAAATACAAATAACACAAATTATCTCTTTTGAGTGCTGCAGAGCTCCTGGAGTGATAATAGCAATTAATACATTATTAATAATTCATTTATGAAAACATTACCTCTCACACTCTGATTTTCTCCTTCCCTTATTTTCCGCTGACTTATCTTTTTCTTCTAGCTGAACATTGTTTAAATTGTTGATTTCATATTTGAGTGTCTTTTTTCGTATATTTCTCTGCTTGAAACTAGAGGTGCCCTATTTCTAACTCTATCCCTGAGTAGATTGTCTTGATGTGACTGTATGAGTTTATTCACAGCATTTATCCTGAGAATAAATCTGAAGCTATCATTGTAGCAGTTACATCTGCCTATGTGGATATAACAGGGATACAGCATACTGTATGCGCTAGAAGTAGCTCAGCAAAACTCTTGTATTATAAAACTGTCTCATTCTGTGTATAGTTGATGGGTGACTTTTACCCATTTATGGCCAAAAAAAAAAAGGCGCTCACCTCCCCTGGAGGGCTCCTCTTCCTCTGGAAGCCTAAATCCCCCCCCCCCCCACAGTCTTCAGCGGGGCAGAAAATGTCCATTCTCTGTTCAGTGTCGGCTTCTGACAGCTCCCTCCCGCTGCATGGAGGGACCTTTTATACCAGGGGTGAGAAAAGGTAATCTCAGCACAGAATAAAAGGCTCCTCTCAGCAGTGGGAGTTTCAGAAGCCAAGAGTGTTTGACAGAAGTTGGGTGCGAGGCAGGGGACTTCTAGCTTCCGACAGCGGCAATCAGCACTACATGGAGGTAAGTAGACAAATAATAATATATAATCATGTTAATAAAAAACTTCTCAGTGTGGGGGTGTGTTTTATTTTACATGTAACCCTTTCTGAACTGGTAAGAACTGGTAAGACCACCATACCACCAGCTACTGGAAAACATTCCTCATACAAAAAACATGATCACAGCGCCCCCCAATGTAATTCAGAACAAGACTATGTCCTCGGTCCTGTATGAACTCTTTCATGTATTGTAAGGGTTGATCTGTGAGCAAAGCATTTCCCACATTCAGAACATGAATATGGCTTCTCCCCTGTATGATCTCTTGAATGATTAGTAAGTTTTGATTTGTGAGTGAAACATTTCCCACATTCAGTACATTTATATGGCTTCTCTCCTGTATGAACTCTTTTATGCGTGTTGAGGGCGGATATCTGACTAAAACCTTTCCCACATTCAGAACATGAATATGGCGTCTCTCCTGTATGAACTCTTTCATGTATGTTAAGTTGTGTTTTGTCAGAAAATCGTTTCCCACATTCCAAACATGAATATAGCTTCTCCCCTGTATGAAATCTTTCGTGTGTTTTAAGGTGTGATGACTGAGAAAAACATTTACCACATTCAGAACATGAATATGGCTTCTCCCCTGTATGAAATCTTTTATGAGTTTTAAGGTGTGATGACTGAGAAAAACATTTACCACATTCAGAGCAAGAATATGGCTTCTCCCCTGTATGAAATCTTTCATGTGTGATAAGTTTTGATCTGTTAGCGAAACATTTCCCACATTCAGAACATGAATATGGCTTCTCCCCTGTATGAACTCTTTTATGTATGATAACCTCTGATCTGTTAGTGAAACATTTCCCACATTCAGAACATGGATATGGCTTCGCCCCTGTATGAGATCTGTTATGGCTGATAAGGGCTTGTTTGTAAGCAAAACCTTTCCCACATTCAGAACATGAATATGGTCTCTTCCCTGTATGAACTGTTTCATGTGCAATAAGGGCCGATTTGCGAGAGAAACCTTTCCCACATTCAGAACATGAATATGGCATCTCCCCTGTATGAATTATTTCATGCTTGTTAAGTGATGATTTCTGAGAGAACCCTTTCCCACATTCAGAACAAGAATATGGTCTTTCCCCTGTATGAATCACTTCATGCCTGTTAAGGCCTGATATATGAGAGAAACATTTCCCACATTCAGAACATGAATATGGCTTCTCCCCTGTATGAACTCTTGAATGATTGGTAAGTCCTGATTTGTGACTGAAACATTTCCCACATTCAGAACATGGATATGGCTTCTCTCCTGTATGAGATCTGTTATGGCTGATAAGGGCTTGTTTGTAAGCAAAACCTTTCCCACATTCAGAACATGAATATGGTCTCTTCCCTGTATGAACTGTTTCATGTGCAATAAGGGCCAATTTGCGAGAGAAACCTTTCCCACACTCAGAACATGAATATGGCATCTCCCCTGTATGAATCACTTCATGCCTGTTAAGGCCTGATTTAAGAGAGAAACATTTCCCACATTCAGAACAGGAATATGGTCTTTCCCCTGTATGAATCACTTCATGCCTGTTAAGGCCTGATTTAAGAGAGAAACATTTCCCACATTCAGAACAGGAATATGGCTTCTCCCCTGTATGAACTCTTTCATGTCTGTTAACATCTGATCTGTTAGTGAAACATTTCCCACATTCAGAACATGGATATGGCTTCGCCCCTGTATGAACTGTTTCATGTTCAATAAGGGCCGATTTGCGAGAGAAACCTTTCCCACATTCAGAACATGAATATGGTCTTTCCCCTGTATGAACCACTTCATGCCTGTCAAGGCCTGATTTTTGAGAGAAACATTTCCCACATTCAGAACATGAATATGGTCTTTCCCCTGTATGAATCACTTCATGCTTGTTAAGGCCTGATTTATCAGAGAAACATTTCCCACATTCAGAACATGAATATGGTCTTTCCCCTGTATGAACTATTTCATGTCTGATAAGTTTTGATTTCTGAGAAAAGCATTTCCCACATTCAGAACAGGAATATGGTCTTTCCCCTGTATGAACTATTTCATGTCTGATAAGTTTTGATTTCTGAGAAAAGCATTTCCCACATTCAGAACAGGAATATGTCCGCTTAGGACTATGAGTTGTATGAGGGATGAGGACCTCCATACATTCCTGTGCAGAGGGCTGAGACATGAGATGTGAGGTCACCGGTTCTCCTTTAGACTTTGCTCTGGTGTCTTCTAGAGAGATATTGGCATGTTCAGAGGGATTATTTTGGTTGGATCTTCTACCTGGAGAAGATAGGAAATAGGAGGAAGGTTAAATTGCATCTCTGCTCTACTTAACAAGCTGGGCATAAAACAGCTGAAACCACTTACAAAGATGTTTTAGATCTGCAAAGAACACATAGATATAGCTTATGGCCGGAATAGAAAAGATTTACACTTCAGTTCAGCAAAGAGTTCTTTAGTGTGAGGCAGGATGATAGTTTAGGATGTCCCATACACACAAACATTTTGTTAGCAGTTAGATTTTTATCTGTAGTGTAATGTAACTACCTACAATTAGACAATAGACAATGGAAGCCAATTGAGCTAGGACCTTGTAGGCAACCCCATCGATAATTTTATTAGATGTTATTTGATCCTTAAAATAATGACAAGTTTAGCAGAGGGGCAATGTTCATGGAATCACTCAAATGACCGTCTCCACAGGAGATGTTATATAGCAAAGAGTAATAGCAATACAAAGTCAAAAGAATAAAGAAAGTTCAAAAGCAGGACACATCGGCATGGAAAACCCCTCAGAAGGAGACTTCTGCCCTGTTTTAAACCAAGAACAAGCCGTTTTTTACTGAACTTTAAATGTGATCACACAACAGTCCTAAAGTGAGCTGCAAGAAATGAAGGAGAGGCACATGGGACAAGCTTCAGGTGCTGTTACGATGAATATCTGACTATTGATATTGAAGGACAGAGAAAAATAAATGCACATATGAATGTGCACTACAAGTAATTTTCTCTACATCTTTATCACTTACCAAGTGCTTGCACGTAATATTTATAGTTAGATATTGTTAGGATTGGGGAAACAGTCTTTATCGTGAACTCAAATACAGTTTATTGTGTTCAAGTCCAACGAAATGTTCACTGCAATTCGTCACACAGGCAGGATACAAGAAACAAAGTCCTTCTCGGGGTTAAATGTAAAACAAAACTCGGTTTTCACACCAAACTAATAGGTCCAGAGTTTAAGCCCACAACAAGGCATCTCCCTCTCACAAACATCAACCTTGTGACTGGCTGTCTCACTACACGGTTTCTCAGCAGACGGTTTCTCCCAGCCACCTATGTGGGCTGAGACAGGGAGGCAAATTCTGTTCTAAAGAGAGGGACACGGCAAGTCCCACTACCAACATACCTGCCATTCCATAGAAATCCAGGCCTGGAAAAATATAAAAAAAGGTTTCAGTACTCTAAAATCCCTGAAACAAAGAGCCTCCTGGATTTCTTATCTCACCCAAGCTAAGACCCTAAAAAAACTTGCAGGGCCACCTTGGGTAGACTAGTTGACTAAGCATTTAGGGCTCCAGTAAAAAGGGATTCCTCTTTAAGGAGCATAGAAGGGACTGTCAGAAAGTGCTAGACCCAGGAGCTACCTGCCAAGGTACAAGTTAGCAATAGCGGTGGGTAGTAAGGTCAGTACAAGGATATGAGGAACATAGTAAGCAAAGATAGAGTAGGCAAATTTAGGGTAAAATACATACCGTAATATTTGCCTCCATAAGATGCACCTGCCCATAAGACGCACCAAGGATTTGGAATAGGAAAAATACCATTCTGTGATTACTCACCTGTAGAATGGATATTATAAGTATGCCTTACACCCTGTTTTCGGAAATAATAATCACTTCTGGGTTATAGTCCACTAGATGGCACTTTTCTGCAAAGATGGCAAAAAAAAAGAAGCCCCTCCCGGTCCATAAATAAAAAAAGGGGACCAGGAGAAGCCAATAATAACAATTAAACAACATGAACAAGGAAAAATTTCACCATATAGAGGATCCAAGATACAACTCAGGGTGGGAGGCATACTTACAATATCCATTCTACAGGTGAGTAATCACAGAATGGTATTATTCCAAGTATGCCTCACACCCTGCTTCGGAAATAAAAATCACTTCTGGGACATCCAGTAGCAGTGTCCAACATGGGTGGGGATCCCAAAAGGCAACAATGCACAAATCAAACCACTGCAGCTTGCAGAACTTTGCGGCCAAAAACAGCATCCGCTGAGGCCCGAACATCAACCTTGTAAAACTTGGAAAAGGTATGAACAGAAGACCAAGTAGCAGCCTTACAAACTTGTTCAAAAGAGGCCTGGTGCTGAAACGCCCAGAAAGTCCCCAACAGCACGAGTAGAATGAGCAGTGATCTGGAAAGGGGGATCCGTCCCCTTGGCAGAATAGGCCCTAATAACGGCCTGACAAATCCATTTACTAATGGTAGACTTGACGGGCGCCAAACCCTTCTTGGGCCCAGAGGGCACCACAAACAAGGCGTCCGTCTTCCTGAATGGCGAAGTAGCCACCAGATAGTATTTTACACATCTAACGACATCCAGAGAGGGCTCTCTCCTTGTTGCTAGGATTAGGACACAAGGAAGGAAGCACAATGTCCTGATTAAGGTGAAAGGCAGAAACAACCTTGGGCAAGAAGGTTTAAAATGAAAAACCACCTTGTCCTGGTGTCTCTCAAAGTAGGGGGCCTGAATGGACAGAGCCTGCCAACTCAGACACACGGCGAACAGAGGTGACAGCCACCAAAAATGCAACCTTCAAGGTGAGACTGGACAGTGCAGCGTCATCCACTGGCTCAAAATAAGGACCTTGAAGGGCAGACAATACCAAATTTAAATCCCAAACCGGCAACATGGGTTTGCGAGGAGGACGCACATGAGTGACCCCCTGGAAAAAAGTCTTAACCAAAGGGTGAAGAGCGAAAGACCTCTGAAAGAAAACCGCCAGAGCGGAAACGTGCCCCTTCAGAGTGCTAAGTTGAAAACCCATGTCTAGCCCATGTTGAAGGAACTCCAGAATCCGAGGGATGGAAAACACCCGACAAGGAAAGGCCCTAGCCTCACATCAGGCAATGTAGGTCCGCCAGGTCCTGTAGTAGATATTAGAGGAAGATTTCTTCCTAGCCCTGACAAGCATCTGGACCACCACCTCAGACAGACCCTTTTCTTTTAGGATGGAGGTTTCAGCAGCCACGCCGTCAAAGCCAGCATTTGTAAATTGGGGTAACAAAGCTGACCTTGTGTGAGCAGATCCGGAACCAGAGGCAGCATGTACTGATCGACCGCCAGCTGCACGACGTCTGCGAACCACACCTGTCTTGCCCAGTTTGGGGCCACCAGGATTGCTGGCACACCCTTGTGAACCAGCTTGCGTACCACCTTGCCCAGCATGGGAAAAGGAGGAAACAGATACAGGAGACCG
Source organism: Gastrophryne carolinensis (assembly GCA_027917425.1). Taxonomy (NCBI): domain Eukaryota; kingdom Metazoa; phylum Chordata; class Amphibia; order Anura; family Microhylidae; genus Gastrophryne; species Gastrophryne carolinensis. The sequence continues at coordinate 21,595,049 of CM051238.1, forward strand.
AGCTCCCACCAGGACAGAGACATGGCATCCACTGCCAGAGCCAGAGGATCCTGGGACAGAGACACAAATGCAGGGAGTTTGTGATTGTGACGAGAGGTGAACAGATCCACCTCCGGCATCCCCCACCTGCGACAGAGGGATAGAAAGACCTTGTTGCTGAGGGACCATTCCCCCCGGCGAGAGACCCCCCTGCTCAGGGAGTCCGCTTCCAGGTTCTCCGCACCTGGAATGTAAATCGCCGAGATGCACGGCACATTGCTCTCGCCCCATGCAAGAATCAGAGACACCTCCCGGAGAGCACTCTTGCTGCGAGTCCCTCCTTGGTGATTGATGTAAGCGACTGCAGTCCGGTTGTCGGAGCAAACCTGAACCGGTTGGAGGTGATGTGTCAGGTGCACCAGCACCAACCGAACCGCCCTCAGTTCCAGAACATTGATGGGAGCGTGAGCCTCCTGAGGACCCCACAGCCCTGGAACTGAAGGTCTCTCCAGTAGCCCCCCCAGCCCGACAGGCTGGCATCCGTGGTGACCATCTCCCAGCGGGGCGACAGAAAGGATCTGCCCCCCAGAAGATTCTTCGGGTCCAGCCACCACTGAAAGGACCGCCAGACCAGAGGGGACAGAACCCAGGTCTGATCCAGAGACAGAGGACATTTGTCCCAAACCGACAAAAGATGGAGTTGAAGAGGTCTCATGTGAAATTGAGCAAAAGGCACTGCCTCGAAGCAAGCCACCATCAGAATCAGCGCTTGGAGAACATCCACCTTCGGCTGGGGTAAGAAAATCCTGGTCTGAATGGTATCCAGCGTCATGCCCAGGAAGGAAGCCACCCGTGACGGAGAGAGTGAGGAATTGGGGTAATTGATTACCCACCCAAACCTCTCCAGCGTCGTCACCACCGTCCGGGTGTCCAGCTCCGCCTGGTGGAGTGAGGAAGACATAATGAGAAGGTCATCCAGATAAGGCAAAATGTGAATGCCCTGGGCTCTGAGAAGGGCCAAAATGCCCGCCAACACCTTGGTGAAGACCCTGGGCGCCGAAGTCAGCCCAAAGGGGAGAGCCACAAACTGGTAGTGCTGTTCGCCTACCGCAAACCTGAGGAACCGCTGGTGTCCCGGGAAGACCGGCACATGGAGGTAAGCATCTTTGATGTCTGTTGACGTTATAAAGTCCCCCGGACGTAGGGAGTTGACAGCAGAGCGCAGTCTCCATGCGAAACTTTCTAGCTCTGATAAACCGGTTGAGAATTTTTATGGCAAGCACCTCAAAAATTTGAGTAAGGAGTCTATGGGTATCAACAGAATCCCCACGCTCTGTACCAGCATCAGCGCCAAGGTACTGCTGATCATCAGATAATTCAGAGTCTGAAAACAATTCCCCTTCCTCAAGCGGGGAATAATCAGACCATTCAAAAAGGTCATCCTCATCATAATCAAGGGCCGGCGCCGGGGGCGCCAAGTGCCATCTCTTAGCTGGGGCCTTCCTGGCCGCAGAGCTAGCAATCAATCTCTCAATGTTGGCCAGTCTAGCGCAGACATCGGATTGCGACTCCCCGCTAGTGACATCACTTGGGGTCATAACCAGGCGTGGGGGTGTAAGTGATGAGGCCAGCGGGGCAGATCCGGCCGCACGGGGCCCGGATTGCCGCGCAATCGCCTGCTGTGCACATGGTACACAAATCTGCACATTGTCGCCCAAAAGGGATGCCCCACATAACACACACAGCTGGGGTTGCCCCGAAGGGACCCCGAGCCTGGTATCCTGGGAAGCCTCCATATGGTGATTTTTGGGTAGTCGCAATGACCAATGGGAATTACGCTATGAAGCTACCCGGGATGCCCCTTAACGTCCGTTAGTGGGAGGATTTTACTAAGGCCAAGGAACTTAAAGAACCCCTAAATTTGAGCCAGCCAAATGTCAAGCAAGTAAATATACCAGGCTGGAGCACGGTTTACGTCACTTCCGGCCGGGGTGCGTCTGCGGCACACCAGCTTTTCATCTCCGGCAGCGGGGGAGCGATGAGAGGGTGGGTATATAACCTGGGGATTCCACAGCACCATCCGCTGCACACTCTGCCTTGAGGAAGAGACTATTGTCTCGGAACGCGTGGGCTCTGTGGGGGGTCGCTCTTTCTGCTGCTGATTTCCAGTCACAAGATAAGTAGCACTTGTTTTTACTTTGGCTTTTGTTTCTTTGTGGTTTATTCCTCACATGACTTCTTTGACACGGTCATATTGTTTGAGATTGATGCACATGCACTTAGCACTTTTCACTTTTTGATATAAATAAATATATATTTGTTTTTTAATAATGTTGGGGACATTTAATGTTAGATATATGTAGACATTACTGGACTCGCAGCAGAATGGTATAACAGCGCCCCCTGGTGGCAGTTTTTAGTTGTGTCTCGTGTTATATGTTTTTTAAATGTGTATGTCTATCGTTATAATTGTATGATGAATTTGCAATAATAAAATAGATTTATTTTTGATACTGGGTGAGTGCAATAGTGAATTTTTGGCATTGTTTCATTGGGGTTGTGGGGCATACCCATTTCTTTGTACATATATTGCTGGCATTGCCAAAGTATTGCACCACGAATACCTGGATTAGTTGGTGCCGCCTGCTTCCTCCCCCTTGGGTTTTTCTAATCAAGTAAATATACAAGAATAAAAATATAATAAAATATATTAAGCACCAATGCTGCCCCGTGGCTCTATAGCGCCCAGCAGCTATAGCCGTCCCACAAGAGTAGCAATACAAGTATATATAATATATATATATATATATATATATATATATATAAGCCCCGCAGGGCACTCACACGACCCGGGGAAGATGGCAGCCACAGGACGACCCGCAAGGCAGGAGAAGGAGGAGGACGGGGACGGGCCACTGCAGAGCACGCCCAGCGCTTGGCCCCGCCCCCTCCTAAAACGCGGGAAGCATCGCAGGCCACGCTCCCCAGCCAATAGGGCCGGGAGCCGGCCGAGTGTAGAAGAAGGGGGCGGGCCATAGAGAGCGCGAAGAGCGCCTGGCCCCACCCCCCCCACGCCAGGGACCAACCACCGGCCACGCTCCCCCACCAATAGGGCTTGAAGACACCGGCCCGCCGCCGTGAGAGAACGCGCGGCGGGCCGACAGTGAGGAAGCAATGACATTGAACAATAAAAAATTTAAAAAGGCATGCACTAGTAGTAGCCAGTGCGAAATGTTAAAAGCATAAGGCAATGCACCAAGCACACACACACATACAGTAAAAAAGGGGAACATAAAAACCAAGGAGGGAGAACTACCCCCCACTAACCGGGAAAAGGGAGGTTAGGGATAAGCCGATGGCTACATTTAGTTATGTGGCGAGGGCTAGAACGGACAGGGCATCCCAAGTCAGGATCACCAGAACCTGACGACCACCTACCCCTTGGTGGGGGATTTGCGGTGGAGCATGGCTCCTAGTCAAAACACCTCTAAGGTGTTACCTACCCTCACCCGGACCCTGCAGCCATAGCTGGGAGGCTTAATGACAATTATTTAAATAAAAAGGGTCCGGGTGGAAATAGGACAAATGGGGGCCGGGTGTAACCCGGCTTACCTGAAAAGGAGAGAGCTAGCCATCATCTTGACTGTCGTCGCCTTCTGCAGAGACTATACTGGGGAATGTGTGGGAGGTCCCGGGTATTTATGGACCGAGAGGGGCTTCTTTTTTTGCCATCTCTGCAGAAAAGAGTCATCTAGTGGACTATAACCCAGAAGTGATTATTCTTTCCGAAGCAGGGTGTGAGGCATACTTGGAATAACAATGAATTCCAAACAGGCCTTGAGTTCTTTATATTCCTCCGCTCGCTTGCGAGCCTTAGCTCTATCCACAAGATGTCTCACCTTCTTTCTGATGGCTAGAGAGACAATCGCCGCGCACACACAGGGCGAAAGAGGGCACCAGCAAAGGTGAATGCATGGCAGACCAACTGATCCATGCGCTTGTCAGCAGGGTCACGAAAAGAAGCAGTATCAGGTGATGGCATAACAGTAGTGTTGGACAACCCCGACACGGGGGGATCCACTTCGGGAGGACGAGACCATAGCCGAACCAGCTCCTCAGGGAAGGGATACCGCCTATCCAGGCCCTTAGGCACCGACAGTAACTTGTTAGGCCTTTCCCATTCCTTGAAAATCATGTTAGAAAAATGTGCCTGCTCCAGAAAAACCCGCCTTTGTCTTTTGGTCCTATACAAATCACCCTGCTTACTCTTAGCCGCTCTGGGAGGAAAAATGTGTAGTGTCTCAAACACTGAGGTGAGCAACTTCTCTGTATCATCCGGGAGCCAAGCATCCTCATCCGAGGAAGAACCAGACATACTGTCATCACCAGCAGAATAATCCACAGTGGAACCTTCCTCCACAGAGCCCAGATCATCAAATAGATCGTCATTATCCAAGTAAACGGGCTTGAGGTGCAGTTTCTTACTCGTGGCCTTCCTGGGAGCCGTCCGCGAGATCTGTCTCTCGAGACTGGCCAGCCTATGCGCCAAATCAGCATGAGACCCCCTGCTGGCTCCCCCCTCACTGGGGGCTGAGTGCAGCAGCGGAGGGTCCGGAGAGGCCGCAGGCAGTGAAGGGCTAGGGGCAGGGACGTCCGCCCGGTCATGGTCCAAAATAATGCCACTGGCGCAAGTGGTACAAACAGTGCATGAGACTACAACAAGTAATATTCATGCACATGGTATTAAACAAGCCAGAAGCGCAACAAAAAAAAAGGACATATATATATATAAGTAAAAAGGGCTAACAGACATTAGTAATAACACTGTGTATTCTACAGAGACAGAGAGCTGAGATAGAGCCATGTGAAATACAGAGCCGCCATATACCTTACACCTATAACAAATAGGAGAGGTTGTATTAGGAAAATATCCTGTAATAATCAGGACCCTTCCTAGCAGAGAGTAGCAAGTGAGTGTAGGACCGCTTTAATAAAGGAAACCCGAGATAGTGTTAGCAGAAGGTGAACAATTATTTTACCTGTAGCAGTTTAAATCTGTCCCATATATTACATCTTCCCTGACACTAATGGCATATACCCCTCGATTCAAAGAGCAAAAGTTAATTGATTTCGGATCTAGAATCCTAAGTTTGGGTGGGTGTTTGTCATTTTTTCCTGTTTTTTTGGCCATTTCCGACCCGCACGAGCCTACGTACGATTTCGTATATGCTCTTACGATCATCGGAAGTTCGTTCCTAAATTGTAGGATCAAATCCTAAAACTTAGGATCAAAACCTAAAACTTAGGATCAAAACCTAAAACTTAGGATAATCGGATGTGTTTACGTGTAATTCAGAGAGCAGTTTTCCAACCTCTAAATACATTTTAAAAGAAAGCCACTTCCGACACCTTTTAGCAGTCGGATTGCTGTTCTTGAACAGGTTTTTTGGCTATGTGGAGGAGTCTGCGCGTCTTGAGCTCCAATGAACTGCATGTATCAGCATGGCCGAGGCCATAAATTGTATGGCAATGCATACCTGATTCAATACATTTCATGTATGCCTTATAAAAGCATTTTAAGGTGGACCTTAATTAGTCCTTTGCATGTAAACCTTTATTTTGCAATACATCCATATATTTGCGTTAATTAAAGAAACTTATGTCCTTTGTTATTTATTTTTAAACTGATGTACTAGAATAATATTTTTAATTTGAATTTATTGGTGTAGTTGTTTACCTTTGCTTTGTTTAATTATTTTAGCTCATCTTTGGTCAGATGCATCACACTTACGGAGGAGAGGAGAGCGGGATAAAGTGCAGGATGTGGGTTACTGCTGTATTTTGCACAGACACAGCAGAGCTGGGGGCACGGAAAGGTCAGAAATCAAAGAATGCAGAGCAACACAGTCACAAGGCCCTTTCTGTTTGCAGGCTGCCCGATAATACCTGACCCGCCATCTTGGCTGTTTCTAGGCTCATAACATGCAGAAGTTGCTGGGTGTTTTTTAATTTTTGAGAGCAATCTGTATGTAGAGGGTGTGGGTAACCACACCAAAAATTTTAAGTTGTACCATTTGAAGCCAAAATATTAAAATTAAATCCACAAGTAAAAAATGCAAGTTAACTAAAAATTAAACAAAGTAAGATTTACTTATGCAAATGCATTCATTAATGGTTGGTTACTACAAAATGAATGAAATAAAGAAAAATAAAAAAACAAATATTTAGAATGCACTTTAATGAGGTAAGTTTGTAGTTCGCAGGCGCAAGATCAGAAGAATTTACGTCCAGACAAAAAAGGAAAAAGGGCAAAACCAATGTTGCAACCTGAGAAATGAAACGGAAAATTCAGGATGGAAACTGACATAGGTCTGATTCGCGAACTGCCATACGAACGGACGTACATTTTAGGATAGAAACGCATTAGCTTATAGAATCACTCGCAAGTTCATACGAGCGCACGAGCGTTCGGGAAAAATAGGATGATCGGCACCAAAATCAAAGCTGTTACATGTTTCTTTGAATCGACCCCATAGTGTATAGTATAAAGTGAGCAACAGGCAGCATAAAGTGAACATCTAGAACTTCTCTAAAAGCAGGCAATAACATATAGCAAAGAGATGCAGCAGTTCTTTGTTTCAAAGAAGTTGAGGATTCTTTGAAACGCTGAAACCCCCCTCGCACCTAACTGCACAGAACGCTGAGAATATTCACTTTCATTATGAGCCAGCGCCGAGAAAGGAGTCCCGCAATTGGCCACCGGGCAGTCACGATGTACCGTATGTTTCTACCCTGTCTTTAATTACTAACTTGTAAAGCGCTACGGAAGATGATGGCGCTATATAAATAAACAATAATACAATTCTGTGATTACTCACCTTGTAGAATTGGTATTATAAGTATGCAGCACATCCTGCTCCAGATGATAATTCATAACAGATGGGATTACCTCCGCCAGGGGGCACTGGACTGCAGAGATGGCAAAAAGAGGCCCCTCCCGGTCCCATATATACCCAGGACCTCCCACGAATTCCCCAGTATTGAAAAGCAGTAAGGAGAACCAGGAGAAGCCAATGATAACTAACAACGGTAACAAGGATAACAATCACCATACAGAGGATCCAAGATAAAGAAATCAGGGTGGGGTGGAGCAGGACGTGCTGCATACCAATTCTACAAGGTGAGTAATCACAGAATTGTATTATTCTAAGTATGCAGCACGACCTGCTCCAGATGATAATTCATAACAGATGGGACATCCAATAGCAGTGTCCGTAAAGTAGGGTGGGATCCCCAAAGCAACAACGCACAGTTCAAACCACTGCCGCCTGCAGAACCTTGCGGCCAAAAACAGCATCCACTCAGGCCCTAACATCAACCTTGTAAAACTTGGAAAAGGTATGAACAGAAGACCAAGTAGCGGCCTTACAAACTTGTTCAACAAAAGCCTGATGCTGGAAGGCCCAGGAAGCCCCAACAGCACGGGTAGAATGAGCAGTAACACGGAAAGGAGGATCCTTTCCCCTAGCCGAATAGGCCCTAAAGATAGCCTGACGGATCCACTTACTAATAGTAGACTTAGCAGGAGCCAGACCCTTCTTGGGACCCGAAGGGACCACAAACAAGGCATCAGTCTTTCTGAAAGGCGCAGTAGCCACCAAGTAGAACTTCATGTTTCTGACCACATCCAGGGAATGCAAGGCCCTCTCCTTGGAATTACCAGGATTAGGGCACAAAGAAGGAAGCACAATGTCCTGATTGAGATGGAAGGCAGAGACAACCTTAGGCAAGAAATCTGGTTTAAAGCGGAAAACCACCTTGTCCTGGTCTCTCTCAAAGTAGGGGGCCTGAATGGAAAGGGCCGCCAACTCCAAAACACGCCTGACAGAGGTGATAGCCACCAAAAAGGCAACTTTAAGAGTAAGGATAGACAGAGCAGCCCCATGCACAGGCTCAAATGGAGGGCCCTGAAGGGCAGACAAGACCAAATTCAAGTCCCAGACTGGCAACAAGGGTTTACGGGGGGGATGCACATGAGCAACCCCCTGGAAGAAGGTCTTGACCAGAGGATGTTGAGCGAAAGATCTCTGGAAGAAAACAACCAAGGCAGAAAGTGACCCTTGAGAGTGCTGAGCTGAAGTCCCAGATCCAACCCATGTTGAAGGAACTCCAGGATCCTAGGAATGAAAAAACACACGACAGGGAAGGACCTTAGACTCACACCAGTCAATGTAGGCCCGTCAAATCCTATAGTAAATGGAGGAGGAAGATTTCTTCCAAGACCTGATCAAGGTATTGACTACAGAATCAGAAAGCCCTTCTTTCATTAAGATGGAGGTTTCAGCAGCCAGGCCCTCAAAGCCAGCATTTGTAAATTGGGATGGCAAAGCCGTCCCTGAGTGAGAAGGTCCGGGACCATGGGCCAATCCCTAAACTGGCTGCCAGTCCCTCAGCGAATCCTGTTCAAAACTCTAACTCTCGCATACAAAGCTCTCTCTAACCAGGCCCCTCCCTACATCTCATCTCTAATCCAACGATATCAACCTAGACGCAGTCTTCGCTCTGCTGCTGACCTTCTCCTGTCCTCCACCCTGGTCACCTCCTCTCACACCCGCCTCCCGTGCAACTCCAATTTTCTGGAATGCCCTCCCGCACCCAATCTGCCACTTCACTACCCTCCACAAACCTTCAAAAGGCGCCTTCAAAACTCACCTATTCAGACAGACACAAAGCTCAGTACTGACTGTTTGCGATCCTTCCCCCTGGTCTCCACTCCTCATCCTTTAGACTGTAAGCTCGCAAGGGCAGGGCTCTCTCCCCTATTGTATCTTGTACTCAGAATATCCACTGTCAAATCTGTAAAACTGCATTTAAAATAGTATATGTACTGTATGTTTCTACCCTGTCTGTAATTACTACTTTGTAAAGCGCTACGGAAGATGTTGGCGCTATATAAATAAACAATAATAATAATGGGCAGAGCGTACTGATCTACTGCCAGCTGTACGATGTCTGCGAACCAAACCAGTCTTGGCCAGTGGGGGCCACCAGAATTGCTGGCACCCTTTCTTAAAGCAACTTGCGCAGAACCCTGCCCAGCAAGGGGAACGGGGGGAAGAGATACAGGAGACGGAACCCCTGCCAGGATAGAGCCAGAGCATCCACGGCCAAGGCCAGGGGATCCTGGGACAGAGAGACAAAGACTGGGAGCTTGTGATTGTGGCGAGATGCAAACAGATCCACATCCAGTCACCCCCAACGGTGACACAGGGATAGAAAGACCTCGCTGCTGAGGGACCATTCCCCCAGGCGAGAAGTCCCCCTGCTCAGAGAGTCTGCCTCCAGGTTTTCCACCCCCGGAATGTACACTGCTGAGATGCAATGAACATTGTCCTCTGCCCAAGACAGAATCTTGGACACTTCCTTGAGGGCACCCTTGCTCCGGGTCCCTCCCTGATGATTGATGTAGGCAACCACCGTTTGGTTGTCCGAGCGTACTTGGACCAGCCGACCCTGAAGGTAAGGAGTCAAATGGGCCAGAACCAGCCGGACCACCCTTGGCTCCAGGATGTTGATAGGGGCGTGGGCCTCATGAGGGCGCCACAGCCCCTGGAATTGTAGGCTTTTCCAGAAGCCCCCCCAAACCTGTCAGACTGGCATCCGTGGTGACTGTCTCCCAACAGGGGGGCAGAAAGGATCTGCCCCCCAATAGGTTCCTTGAGTCCAGTCACCACAAGAGGGACGGCCGGGCTAGAGGAGACAGGGCAAAGGCCTGATCCAGAGACAGGGGACTCTTGTCCCATACTGACAAGAGGTGGAGCTGAAGAGGTCTCATGTGAAATTGCGCATAGGGAACTGCCTCGAAGCAGGACACCATCTGCCCCACTAGCTGCATCTCCTGCCGGATGGAGGGGTGAGGGCAGGACAGGAGGAAATGAACTTGAGCTTGCAGGGAGTCCACCTTCTGCTGAGGAAGAAAGATCCTGGCCTGAACCGTATCCAGATTCATGCCCAGGAAGGAAGTCACCAGGGATGGAGACAGGGAAGACTTGGGGTGATTGATCAACCATCCGAATGACTCCAGAATGGCCACCACCCGCTGGGTATCCAGCTCTGCCTGTTGGAGAGACTGAGAAGTGATGAGAAGGTTGTCCAGATAGGGAAGAATGCGAATGCCCTGAGCTCTGAGGAGAGCCATGACACCCGCCAGGACCTTGGTGAAGACTCTGGGGGTCGAGGTGAGACCGAAGGGCAGTGCCACAAATTGGTAGTGCTGGTCCTCCAGCGCGAACCTGAGGAATCTCTGATGCCCTGAGAAGACTGGAACATGAAGGTAAGCGTCCTTGATGTCTATGGAGGACATGAAGTCCCCGGGCGCAGCGAGCTGACAGCCGAGCACAGAGTTTTCACGTGAAAATGCCTTGTCCTGACAAATTTGTTGAAAAGTTTTAAGTCCAGGATGGGCCTGATGGAGCCATCCCTTTTGGGTACTGTGAACAGATTGGAATAATAACCCTGACCTCTTTCCCAGAAGGGAACCTGACAGATGACCCCCATGTCCAGAAGGTTTTGCACAGCCAGAATCAGACCCTGAGCTGCCAGGGGGTCTTGAGGCATCCGGGATCTCATGAATCTTGGGGGCGGCCAGGCAGCGAACTCTATCTTGTAACCGGAGGACACCACCTCCTGAATCCACCGGTCTGAGACGTGTTGTCTCCAGACATGAGTGAAGAGCCTCAGCCGTCAGCCCACCCCAGAAGTCTCCCCTGTGCCCCGCAAAGGACACCCCTCTCCCAGACCTGGATCCGCGGTAGGAGGGGGTAAAGGCACCTGAACCCCGAAAGGGCTGAGGTTGTTTCTTACGTTGAGGCAGTTTTCCACCCTTTGTGAACAGATCCAAACGGTCACCAAACAAGCGCAGTCCCTTAAAGGGGAGCCCTGTTAGAGCCTTCTTAGCAGCGTTGTCAGCTGCCCACTGGTGCAGCCAAACAGATCGGCGTATAGCAACCACCAAGGCAGAGGTTCTACTACACATCCTAATAGTATCATCCAAAGCAGACAGGACATAAGCAATGAGCATCTCACAATGTGACAAGGCCCTGAACTCGGCACTAGAAGTATCATCAGGGGCGCCTTCCAGCAGACCCTTGAGGAGAGTCCTAATAGCCACAGTAGTAATAGCAGAAGCACAGACAGGGCGCAAGGCAGACCCTACACAGGCAAAGGCATGGGAAGCCAGCTGGTCAATGTGCCTGTCCTCACTATCCTTCAGGGTAGTGGAATCAGGGAATGCACCACAGAGGTGTTGGACAACCTCTGTCTAATACTGGTGCATCCACTTCTGGGGGGGTTGACCAACATTTAACCACGTCAGCGGGAAAAGGGTACCTCTTATCCCAGCCCTTAGGGATTCCGGGAAGCCGGCTGGGACGTTCCCATTCTTTGAGAACCAGATTATTGAAATGGGCCTGTTCTGGAAATTCCAAACGTGGCTTTGCAGTACTGAACAATTCCCCCTGTTGCTTGGGCGCCGCAGCAGGAAGGGAAATAGAAAGCACTTCAAAAATAGTCAACTGTCTATTGGTGTCATCAGCATCCCAATGATCAGAGCCATAGTCAGCGCCACTGAAATGCTGATCATCAGATAGCTCTGAATCTGAGAATAATTCCCCCTCCTCAAGTGGAGGAGACATGTCAAGGAAATCCTCAGTCTCCATAGGAAAGGCAGACGCACCCCGGTGCCACATGCCGTCTCTTAGCCGGGGCCTTACGTGCCGCAGAGCTAGCAATCAACCTCTCAATGTTAGCCAACCTAGAAGACACGTCAGGCTGAGACTCCCCACTAGTATTCAGCTCACTGGGAGTCAAGATCAAGCGAGGGGGAGTAGGCGAGGACATAGTGGGCGCAGGCCCAGACACAGATAGCCCAGAATGCAGCGCAAGCGCCTGCTTGGCGCAGGGTGCACAGACCCACACATCATCACTCACAGGGGATGCCCCACACACCACACACAGCCGGGCTTGTCCCGAGGGGACCCCGAGTACAGTATCCTGTGAAGCCTCCATATGGTGATTATAGTGGCACAACTGGCCAATAGGAATTACGCTGTAAAAGCAACCCAGGATGCCCCAAATGTCCGCCAGGGAAGTGGGAGGATTTAATAGCATAGGCCTCTAAAAAAGTTAGTGTAACTAATAGAGGGGACAGGACCGGGAGAAACCTCTTAATACAGTTTTCCCGCCTGAAAGACACAATACATACACCCCATAAGCACACAGAAATGACATCTGAATAAAAAATAAAAAAAGCACTCACGGACCGCGATGGGGAGCCAGCAATCACACCGGGAGAGGACCAAAATGACGCTGGAGGAACCTCAAGGGGTGGGCTGCAGGAGAAGAGGACGAGGAGCGTGCCAACCGATAGGCCCTGCCCCCTCCGAAGAGCACATAGACAGACCGAGACCAGCAGCCAATAGGCGCGCAGTGGTGTCTGATGGTTATGTCGCCGCTGACCGCGGACGCCAATGTAAAAAAAAAAAAATGCCACAAGTGAAAATCAGGGTGCGGAGCCCTGACACATAAGGCGCAATGCACACACACACACGCATATACCCCCCCCCCCCCCCGAACGAACGGGAAAGCGAGAGAAGGGGGAGGGTGGGTGTCAGCTAAGGAAACCCACCGATGACCAGGGCGGGAGAGGGCAAAGAGCAGACGGGGCATCCCAAACCAGGTTCACCATAACCTACACCGCCTACCCTTTGGTGGGGAATTGCGGTCGGAGCAAGGCTCCCGAAAAAATCACCTGTCAAGGTGCTGCCTACCATCACCCGACCAGCGCAGCCAAAGCTGGGAGGCATAAATAAGAGATGGAACGGGTGGGAATAGTCCTACATGGCCGCGGGCTGTTAAGCCCCGCTCACCTGCGAGAAGAGAAGCCATCTTCTTGTCCTTCATAGCCGACTGCAGAGAAGATACTGGGGAATTTGTAGGAGGTCCCGGTTATATATGGGACCGGGAGGGGCCTCTTTTTGCCATCTCTGCAGTCCAGCGCCCCCTGGCGGAGGTAATCCCATCTGTTATGAATTATCATCTGGAGCAGGACGTGCTGCATACTTAGAATAATAATAATATTGCCCCCCCCCCATGAGGTTCTTGCTATCAGCAGAGAGAGTAATAACGGGTGTTGGTCCGGTTTAAGTAGATCTTTGTAGAAACCTACTTAACCACTGCACTGATATAGAATTGGACTTTGGGATAGGCGATACAAATAAAATGGAAGAACACAGTGTAATCTAAAAGGTCATGAACTAGGGTTTCATGGGCCCCCTTGTAGCCCATGACAGAATAGTTTTTTTGTTTTACATTCATCTTTCCACAGGATGAGAAACTAAATGTAATAACAGTACTCACTGGCTGCATATCATTCAATCCAATACTACAGGTACTCAAGCAGCGAATGTTTGTCAAACAGATATACTTGAGCAGTTCCTCTGAAAGAACGATTGAACACTATACATACACTAACATATAAATATATACATGAATGGATAGCAGTTAGCCCGTTGAATATGTATAGGTAACTTCTGCATGCCTGTCTAAGAATGTCTGCTACTTCGATCCAACCTAGTCTCAATGTCTGAAGTTTGACCATCTTGGTGATCAGCTTTGCTCTGTGCTCCTAGGCCAGAAGGGGCAACTTGTAAACATGATCACTGCTGAGTGGGGGGATTTCTGTTGGGCACGCCCCAGCATTCAATCAATAAGGGGGCATGCATGCACCAAATTCACCATGGGAAGTCGCTATCAGCACCAGAGCGGAAACAGGCCAATGCAGCAGAAGGCCTACGTGGGATCAAGGTATGGGAAGGGCAGGTAAGTATTTAGCTAGAGAAGGATGTTAATTCATTTTAAATAATGTATTTTTTGTTTTGTATTCGCTTTGCACCTAGCAAATAAATGGATTACAGTGGCTGTTACAAGGCTCACTCACCTGTCCACCACTCCTCTCCTGGTAACTGCTGGCAGTATGCATCACAAGAAGCGTTGCTTCCTATGACCACCGTCCATCTAATCTGATCCTGAGAGCGGCAAAAAGGTGAGTGAAAAGTGGAAGGGGTTTTACACAGGGGGCATTCTACATCAGGATGCTCCCTGGGCAGGAACCAATCACAAGGATAGTCTAAATCCTGGTGATTAGTCCACCTAGGGGTCCTAGGACTGAGCCTTGTGGTACACCAAGGACGGGGAGAGGAAATTGTGTTAGAGTAAGATACACTAAATGTACGATCAGAGAGATAGGGGGAGAGCCAAGAGAGAGCGAGACCTTGGATTCCAAGAGAAGAAAGAATATTGAGAAGCACAGCATGGTCGACTGTGTCAAAAGCAGAGGATAGTTCGAGAACAATGAGAGAAGAGTAGTGGCCTTTGGATTTGGCAGTCAGTAGATCATTGGTGACTTTGGTGAGTGCAGTTTTGGTGGAGTGACATGAGCGGAAACCAGACTGGACCAGACATGTAGTTAGTCAGTTCTGTGTGGACATGCTGTTCAAGAAGCTTGGATGAGAAAGGGAGCAGGGAGATAGGGCGGTAGGGCAGAGGGGTCCAGAGAGGGTTTTTTGATGAGTGGAGTTATAGTGGCATGCTTATAGCAAAAAGGAAAGTTACCAGTGGAGAAGGTTAAATAAAGATGTTAGGGCTGGAATGACAGATGGAGACAGTTGAGGGGATAAGGTGGGATGGAATGGGATCAAGGGAGCAGGTGGTCAGGTGGGCCTTTGAGACCAGAGAGGAGAGACCTTGTGCAGTTAACTGTGTGAAATAATACAACTCTGTGAAGTACTCACCTGTAGAGTTGATATTATATGCACACAGCACGTCCTGCTCCAGACATAGTCATTACGTGTGGGTAGTCCTCCGCCTCGGGCGCCGTGCACTGCAGAACATGAAGAAAACAAGCTTCTCCCGGCCCTACATATACCGGAGGACCTCCCACAAATCCCCAGCATTGACAAGCAGTGAGAAGAGAAGCCAGGAGGAAAACAACCACCCAGAGACTGGCAATAATAACCAAGATAAAAATCACCATACAAGGGATCCAGAACAAGATGAATCAGGGAGGGGTGGAGCAGGACGTGCTGTATGCATATATAATATCAACTCTACAGGTGAGTACCTCACAGAGTTGTATTATTCTAAGCATACAGCACGTCCTGCTCCAGACATAGTCATTACGTGTGGGACATCCAATAGCAGTGTCCATAAGTAGGGTGGGATCCCCATGAAAAAAGGCACAGCCGACCATAACAGCGCTGTCACCTGTAACCTTGCTACCAGGAGCAACTTGAGCAAAGCTCTAACTCAACTTATGAAGCCTTAGAAGACTAAATGAAACACAAGCAGGGAACTAGTCAGCCTGCTCAACAACCGAGTGCAGAAGGCCCAGGCCAAGCACAGGTAGAAGAAAACCAAAACCAGAGAGAAGAATGAATCTCCTTTAACAAACAGGCCAAAGTAACAGCCTAACCACGCTACTAACGACAACGGGGTAGCCATGGCAACCGTAGAACCCTGGTCTCAGCGAGACCAGCAGAATACTGAAAACAACGCTAACAGGGCTCCTCAAGAGCCAAAACGTTAACCATAAGCTCAGAAGGGCAACCAACCGAGCAAGACCCGTCCAACGGGCTCCTATACCCATGGAAGCAACCAGATCCCGTTGCAAGAAGGATGGGAACGCCTATAAGCCCCAAGGGCATGGTCCCAACCCTGGACAGGGGACAGTCCCGAAGTCCCCACGCCTAATGAGGGATGCAGATCCCTTATAAGCCCAGAGTAAACAGAAACCCAGTCCAGAAACCTTAGGTTCAGGAATAGAGGAGAATAACAACACTTCGCCTGGACCCAAGCCAGGTGCAAGGCGGAAACATCCTCAGCAAACGGTATACAGATATATAGAGCTGTAAGAATACAAAAAGGACTAGGCTAAGGAAGCCGTCTCCCATGGCACGCCTCTGACTGAGGCACCCGCCCCTAAAGGGCCTTCTGAGGCAAGGAACCGTTCAGACAAGAACCTGAATAAAAACCCAGGGAACCCTTAGCAGGGCAACAGGAATTAACTCCCCCCAAGGGGACCTAGAATTCCCTGTGGAATGCACCTGAGCCACCCCTGAGGAATGCTCAACGCAGAAGCTTGAAACTAGCCTCTACAGAGGACAAACAGAGCGAGCCCTGAAAACTCTCAAGGAACTGAGTTGGGGAACCAACTCCAGCCATTCTGTAAGGACTCTAGGACCCAGGGGTAAGACCACATCCCGTAGGAGAGAGAGCCAGTCCAAGCCATCCAACTAGGGCGTCATCTCCCAACATAGCCGGCAGGAAAGGGGAGAGAATAAAAGGGAGGGGTCTAGACCCAACCCTCCAAAGAGAAGAAACACCCTGAGGAGTCATCTCCAATAGGGTGAACAACAATCATCCAAACCCTGTAAGGGAGAGGCGTAGCAAGGAGCCTAACTAGACATAACAGCCCTCATGAGAGGGCACACAGTACAACTGTCTTCAGCAGAAATGCGAACCACAACACACAGGGCCACTCAGGGCCCCCAGTGCAACAGTTCACCCTTGCCGCAACAAGCCTGTTCAGAACCCCACCCAGCAGGGTGTAAGAAGGGTCAGACAAGGGTAGAATACCCCAAGAGAAGGCCAAACTAGGTCACCATGACCAAGACCAGAGAGTCCTGGGATAACCACCCAGGGCAATGCATTAGGACCATAACCAGGACACAGTCCCTGTAACAGTCACAGGGCCACGGCCCCAACCAGTGGGGCTCATTGAGGCACTAGGGAAGGCCCTCCTAGCACAGGAGGACAGCCAACAAGCCAATACCAATGAAGCGCAAGGAGTGTAGAAATCCCCACTAGATCAGAACCAGACCCTACAAGAAGGGTCAACCTGTTCCAAGACCTTCTCGGATAAAATCCGGGACAGGTCACTGACCAGACAGACCAAGAAACTCCAAGAGGCCAGGCCTAAGGGAAATAGCCCTGCAAATTAGGGCCCAAAAGGCACAATGTGATGACTTACAAACAGTAAGGGCCCCCCTTAGGAACCACGGGGAATATCACAAGAATAGAGCCCCTTAGTGGACCTGCCAGACTTGGTCCCCATGGCGACCATTGTCAGGGATAGCAGGAAGGGAGTGATGTCCCTCAATAACTCTCATGAGTAGGCCAAACAGAAGGGAACCCCCATAAAAACAGGGGGAACGTACTGATCTATTCCCCGGGGTATTAGAACCCCCACCAGGATAAGCAGCCCAAGGTGCCGCAGGCCCCAAGGGCAACTGAGAAAAGGAACAGCGTCTGGACCGCCAGCAATAGGCCCACCAGCCGCAAGGTGAATGTAGCGTGACTACACAGAGGGCAAGGCCCTATCCACACCAAGGCACCCAAGCAGAAGGGAAGGTTGAACCTGGACCTATCCAAATACCACCCCGTAGGGAAAAATGAACCAGGTTACAGCAAGTAAGTGCTGTACCTAAGCACCAACCCAAAGGACTCCAATGGAGCTCCAAGTCAGGTAGAAACTATTGCGGACAGCACCGGTGAATGATCAAGAAGCACTCCCATACTCGCCTTGGCGAGTCCTCCTGGGAACTGGGGGCCCAGACAAGACCCTAAGTTGAAGAATGGTCCTGTAACACCGGCTGGAGAAAGGACGAGAGTCCAGAAGGAACAAGGGACCGAAGGGAAGTAAGGATCCTCGCAGGCATCAAGAGGCTCACTGGACAAGGGCGCCTGCGGCCCAACAGATGGATACCAAGTAGGCACAGCCTGTGAAACACCAATGCTAGGTCCCGAATGCCGGACCTGGGCAGACTGCGTCATCCCGGAGGAAAGAGCAGTGTGGATGCAATTTACCAACCAAAGGCCAACCTGTAAGAGAGCCCAGGCCCTCCTTGCCAAACTCGGCCTGCGGAAAATTGCTAAGGGAAAAAACAGGGACTAGAATACCCCAGACTACTTCTGAAGGGAACTGCCCAGAGAACTCCATTCCTTTACGAACTGCGTCCAGGGAAACCAAAACCCGTAACCACCTGAACGAAGCATGGCAAGCTGCCATAGGAGCCAAGTGCTGTGGCAGTTCCCTCGCCCACAGGGCGAGGGCATCCCTTCATGCTTGTGTGGTTTTGGCAGCCTTAGGTTTTGCCCTACCAGAGGTCCCAGGGCGTTGCCTGCCTCCCCTGGGACGACCTTCCACTCCAAAAAGTTGGAAGCACACTTCTGGTTCTTGCTTAACGCTAACGTAAGGAGGGGGCGGGGAGGCCCTGCCCCTGGGCTGTCGGGCCAGCCTTCTGCGCGAGGGTGCTTTACCTTTTTTGCCAAAAAGGTCCAACCTGGCCCCGAATAAGCGTTGTCCTCTAAAAGGAAGACCAGTAAGAGCCTTTTTAGTATCATTGTCAGCCCCCCACTGTCGCAGCCAAAGCAGGCGACTGATAGTCACCACAAGAGCCGAGGTTCTAGCGCACATTTTAATAGTGTCATCCATATCTGAGAGGATAAACCTCACAAAAACGTCACAATCGGACAGTGCATTGAAGATCTCACAAGGGAGATCCTCCGGCTGTTGGTCAATTATCCTCCTGAACAGAGTCCTGGCGGCCACCGCGGTAACAGCCGCAGCACAGACCGGGCGCAGGGCCGTCCCTACGCTAGAGAAGGCATGGGAAGCCAATCTGTCCATGCGCCGTTCCTCAGCATCCCGAAGGGTCCGAGAAGAGGAGGCCGCCATGAAGGGAGGATTAGCAACCCCAATAATTGGCGCATCCACCTCTGGAGGGACTGACCATCGCTCAACCAAATCATGGGGAAAGGGATACTTCCAGTCCCAAACCCCCGGAACCCCTGTAAGTTTACAAGGCGATTCCCATTCCTTAGATGTGAGATACTGGAAATGATCCTGATCCAAAAATTCCAGGCGCGGCGTCGCCGTGTGGAAACTCTCCCTCTTGGGCTTGGGAGACTCTACCGGAGGAGAGATGGACAGCACTTCAAAGATCTTTATAAGTAGTTCATCAGTGTCACACAGGCCCCAATAGAACTGGAACCTGAAAACAGATCACCATCATCGAACGGATCAAGGTCTTGCATAGCAGCAGGTTCCTCAGTTTCAGTGGAAAACTTATAACCAGGAGGCGTCAGGGACCGCTTCTTTCCAGCGCCCAAGCGCTCCGCCAAACCAGACATCACCTGCTCCGCCATGGGGAGCTTGCGCGGCACAACCTGCTGGTCATCCCCACTGGAGTGCGACTCATCAGGAGTGAGATTTAGGCACGGGGAGACAGGAGAATTGAAGCGAGGTGCAGCTACTGGTAAACCTGATTGCAGGGCCAGCCCTTGTTCAGCACACGGTCCGCAGACCCGTGCTCTGTCAGCGTCAGCGTGGGGTTGTCTACACATGGTACACAGCCGGTCTTGTCCCCGCGGGACCCCGGACACCAGATTCTGAGATGCCTCCATATGGTGATTAATCTAGACAATATGCCAGTAGGGATTTATGCTGTAAGCAACCCTGGATGCCCCAATACCTGCTGGGAATGTGGGAGAATTTAAATATAACCCCGTGAGATATATATATATCAGGCTGGGAGAAGCCACTGGAAGCTTGGCGTCTGAAAGACATAAGGAGAAGAGAGGGTGTCAGAGCCATGCGCAGCACAAGAAGAAAAATAAACGAACGCCCATGAGGGCACTTACTGCGACCAAGGGAGAAGGAGGATCGTGACCACGCGCGCGCGGGAAGACCGACAAAATGGCGCCAGCAAACCTCGAAGGGCGGGCCAGAGCTGTAGGTGACGTGGAACGCGCCAACCAGACCACGCCCCCTCTCAGCGCGCGCAAAGCTCTAAGCGCGGAACAAGACAGGAAAGGAAAAAGAAATGGACGCCATGGCGTCACGAGACAGAGCCGCCTTACGCGCCAAGTCACCAACTTTAAAGGCGCTGCGGCCAAGGTTAAAATAACATTTGAAGTGCGGCTCTGACCCCCGGAAACCAATAAAGGCAACAAGCCTACCGTGTAAAAGGGCAAGATTAGGCCAACGTACACAACCCCCCCCTCTTTTTCTCCCCACTCACGGGGGGAACTAAGGGAGAAGGTGACCCGGAGATCGGGGTTCACCGCTACTCGGGGCGTGGGGCACTGGTGCGGTAGGGGCATCCACCATGAGGCTCACCATTAGCCTTAACCGCCTACCCTATGGTGGGGGATTGCAGTGGAGCATGGCTCCGTTAAGCACACAAGGTGCTGCCTACCTTCACCCGACCCACGCAGCCCAGGCTGGGAGGCATGTTCTTCACAGAGAGGACGGGCGGAAATAGTCCCACAGGGCCTCGGGCTGTAAAGCCCCGCTCGCCTGCGAGAGCGTGATACTTCATGTCTTCGCAGTTCGAGCACTGCAGAGAAATCTGGGGATTTGTGGGAGGTCCTCCGGTATATGTAGGGCCGGGAGGAGCTTGTTTTCTTCATGTTCTGCAGTGCACGGAGCCCGAGGCGGAGGACTACCCCACACGTAATCACTATGTCTGGAGCAGGACGTGCTGTATGCTTAGAATAAGTTAATGAGTGGGGGGGGGGGGGGGGGTTGGTAGGAGAGAGGTGTTCTGAGGGGTGAAGCCACTTTGAATCATGTCAATTTTATCTTTGAAGTATGTGGCAAATTGCTCTGCTGTTAGCTGTGAGGATGGAGGAGGTGGCGGTGGGCTGAGTAGGGAGTTGATAGTATTAAACAGCTGTTTAGGATTCCAGGCCTGTGCTGATATGATTAAGGGCAGTCCTGAGTTCCTGAAGGGCTTTCTTGTATAACAGGAAGTCCTCCTTGGTTCTGGATTTCCTCCATTGTCGTTCAGCAACTCGAGAATGTTGTTTTAATGTTGCAGTGTTATTAATAAGCCCAGGTTGTCTTTTTTTGGCCTGAGGATGGCTGTAGTTAAGGGGAGCAACGGATTCAAGGACAGTATTTAGTGTGTTATGGTAGTATGAAGCTGCAGTGCCTACATTGATGAATGAGGGCAGGGTGTGAAGGGGATGTAAAGCGTTGATGAGAGATTGAAGGTCTAGGTTTCTGAGGTTCCTGTCAAGGCAAAATCAGAAACAGAGCAAAAGTGTTCAAATGAATGGAGCAGATTAAAGGATAGAAGTCACAGTGTGGAAAAAGAAAGTAAGATGGAAGCAAGGATGGGAAAGGGTTATACTGTCAATGAAAGTGTAGAGTTATACATAATTATAAAAGGTGGTTATTCTAAATTCTCAACTCATGAACCTCTAAAAGGTTCACTCCTAAGATCAGACTGTCTTCTTACAAAGGTGTGATGGGATAGAACTAAAAAAATCCTATATTTTACCTTTCTCAACAGCTTACCTCCTGACTACATATCACCCGCTGTTCTTTTGGACTGTGGCTTGTTTCCTTACAATCCGCTGCTCCAGTGTATGACCCAGTTTGCTTTCGGACTACGTCTCAACCGCAGCTCCTGTATATGACCTGGCTTGCTTCCTCACCATGTCTCATCCACTGTTCTTGTGTATGAATACTTCTCATTTGCTGCTCCTGTGTACGACCCGACTTGCTTTCTCACTATGTCTCATCCGCTGTTCGTGACGACGTTATGGCTTGTTTCCTGAATAAATCCCATCCATTGCTCCTGTGTAACACCCACCTGAATGATCATCCTGATCATCCGTCTCCTACCCACAAATCTCTGTCACTGGTCTGTCCTCTGCCATATGACAAAACCCATTCCCCGTTGCCTGGCCTGGGGTTTTCTGTGCAGCCCAACCTCTCCTGCCATGCAGAGAGCTCCAGTGAAGACCCTTTAGATTCCTGGCTTTAGGTGGAGTGGCAAGTCGGTTCAGTTAGTCCCTACAATCAGGGCTCCACCTTCATGGAGTCCTCACCTATCCCAGCCGTAGCTTAGACGGCTCCTCCTTACATTCCTGTCATTACCCCATCATCGGCAATTACACCCCCAGCAGCTAACACAATCCTCCCATTATTACAGGCAGCCATTAATTCAAGGGCAGCTTTCTTTAGCCTTGGGTCGATTAGCCATGATGGGGAGAGGTGGACGGGGTCAGGGAAGTGGTTCATTAGCTAAATTATTATCTTGAAGTAAATGGCAGCCATCATCTAACTATTTTACTCAGTGCAAAGCACCACTATTAGGAATAAATGTGACGTGCCGACTCAAAGATCACCAAGAGCACAGCCGCCAAGCCACAAAGGAGAGAAAGCCCCGATGTGTAACAGCCACTCGAGAGGTGCCAGCAGCCGACAAATAACATAGCAAAGCAGAGTGAGGGAAATGGACAACATCCTGGTAGAGAAAGACAATACTTCAAGTGCAAATGAGACACAAAGTGCACAAGGAGAGGTCCAACATAGGGAATAGTAAAACTGGCAGACTGATTCATTACTAACGCCAGGTAGCGACAGATGAACGTCTGTAGAGCGGATTTCAGAGCGCCCGCTAGTAGTCGCTGTGCTCGACAATGGATCATTGTTTCAGAGCGCCTGAATTGATGAATATGATGTGTGAGTTGCAGTACTATGCTGTATGGGAGCGAACGGCAGCACCAGCTCAGTGCAACTGACTGAAACAGGGCTGGCACTCAAAATCATGTAGTTGTACCCCATAGCGCCAGAGGCTGTGTGATTAAAGTCTGCTTTTGAACATGTATCCACTAGGAATTACACTAGATCTCTCTTTGATCTTTTTTCCTTGCATGGTCTCTACCTGGAGTATATTATTTACACGATTACAGAAGTTTTGGATTAAGCTCCTTGTTATCAACTGGAGAGTGAAGCCCTGTCCTGCTGGGCCCTCCTTCTGTATTCCAGCTCATTGGCCATTGGAATATTGCTTGGAAATACTATGAAGACTTATGAGTTGATTTACATGGCTCTTTCATAAAGTTGTTTTGGTAAGAGTTCTATTTAGATGGTGGTGGATTACTCCATTTATCTGAACTTCACAAGTGGACTGCTTTATCTTAATCCGTTTACAAACACCTTCCTTGCATTTAAATGTTGCTGGAGGACTGAACTTTTACTAAGACCCTTTTAGCTCTGTGCCTTCTGTATTTTGTTTTTATTCTGAGAGAAGGGTTGGGGACACCTTTTTTGCAAGTTGAGCTTGTTATTTCAGATTGCTTGGTAGGCAGCGCGGTATTTGTTTATTAATCTTTTGAACTGTAATAAGGCCCTATATTACTCACCAGGTCTGATCTGTACAGGAACTTCCACCTCTCTGGTCTCCTCAACTCCTCCCTCCTCAGTTGTCACCTTTGTCACCAAAGTGTCTTCGGGGTCTGTGAATAAATGTGAGGACATGAGAAGCTGTAAGTGCGTGGCAATGGAGGTGTCCTCAGTGGCGTCCCCTCTTACCCTGTGATGGGCGGAGCTGCTGACCCTTCATCATGGTGTCCCTGTAGAGATCTTTGTGTCCTTCTGCCAGATACTCGCCTTGTCTTTCAGCTTTACTCTGAAAGACATAAGAGGAGATGTGAGATCAGCCTCTGGAGCCTCAGAGATATATAAGAAGCCAGGTGGTGAGATTTCCCAGCAGCACACATAGCTGAAGGGTCTGAGAAGAGGCCAAAAAAAATGTTATGGTTGAAGCACACCAGTAGAGATTAGTCTGGAGAAAAAATCTAAATAAGTATAAGGGTGGCGTTCTGTCTTTCTGGCCTGCGTTCTCCCACACAGGGAATAAATGAAAGAGAAAAACGAACAACCCGGATATGAGATGCAATCAATAATACAAAGATTTAATGAGTGAGAACCCAGTACATGTAGTAATGTTCATACACATAACCTTGTGTCTATATAAACTGAAGTGAAACAATCTCAAAGATGACCGCTAGATGGCGCTCGATTTTGGGGGCAGCACTTAATAGTTATATATACATAGGTATTGGTAAAGAGCAAGTATATATGGATATATGTATCTTCAGCGAGCAGAGTAAAGCATTTGCAATATCCAAGAGAATATGTATACATGGTGCCAGGCTGGGTGCAGATTGAATCAGATGTATGCGCGCCAATTTCAGTGAATAACCTTTTGTGGATTACGCCTAAATTTAGACGGTTATTACGAAACCCCATAGTTAGACATTCACTCCAAGTGTGGGATGATGTTAAATACTCGGGCGGACTGGTGTCCCCGTACCTCCCTCTCCTTTCTTTGTGGAACAATTTAATGTTTCACCCAGGGGCAGAGGACCCTGGTAGATTTAAAGTGGACCAACACCCAGGATTTTGACTATCCTGGGTTTTGGTCCACTTCAGGGGGGCACCCCGATTAGGGGTGTCCCGCTGTGTAAAACCCCCCAGAACCCCGAAAAACTCACCTCACCACGCTCACGGACAAGCGGCGGACAAGACAGTGCGCCCGCCGCCTCCCGCACGTCGCTCTGACAGGGCGCGCGCCCGCGCCGGCCATTCACAAACGGCCGGCGCGGGGGCGCGCACGTCTAGAGGAGTTTTTTGGGGTTTTGGGGGGGGGGGTCCCTCACCGGGGAGGTGATCGGCCCGGGAATCTTATAGATTCCCGGGCCGATCACAGGAGGGTGATGGTCCACTTTAATACATGGAAGGAGGCGGGCATACGGCGAGTTTCTTATAGATTCCCGGGCCGATCACAGGAGGGTGATGGTCCACTTTAATACATGGAAGGAGGCGGGCATACGGCGAGTTTCAGATTGTCAGCAATCTTCAGAGGTCAGTACATTCCAACAGATGAGGGATAAATTTCACCTGCCATCTATTGAGCTTTTTCGTTTTCTGCAAGTTCGCCATTTTGTGAGATCCATGGTGGGGAATTGGCAGGAGTTTGAAAAACTAACTTTTTTTGAGACGCGCTGCTGTAGGGATCCCAGAGGCAGAGGAGCAATCTCAGAGATATATCATAACTTGACCTCAAGGGGTACGGACACATGCCCATCCTATACCAAAAATTGGCACCATGAACTAGGTAGAGAGATGGATCAAGAAAAATGGAGGAGGATGTGGAATGCTTCCTTTGGTTGCTCAGCGTCTGTGACTTTAATGGAGGCTAACGTAAAACTAATGGCAAGATGGTATATGGTCCCAGAGAAAATGAAACACTTTTCCACTGAGTCCCAGGGGAACTGCTTCCGGGGGGCCTCTCTCCGGGGGCGTACCGGCATGTGTAGTGGGATTGCCCAGTAGTTAGGGAATTTTGGTCAAGAATCTTTAGAGTTCCCAGCGAGGTATGTGGTAGATCTGTGGTCAGAGACCCTTGGGTAGCGGTTGATGTATTATATCCTATCAGGGGCAAAGCTGGTGATAGCTGGGGCTTGGAGGTCCCCCACCTTGTATTATATCCTATCAGGGGCAAAGCTGGTGATAGCTGAGGCTTGGAGGTCCCCCACCTTGTATTATATCCTATTAGGGGCAAAGCTGGTGATGGCTGGGGCTTGGAGGTCCCCCACCTTGTATTATATCCTATCAGGGGCAAAGCTGGTGATAGCTGGGGCTTGGAGGTCTCCCACCTTGAGCTTCAACGCCTTTAAAAACAAGGTTAACTGCATTATGGCCATGGAAAAAATATCTGCCATTCACAATGGGACTTTGGAGCTGTTCATGGAGGTGTGGAATCCTTGGGTTCTGAATTTTCTCCCTACAGATTTTGATGTAAACCTAATAAGCATCTGATCCTTCCTCGACCCCTTCCTTTACCCCCCCCCCCCCTCACCTCCTCCCCCCCATAGGGGTTGTTATATTTCTTTTAATTTATTTGAATTTAACATTTTTAGTAACTTTTGAATCGATTTTCTTGTATGCAGTGATGCAGTGACTTAAGTTGTCTGCAATTTTTAAATCCAGACAAGTAGGGTAAACCAGCTCACCCTCCTTATGGGCAGACCTGATAGCGCGGATAAAGAAGCCTCTTGATAATAGCTCCAATGTGCAGAGAGGAAAAAGAGATATCCAGCTCCAGGCTCTAAAACGTAACTTTTACTGATGAGGTTAAAATGCATTACAATCCATGGCAGTGTCACAGCATTTCAAAGTACCGCCCCGCTACCTCCAAAAAACACACCAGGTGACGTGTTTCGAGCACAATAACTAGCCCTTACTCATACAAATTAAAACCAGGAATGACATCACTTATATAGGGAAGAAGATTGGAAAACAGAGACTCACCTGACACATCCGTGCGGCGCGCTGCGAGATGCCGCTGGCCGGAAAGGCCCTGTGATGTCACCGACGTGACCGGCGGGCCAGTGCACCAATCATTGAGTCCCGTAGGGCACACCTCCTATTGCCGTTGCGTAATAGGCTGAGCGGCAATCCCCAGCTCTTGTTGTTGTCTAAATAAACAAAGCTTCACGTGTCATTTTGCCAAAGAAAAACCCAGCCTATAGTAGTAATACACAAAAATACTGCAAGCACCTGTTTGTACACACGGAGCGTGCTATGAGTCTTTGAATAAAAGGAAAAACCCAGAGATAAATAAGGAATCAATTATTAGACAATATATAAAATATATAAATAAATATACTGGGCCGGCTTGAAATATCTGGAGGAACCTATCTAGGTCCGAGCTCAGACAAAACTAATAAATGTAAATTAATATCAAATAATTCTTATTGTTGGTAAAGGAAGGGGGAAAAATAATAATAAATAAATTAAATTAACCTTACTTAAGGAGGAACCCCGCACCCAGGGAAATAACAAAACCAATCCCAATATCTTCTAATGAGAAAGACCGGTAAGAAATATATTACTCCCATATCCTTTAAACTGGGTAGTTATCAGGTGTGGAGGCTACTAAACAATAAACACCTTAATAGGAGCCTACCAAGTATATAAAGTGCATATACCTTTCCATTGCACAAACCTCACATAAGGTGCTTAGTGCTGGCAACGTCATAATCCTATATCACTTACTCAAATAAAAAAAAAGTAAAAAAAAAAAAAACCTGTACTATTATAGATTGCATGATCAAAAGCTGAGAAATCCATCAGCTAAAGTGCATGTGCCATTATACTCCTTATATTACAGTTAAGGTGTTAGTGCTAGCAGCATAATGGTTAGTAATGTAATAGGCACCCGTATTGCATTAAAAACAGAGAAGCCGCAGGTAAAATACTACCTGAGGTGACCCAAAGTGGACAAACCTGGAAACGACTGGGGGAATAAGAGGAAAAACCCCCAGTGGGTGGTGAATGTAAAAAACATTAAATCCTTAAAAAAAATAGGATACAGATTGGAAGTCCGTCTTACGCAGACAAGCGAAAGCAAACTGACATATCAGTAACCCGTAAAAAGAGATATATCAAGTTTGTTATTGAGACCTTGGGGGAAGCGTGTACATAAACGTATAATCAATTTTGCTTCTGCCTTAAGTAGCCGTTTTAAGGGATCACCTACCCTCACACCCTTCTGGATTCTCTCTATAACTACTGCCCTTAAGCAGTCCTGTCTGCCTTCATGGAATTGGTTCACATGCCTCTCCACATTTGATTTCGGAAAAGGCGCCTTTATTTGATAAATGTGTTCCATGACACATTGTTTTAGGGCCCGTGAGGTGCACCCTACATACTGGAGTCCACACAGAATACATGTGATCAAATACATAACGTGTTTCGAGTTGCAGTTAGTAAATTATGGTATTAAGAAATGTTTGCCCGTTACAGTGGATTCAAATTTTTTAGTCTTATGTATGTATTTGCAACATGAACATCTGGGCATACCGCATGGGTAACACCCATTTTCAGACAGACAAGTTCCAGGACTTTGTTTTGTTGGTCTTAACATGGATGGAGATAATCCGGATCCCAAAGTTGGGGCTCTAGAAGCAACCACTCTAATGCCCTCTCTTATAATGAGTAGAAATTCCGGATCTGTGCCGAAAATCGGTAAGTTAGACAAAACAATTCTTTTGATGTCTTGGAATTGGTGGCTGAATTTTGTGACCATGGTAACTGTGCCCCCAGATCTCCCCATTCTTTTGGGGGGGGGGTGGACATAAAACATCCTCTTGGTTCTTCATTAGAGCTTTCTCTTTAGCTTTTAAGAGGGTTGTTCTTTTATAGCCTCTCTTCAACAAACGTGTTTCTATACTATCCAACTCTTCAGCTAAGGAAGCTTTTTCACTACAGTTTGACTGCCCGCAAAAATTCCCCATACGGAATCCCCTCCACTGTGTGTTTGGGGTGGCAACTCGTGGCAAAGGGTGTAGAATTGCCCGCAGTGGGTTTTCCGGTATGTGCTGGTGGATACTCTGGATCCTACCTCAGAACTCTCCCACAAGAGATCTAAAAACGGAATTCTTGTCATTTGATGTACAGCCGTAAATGCAAGATTCATTTGATTGTTGTTAACATAGGATACAAATGATTTTGCCAATTCTGGGGAGCCTGTCCAAATACAAATAATATCGTCTATATAACGAGAGTACCAATAGATGTATTTTCTGTATGGATTGTTCACCGAAAAAATCATTTCCTCCTCCCACCACCCCATGTACAGGTTTGCAAGGGATGGGGAGAAAGGTGCGCCCATGGGTGCTCCTTGGACTTGAAGAAAGAATTCATTCTCAAACATAAAAAAGTTATGTCCCAGGAGGTATTGAAGTGCCAAAATCACAAATATTCTCTGATGTTCCTCTAAATCCGTATATTTGATCAACATGTGTGTTACGGCTTGTAAGCCCAGTTGGTGTGGTATAGAAGAGTATAGGGCTGTGACATCCAAGGCCAGCCAGCTACCTTGTGCGGGCCACCATAATCGGTGAAGTGCCCTTAAGACCTCCGTCGTGTCTTTAATGTACCCTGGTAACAATTTTACGATGGGTTTGAGCTGGCTGTCCACCCATTGGCCCAACCTCTCATTGAGAGAACCAATGCCGGCAATGATTGGTCGGCCCCTGGGCGGTCTCTCTGGTTTATGGACTTTTGGCAAGTGATGAAATATTGGTGTCACCGGATGGTCCACCTTCAATTGTTTAGAAATGGTATCTGATAAAACACCCAGGGCCACGCCCTCTTCCAAAACGATAACTAATTGTTTGCTGAAATCTCCAGTGGGATCACCTTTCATTTTTCGGTAAGTATCAGTGTTGGATAGTTGCCATGACACGTTGTTTTAGGGCCCGTGAGGTGCACCCTACATACTGGAGTCCACACAGAATACATGTGATCAAATAGATAACGTGTTTCGAGTTGCAGTTAGTAAATTGTGGTATTAAGAAATGTTTGCCCGTTACAGTGGATTCAAATTTTTTAGTCTTATGTATGTATTTGCAACATGAACATCTGGGCATACCGCATGGGTAACACCCATTTTCAGACAGACAAGTTCCAGGACTTTGTTTTGTTGGTCTTAACATGGATGGAGATAATCTGGATCCCAAAGTTGGGGCTCTAGAAGCAACCACTCTAATGCCCTCTCTTATAATGGGTAGAAATTCCGGATCTGTGCCGAAAATCGGTAAGTTAGACAAAACAATTATTTTGATGTCTTGGAATTGGTGGCTGAATTTTGTGACCATGGTAACTGTGCCCCCAGATCTCCCCATTCTTTTGGGGGGGGGGGGGGGTTGGACATAAAACATCCTCTTGGTTCTTCATTAGAGCTTTCTCTTTAGCTTTTAAGAGGGTTGTTCTTTTATAGCCTCTCTTCAACAAACGTGTTTCTATACTATCCAACTCTTCAGCTAAGGAAGCTTTTTCACTACAGTTTGACTGCCCGCAAAAATTCCCCATACAGAATCACCTCCACTGTGTGTTTGGGGTGGCAACTCGTGGCAAAGAGTGTAGAATTGCCCGCAGTGGGTTTCCGGTATGTGCTGGTGGATACTCTGGATCCTACCTCAGAACTCTCCCACAAGAGATCTAAAAACGGTATTCTTGTCATTTGATGTACAGCCATAAATGCAAGATTCATTTGATTGCTGTTAACATAGGATACAAATGATTTTGCTAATTCTGGGGAGCCTGTCCAAATACAAGTAATATCGTCTATATAACGAGAGTACCAATAGATGTATTTTCTGTATGGATTGTTCACCGAAAAAATCATTTCCTCCTCCCACCACCCCATGTACAGGTTCGCAAGGGATGGGGAGAAAGGTGCGCCCATGGGTGCTCCTTGGACTTGAAGAAAGAATTCATTCTCAAACATAAAAAAGTTATGTCCCAGGAGGTACTGAAGTGCCAAAATCACAAATATTCTCTCATGTTCCTCTAAATCCGTATATTTGATCAACATGTGTGTTACGGCTTGTAAGCCCAGTTGGTGTGGTATAGAAGAGTATAGGGCTGTGACATCCAAGGCCAGCCAGCTACCTTGTGCGGGCCACCATAATCGGTGAAGTGCCCTTAAGACCTCCTTCGTGTCTTTAATGTACCCTGGTAACAATTTTACGATGGGTTTGAGCTGGCTGTCCACCCATTGGCCCAACCTCTCATTGAGAGAACCAATGCCCGCAATGATTGGTCGGCCCCTGGGCGGTCCCTCTGGTTTATGGACTTTTGGCAAGTGGTGAAATAATGGTGTCACCGGATGGTCCACCTTCAATTGTTTAGAAATGGTATCTGATAAAACACCCAGGGCCACACCCTCTTCCAAAACGATAACTAATTGTTTGCTGAAATCTTCAGTGGGATCACCTTTCATTTTTCGGTAAGTATCAGTGTTGGATAGTTGCCGTTTGGCTTCTTGAATATAGGTAGATCTATCCAATATCACAATTGTACCCCCTTTGTCAGAGTTCTTAATAACAATATTGGTGTTCATTTCCAGCTCTCTCAGGGCAATGCGTTCTGCTTTGGATAAATTCTTATGCTGTTTTTTATCTGGAACATTGCAAAATAGATTCATCAACTGCTTTTCCACTGTATCCTGAAACAGTTGAACTGCATGTGACCTTGCCTGGACAGGGTAAAACTCAGGGTTCTTAAAGTGGACCGTCACCCATGGGTGATCGGCCCGGGAATCTATAAGATTCCCGGGCCGATCACCCCCCTTACCGCGGGACATCCGAGATCGGGATGTCCCGCGGTGAGGGACCCCCCCAAAACATTGGAGGCATGTCCAGGCTTTAAAGTGGACCAACACCCAGGATTTTGACTATCCTGGGTTTTGGTCCACTTCAGGGGGGCACCCCGATTAGGGGTGCCCCGCTGTGTAAAACCCCCCAGAAACCCCCAAACTCACCTCACCACGCTCCCACGGACAAGCGGCGGACAAGGCAGCGCGTCCGCCGCCGCCTTCCGCGCACTCCTCTAGCCGTGCGCGCGCCCGCGCCGGCCGTTTGTGAATGGCCGGCGCGGGCGCGCGCACTGTCAGAGGGGCGCGCGGGAGGCGGCGGCGGACGCGCTGCCTTGTCCGCCGCTTGTCCGTGGGAGCGTGGTGAGGTGAGTTTGGGGGTTTCTGGGGGGTTTTACACAGCGGGGCACCCCTGATCGGGGTGCCCCCCTGAAGTGGACCAAAACCCAGGATAGTCAAAATCCTGGGTGTTGGTCCACTTTAAAGCCTGGACATGCCTCCAATGTTAATTTCCCAATACCATTCTCTAATTCTAAGGTGCGGAGATCATTAAATGCACACAATTCATTGAAAGGTTGACATAACCATTGGCATTCCTGGTGCAGGTTCTGATTCATTCCCGACAAAAGATTCTTTCCAAAACCTGTAACTGCACAGGATCTAATAGAACAGAAGACAGGTTTAAAGTGGACCAACACCCGATGCTGATCTTAGAGATTCCCGGGCCGTTCAGCATCGGGCGTGCGGGGCACCCCGATCGGGGGTGCCCCACTGTGTGAAATCCCCCGGAAAGCCCCGAAATCCCTACCTGTTCCTGGATCCAGCCGCCGCCGCCGCTCGTGCATCCCTCTCGCAGGGCGAGCACCCGCGCCGGCCGTTTGTGAATGGCCGGCGCGGGCCCTGTTAGAAGGTAGCACGAGCGCGGCAGCGGCGGGCACTCTCCCCTTGTTCATCGACGGACCTCGCTTGTCCGTCGGCGGGGATTGGTGAAGCGAGTCACATGGGAGCGGGGACAGGTGAGTTTTTGGGGCATTCTGGGGGGTTTCACACAGCGGGGCACCCCCGATCGGGGTGCCCCACCGAAGTGGACCAAAACCCAGGATAGTCAAAATCCTGGGTGTTGGTCTACTTTAAGACTGTGCTGGGCACTATTTGGGATGTCTCCCTCGTAGTTGATACGCTCCTCCTTTTTCCTGTGTTTCCTCCCGGCTCTATGTTTTCTACGTCCCGTTGTGTCCTCCCGGTCCTTTTTTGACGATTTCGGCCCTCTAAAAAATGTTGGTGATCACAATCAGTTTCTGAATTGCCAGTATTACTTGAGGAATCATTGTTGGAGTCATATGAACTCTGTGTATCGCTGTCCCAAAAGGACACCGATTTGCTTTTTTGGCGCCTCCTTGACTTGTTCCTTAAAATTGATCTGGGCCTCCAATGACGTCTTTCAGTATGCCAGGTGTATACCTGGTTGGCCCGGTAATCCTGCACGTCCCTTTGAAACTTGTTCTTCTTTATTTCAATTATCTGTCTTTGTAATTTCTGGAGGGTATTGTCCATTTGTTGTTTATATTTGAGGTATTCTTCCAAACTTTTATGTTTCTCACGTGTATTTCTAATCTCCAAATGGAGACTTTTCACCTCTTCCAGAGTTTTTGCTTCCTGTTCAGCAGCTGATCAGCAGTTTGATAAGTTTCACTGAAGTCTCAGTCAGGATTGATTACCATTGAGTGCCCGAAACGCATCACCTGGTGTGTTTTTTGGAGGTAGCGGGGCGGTACTTTGAAATGCTGTGACACTGCCATGGATTGTAATGCATTTTAACCTCATCAGTAAAAGTTACGTTTTAGAGCCTGGAGCTGGATATCTCTTTTTCTTCTCTGTAATTTTTAAATTCTGTGAATGAACAGTATTAGGCTAATAGAATGATGTTCGGAATATACACAATAAAAAGTTTGATAAAGAGAATATGTATAAATATAAATTCCATATTACCAAAATAGACATTTCATATCAATTTGAATGCAGAGAAAGGAGAAAAACAGTAATAGTCTTACAAGTAGCGCCAGGTGGAAGTAACCCCTCGACGTTTCGGCTGCGTAGGCCTTTTTCAAGAAAGGAGCTGACCCTTCTTATATATATATATATATATATATATATATATATATATATACCTATATGGAATGCTGCCCCCAAATCCGAGCACCATCTAGCGGTCATCTTTAAGATTGTTTCACTTCAGTGTATATAGACACAAGGTTATGTGTATGTACATTACTACATGTACTGGGTTCTCACTCATTAAATCTTGATTGCATCTCATATCCGGGTTGTTCGTTTTTCTCTTTCTACAATTTGGGTCTGAGAAGAGGGGGCAGACGATGAGGAGGGTGGGATGGAAAGACAGAGGGGCAGGAGTGGTTCTTCGTGAACAGGGGGGTGAGAGGGGCAAAAGGGATCTTCTGGTGAGCAGGGGGATAAGAGGGGCAGGAAGAGTCCTCTGGTGAGCAGCGGGGTTAGAGAGGCAGAAAGAAGTATGTGCGGCATGAAATGCTGATTGGACGGGAGCCCACAAATGGGCCGTGAGAACGGCAGAGACGTGAGCTGAGTGGGAGATCAAGGGAGTTTCACAAGGCATCCCAAAATTGGGATGGCACTTGGGACAAGGGACTATTATCAGGATAGTGAAAAACCTGGTGATAAGTCCACTTTAAAGCAGAACAAAACCTTGGATCGTAGGTTTTGTTCTCTGCCCGGGGGCATCCTGATTTGGGATGCCCTGCTGTGTGAAACCCTCCAGCTCGCCTATAATAATTCACCTTTCTTAAGTCCTACATCGCAGACGGGGGCTCTCGTCCAATCAGATCCGTGTGCCGTGCATATTTAATATTAGTCAAACAGCTCTGTTTATGGCAATCTGGCGTGGCTTCCACATGTATCTGCAGATATATGCAACCAAATCTCTGTCTTTCCACATAGCTAGACATGTTTTTTGCTTTATATTTAGTTGAGGCCCTGAATAATAATGTTGATAATTTTGTATAAATAATAGTGATTGAGCTGCTCCCACCCCCTTTATTCATTTGAATTGCCATGAGCACAAGCAGGGAGGAATTTAGTCAATATGGATTTCTCCCTGTGAAGTGTTCTAAAGGGAGGCTGGCTGCTTCCCAGGTGAGTCGCTCTCAGATATTTGTCTGCATTGCATGTCCCAACTTTGGGGACTCAGAATTAAGAGTAGGGACCACACTAAACACAGAGTGCCTTGCCGGGGCGGTGTGGCTTCCACATGTATCTGCAGATATATGCAATCTCTGTCTTTCCACATAGCTAGACATGTTTGTTGCTTGATATTTAGTTGATGAGAGGGTTAAACTGGGCGGTAAATTAGTTCCCAGGCCCTGAATAATAATGTTGATAATTTTGTATAAATAATAGTGATTGAGCTGCTCCCACCCCCCTTTATTAATCTGGAGGGAGAGCGGCCCCAGTAGTGGGCGCTTTGCCACCCCCAGCCTATCTGAATGGGCATGTGGTCATCGATATTTGCATCAGTGAGGGTGCAATGATGAAGGTAAGTTTTGCTAGAACATGAGGGGGGGGGTACACAAAGCGGGAGCATCCGAACTTGGCCCAGGGAAAGGCTTGCTGGCAGCCCTGGAATCTACATCAGCGGGCAAAAAACATGGTAATGTGATTGGGCAGCGGTCAAGGGTTCAAGAGAACGCCATTTATCACCACTTAAAGTGGACCAACAACCAGGATTTCGACTATCCTGGGTTTTGGTCCACTTCCGGTGCCCCGCTATGTGAAACCCCCCAGATCGCCCGATTCAACTAACCTCACCCCGCTCCTACGGCGCATGAGCGGACGCTTGTCCAATCAGCGCGCTCGGAGCCGCTGAGCTATGCGCGTCAAAGCTAAGCGGCTTCGAGCACGCTGGCGGCCGCATCTCGCACTTCACAAATGGCCGGCGAGGGTACGCGCCCTGCTAGAGAGGAGTGCAAGATGCGGCCGTGGTTCAGGTAAGGTTTGCAGGCGCCCTGGGGGGTTTCACACAGCGGGGCATCACGATTTTAGATGCCCCACGGGGAGGGATCAGATCGGCTGGGTGTTGGTCCACTTTAAAGTGCTGGATCAGCGAGTCATCCATCAGTGGATGCTGCCTCTAGATTAGCTGCAGGAGTTTGAGGTGAGCGGAGAGTGCTTGGCCACCCACACGGTGATCTACCTGGCCGCCCGCATGCTAGGTGATCAGCCCGGCCGCTTGCTGGTGATGATCTCTTGTCTGCCCCAGTGGTTAACAAGTGGGGGGTGGGTTATGAGCACCTAAAAGCCAAAAGGCCGAATTACAGAAGCTGGGGTATCCGGATTTGGGTTTCCCTGCTGTATGAAACCCCAGAGGAACCATCACAGACACTAACCTTTCCAGGGTCCCCAAGGTGCATTTTTGGCTGGGCGCAGGAGCGCACCACAGGCTGCAGGGTATCAAAAGGATTGAATAAGGTTCAGGAGGGAAGTGTTTTTAAGAAGAAGCTTAATGATAGAACAAGGGGGCACAACCTAAAGCTAGTCGGGGGGAAGATCAGGAGCAATGTTAGAAAATATTATTTTACAGAAAGAGTAGTAGATGCTTGGAACAAACTTCCAGCAGAGGTAGTTGAAAAATCAACAGTCACTGAATTTAAACATGCCTGGGATAAGCACACATCTATCCTAAGATAAAGAGTACATACAGTATACACATAAGGGCAGACTAGATGGACCGTATGGTCTCCTTCTGCCGTCAACCTTCTATGTTTCTGTGTTTCTATGTTTAATCTAGGGATGTGCCCAAACCCATGCATGTGGCATAGGATACCGGAAAGATGAGTGTTTGGGGAGGGTTCCGGGGGGGTTGGGGCTCACACATCCGCTTCTGCTCCCATTGCAGAATATTAGATACGTTTTCCAAATTTAGGCACGGCAAGCGGCTCAAAATGAATGAGAGCCCGTGCATACACCACTAGACTGAGGAAAGGTAAGCTTTTACTGGCAATCTGGGGGGTTTCCTACAGTGGGGTGTTATAACATATGCATTATAGCTACTAAGGTACTAAAGAGTTAAGATTGAGTTATTAAATGCTGAATTTTTTTAGAATAAAGTAAGTACAGGCATTTGCAGAAGTTATGTTGAAACTTGTTACTTCCCTAAAGCTGTATTTCCCAAGGACAGGCCGTTTGACTTTTTACTTGTGACCAAAACTTTCCTTTCTCTTGCAGCAGAGGGGGAGTAATTCCAGTCCCTGTTCTTGATGGGCACCTTCGACAATCCCATAACTGGCGGCGTCCCCAGGACTTGGATTCACCACGGTCAATGTCAAAGGCAGACATTTAATGTTCTCCCCCCACTTGGAGGGAGGGCACTTCTGTACCTTTGGCCGCGTTAGACTCATTCTAAGTAGCAGGCTTTTCCCTGTGGAATCTTTCCTTGCAGCAGAGGGGGAGTAATTCCAGTCCCTGTTCCTTGATGGGCACCTTCCACTCTGGACCCTCTGCCCCAGTGACGGACAGTAGGTGATGGGGCATCCCACAGGACGCCAGTCGGCCTTTGTGTCAGCATCTCAGTATCACACAGCTCAGCTTTATCACAATAGAATAACAGATACAGTGTTATGGGACATGTGATGGCGTCATGTCATGCAAGAAATAAACTGACTCCATGGCCTCAATCCACAAAGCGTTGAAAAAAAATTCTCATGGTAGTAAAAAATTCAATTCATGAGAAAAAAGCCTGAGAATGTCACTGTTACTGAATCACCAGATAAAAAAAAGAATGAAAGCCAATGGCAGCTTTTACTACAGGTAAAAAGGGGTAAAAAGTTCAATAATTTTTTCAGGAGTAAAAAAGTGCCATATAGTAGTGATTCCATTTGTATGACATAAACAGTGGTACAATAAGGTTATGATACCAAGGAGGATAACATGGGTGCATATGTGATCCTTGATACAGAGAAGATATGATTTTAAATTCTATCATATAAGCCATAATAATGTCATAAGTAATAAGGATATATGTTGTAAGGGGATCCTAGATAAATCCCCAGAAAGGTATCCCCATACAAAGGCCGCACTCAAAAAATAAATAAAATTGCAATGATTTTGTGACAGACTCTCTGCCCTTTGGACTTTACACAGGTTCATTACTTTCCTTTTCTTAAGCATGTTACAGACTGCCATTGTGTTGATTGATTACGTTATTCATTGTTCTGATTGATTGTATTACAGACTGCTATTGTTATACGTCTATTGTGTTGCTGATTGCGTCACCGGCAGAGTTGAGGGATTGTGTGCCCTGCTCCCATTGGTCGGTGTATTTGTCATGCAGTCCTCCATCAGGTCCATGGGGGAGGTCCCCTTGCATGGAGCCTTGCATATAAGGCCCAGTGTGGCACTAATAAAGTCTCTTCACCTTCACCTTCAATACTGAAGTTCTGTCTCTTATTGGGGGAAACGCTATATTACAATTCACTAGCCCTTGTAAGGGCTGTTCCTGTCTCGGGCGGTGAAGCCCTCCGGCGATAAGGGTTATCGCTACAGATTTTATTGTTAAATGATTTCAAACTAATTTAAGAAAAAGACACCACATAAACAACACATTACACAACTGAAAAACATATACACAAACACGGGGGATCCACCATACAAGGTGACTATTATGATTTATGGCGTATAATTATATCTAATAAAGGCCTGCCTGATGGGTAAAAAATAGCTAATATATACAACAAGTAAAAAAAGTGCTGCCCCCAATGAATGCAGTGCTAAAGTGCATGGTGCATATGTGCTATAATGTGCAAATTGAAGCAAAACTTTTATATATAATCCAAATATGGTGTTGATCATACAAATCAAAACAACAAACAGACAAAAAACAACAATATACCATTAACAAAAGCAAAACCCACAACTATAATCCCTAAAGTGCTGAGGTGCAATACAAGGCAAACGTAATACTGGCCATCGAGGCAGAATGTAAACCAATGTATAGAACGCCACAAGGTTAACAACAGAGTATATACATGAATAAATAAATAGACTTACATTACCTTGTCACCCGGAGATCCCCCGCAGCAGCCGCCACCGACGCGTTGCGTGTCGTAGTGACACTTCGCCAGGGTGTGTCAAAGTAATAAGGAAACACATGAATCATTCAAAGTATCCCCTTTTTTCCCATCATTTTTGTGCCAGCTAATTCAGGATTTGTGCCAGTTTTAATGTGATGTTGCTCAGAGCGCTCCATAGAATAAATGGTATTATTAAAGCGGACCTTCAGTGTCATTTAATGAAAAGCCCAAACCCTTAAAAAACTATTCCCCAGCATCTAAAATGAATATACTTGTTTTTAGTCACTTCTTATTCTTTCCCTCACTGGCCTGCAACTCTGTTCAGCACTCTAGGATACGGGCGCCGCCATCTTGGCTTAGTAGCATCACATACTGAGGAGAGGAGAGGAGAGGGGTCAAAAGTGCGGGAGAACGGGGTTATAGCTGTGCTTTGCACAAACAGAGCAGAGCTGGGGTCAGGAAAAGGACAGCAATCCCAGAATGCAGAGCGGCACAGTGAGAGGACACTTCCTGTTTGCAGGCAGCCTGCAAGTCCATGAGCCGCCATCTTGGATGTTTAAAGTCTCAGAAAGTGCAGGTAGGATGATTTTTAATGTGGGCAATCTGTATGTACAGGGTGTGGGAAACATATAAGATAGGCTCTTATTCAGGGTGAAGGTTCGGATTAATGTGGGCAATCTGTATGTACAGGAAACATATAAGAGAGGCTCTTATTCAGGGCGAGGGTCCACTTTAATGTGATATTGCTCAGAGTGCTTCATAGAATAAATGGCATTGTTATTGGACATTTCCCTTTATAAGAAGGTGGGAAATGAGCAAAAACACTTTCAGTCCGAATAAGAAACCAATTTCAAGCAGACTTTCTTGAATAAGAGCCTATCTTATATGTTTCCCACACCCTGTACATACAGATTGCTCACATTAATCCGGACCTTCACCCTGAATAAGAGCCTATCTTATATGTTTCCCACACCCTGTACATACAGATTGCTAACATTAATCCGGACCTTCACCCTGAATAAGAGCCTATCTTATATGTTTCCCACACCCTGTACATACAGATTGCTCACATTAATCCGGACCTTCACCCTGAATAAGAGCCTATCTTATATGTTTCCCACACCCTGTACATACAGATTGCTCACATTAATCCGGACCTTCACCCTGAATAAGAGCCTATCTTATATGTTTCCCACACCCTGTACATACAGATTGCTCACATTAATCCGGACCTTCACCCTGAATAAGAGCCTATCTTATATGTTTCCCACACCCTGTACATACAGATTGCTCACATTAATCCGGACCTTCACCCTGAATAAGAGCCTATCTTATATGTTTCCCACACCCTGTACATACAGATTGCTCACATTAATCCGGACCTTCACCCTGAATAAGAGCCTATCTTATATGTTTCCCACACCCTGTACATACAGATTGCTCACATTAATCCGGACCTTCACCCTGAATAAGAGCCTATCTTATATGTTTCCCACACCCTGTACATACAGATTGCTCACATTAATCCGGACCTTCACCCTGAATAAGAGCCTATCTTATATGTTTCCCACACCCTGTACATACAGATTGCTCACATTAATCCGGACCTTCACCCTGAATAAGAGCCTATCTTATATGTTTCCCACACCCTGTACATACAGATTGCTCACATTAATCCGGACCTTCACCCTGAATAAGAGCCTATCTTATATGTTTCCCACACCCTGTACATACAGATTGCTCACATTAATCCGGACCTTCACCCTGAATAAGAGCCTATCTTATATGTTTCCCACACCCTGTACATACAGATTGCTCACATTAATCCGGACCTTCACCCTGAATAAGAGCCTATCTTATATGTTTCCCACACCCTGTACATACAGATTGCTCACATTAATCCGGACCTTCACCCTGAATAAGAGCCTATCTTATATGTTTCCCACACCCTGTACATACAGATTGCTCACATTAATCCGGACCTTCACCCTGAATAAGAGCCTATCTTATATGTTTCCCACACCCTGTACATACAGATTGCTCACATTAATCCGGACCTTCACCCTGAATAAGAGCCTATCTTATATGTTTCCCACACCCTGTACATACAGATTGCTCACATTAATCCGGACCTTCACCCTGAATAAGAGCCTATCTTATATGTTTCCCACACCCTGTACATACAGATTGCTCACATTAATCCGGACCTTCACCCTGAATAAGAGCCTATCTTATATGTTTCCCACACCCTGTACATACAGATTGCTCACATTAATCCGGACCTTCACCCTGAATAAGAGCCTATCTTATATGTTTCCCACACCCTGTACATACAGATTGCTCACATTAATCCGGACCTTCACCCTGAATAAGAGCCTATCTTATATGTTTCCCACACCCTGTACATACAGATTGCTCACATTAATCCGGACCTTCACCCTGAATAAGAGCCTATCTTATATGTTTCCCACACCCTGTACATACAGATTGCTCACATTAATCCGGACCTTCACCCTGAATAAGAGCCTATCTTATATGTTTCCCACACCCTGTACATACAGATTGCTCACATTAATCCGGACCTTCACCCTGAATAAGAGTCTATCTTATATGTTTCCCACACCCTGTACATACAGATTGCTCACATTAATCCGGACCTTCACCCTGAATAAGAGCCTATCTTATATGTTTCCCACACCCTGTACATACAGATTGCTCACATTAATCCGGACCTTCACCCTGAATAAGAGCCTATCTTATATGTTTCCCACACCCTGTACATACAGATTGCTCACATTAATCCGGACCTTCACCCTGAATAAGAGTCTATCTTATATGTTTCCCACACCCTGTACATACAGATTGCTCACATTAATCCGGACCTTCACCCTGAATAAGAGCCTATCTTATATGTTTCCCACACCCTGTACATACAGATTGCTCACATTAATCCGGACCTTCACCCTGAATAAGAGTCTATCTTATATGTTTCCCACACCCTGTACATACAGATTGCTCACATTAAAAATCATCCTACCTGCATCTACTGCATGTTATGAGCCTTTAACCCTTTAAGTGCCAGACGACGTTTCACTATTTTGCGCTACACATGTTCAACCTTGATTTTTGAAGGGATTTCCAAGGATTTCCCAGAAAAATTATATATTGTTTTTTTCAGCAGAGTCTGGGCTTCAACATGAAATGTCTTGTATTGCCTTTTTTAGTGGATTGATTAACCGTGATTTTTGCTGGAATTTCCAGGAAAATGATATATATATATTTTGCAGCAGAGTTTAGGCTTTAAACCGGACCTTCAGCGTGATTCAATGAAAAGCCCAAACTCTTAAAAAACGGCCCCCCAGCATCTAAAATTAATATATTTTACGTTTTTAGTCACTAACTTATTATTCTTTCTCCCACTGGGCTGCAACTCTGTTCAGGAATTTAGGATACGGGCGCCGCCATCTTGACTCAGAAGCATCACACTTACTGAGGAGAGGAGAGTGGGATAAGGTACAAGGGGGCGGGTTATAGCTGTGCTTTGCTCAGACACAGCAGAGTTGGGGTCAGGTAACGGTCAGCAATCCCAGAATGCAGAGCAGCACAGTCAGGAGTCACTTCCTGTTTGCAGGCTGCCTGATAAGATGGCGGCTTCCATAAGCCGCCATCTTGGATGTTCAAAGGCTCATAACATGCAGTAGATGCAGGTAGGATGATTTTTAATGTGAGCAATCTGTATGTACAGGGGGGGAAACGTACAAGATAGACTCTTATTCAGAGTGAAGGTCCGGATTAATGTGGGCAATCTGTATGTACAGGGGGGAAACATATAAGATAGGCTCTTATTCAGAGTGAAGG
This sequence comes from Gastrophryne carolinensis, assembly GCA_027917425.1. NCBI lineage: Eukaryota > Metazoa > Chordata > Amphibia > Anura > Microhylidae > Gastrophryne > Gastrophryne carolinensis. Next base: position 21,637,068 of record CM051238.1, read on the forward strand.
TCCGCTTTAACATGAAATGTCTTGTTTGTAATTTTTCTACAGTTTTTTTTAAATATTTTTTGCGTAAAAAAAAAATAAATAAATAAATATTTTTTAGACAATTGTCTCCTTTATTTTAAATAAAACATTTGTTTTATTAATGAAAACCATATTGCATGTGAAAGCCCCATTTCTCCCGATTACAACGGTACCACATATGTATCGGTAGCCCCCCCATTCTTGCCCAGGAGACCCCCAAACTTAAAAGAGCACTTTATAACACTTACAAATAAAATACAACTACTATCCACACTATAAACATAAAGTTTATAATGGGGTTAAAACCCCTTAAAAATAAAAAAAACATGGGGTCCCCCCTACCCGAAATAACCAGCCCGGGACCAGCTATGGGGGCTTGTAGGAACAGGGTGCAGGGGCCAGCTTTTGTGGCCCCTGGCTCTGCAGACTACAAGCCCACATATCCTATGGCCAGGGCTCTTCCGCCCCCCCTGGGCTTTGAGGAGGCAGGTAATTGGGGGTTAATGGCAAGTCACCCGCTAGCTGCAGGTGACTTGCCAGCCCCCAGACTTGTGAACTGGTATAGGGATCTCATGGATCCCTTACCAGTTCACAAAGGGTTAAATGAAAAAAATAAAGACACAGACATAATAATTTATTCATTTTTTTTTCTTTACTTACCTCCGATCCTCTGCTTTCCCCCTGCGATCCCCGATGACAGCTGCTGGGTGCCTGGTGGAGGGAGAGGGATCACAGCCCTCTCCTCCTCCCGACATCTCGCCTCCAAGCACCCGGCAAGACTGATCATGTCGGGTGAGGGGCAGAGAAGCCGGCTGTCAGGTGACATCACTGTGACATCACCTGGCCCCACTAACAGCCGTGAACCAGGAAGTGAGCGAGAGGGTGATTTCTCGCCCTCTCCTCAGCACCAAAGAGCCGGGGGGGGGGGGTGAAGAGGAGACCCCGTGGGAGGCATCGCACAGTAGCAGGTGAATAAATGTCATTTTTTTTTTCCAGTTAACCGAAGCGCGGTGAAGAAAAGACCCGGCATGATCCAACGAGGGGTCAGGTGAGTTTTATATTTTTTTTATCTGTGAGGGTTTAAATTCAGCTATGTGAGACTCACGTAGCTGGCACTAAAAGGCTTAAAGATCCAAGATGGCGGCTCATGGAACATCAGGCAGGTGAATTCTGACTGTGTCGCTCTGCATTCTGGGATTGCTGACATTTTCCTGACCCCAGCTCTGCTCTGTCTGAGCAAAGCACGTCTATAACCCCGGCCCCTGTACTTTATCCCGCTCTCCTCTCCTCAGTATGTGATGCTTCTGAGTCAAGATGGCGGCGCCCGTATCCTAGAGTCCTGAACAGAGTTGCACAGCCCCATGCAGGAAAGAAGAATAAGTGACTAATAAAGTATATGAATGTTAGATGCTGGGGAATCGCTTTATAAGGGTTTGATCTTTTCATTAAATCATGCTGAAGGTCCGATTTAATGGACATTTCCCTTTATAAGAAGGTGGCAAATTAGCAAAAACACTTTGAGTGCGAGTAAGAAACCAACTTCAGCATTGTGAGGGGGGGTCCCTGGTGAGCAGGGGGTGAGAGGGGCAGGAGCCATGAGGGGTATGTGGGTGTGGCGCTTCCGGGTGGGGTATCTGTAGAGTCACTTGGAAGAATCCGCCCCTCCCCCCAGAGAGTTTGGTTGGGGGTAGCTGAAGGGTTAATTCCTCACAAACTTGCACTTACCGGAGCCTCTGCAGCCAGCACCGTGGATTTCGCTCTTATTTGGTCACGTGATCGCAGCCAGTAATCGCCATGCGGAAGGAAGTGGAGGCGGGGCTTCTGCCAGGAAGAGAAGTTGAGGCGGGGCTTGTTGTCACAGGACGTATTAGAGGCGTGTTAGGGGCGTGTCCTCAGTGCCATGTTGGTGTAGTCCGGAACCGGGCACAAGGATGTTGCTGCGTCTCCTGATATCACGTGACTCAGTCTCTGCTCACTGCAATAAGCCGCTTCGGAGGCCGGCAGGGACTCTGCTCTGCACACAATAATGCCCGTCCTTTATGTTTTTCCCTCCTCCTCCTTCTCCCCCGAGTGTCTCCTTGGTTTTCCCTCATGTTTCTGCCCCTTGGTTACCTATCATTGGTGACCCTTCCCCCTCCCACAGCCAGGGTCCAGCAGGGGCGCCCTGGAGGGGGGGTAATAGATATATAGAGAGTGGTGGGAGGTGAGTATAGCATACCTCCCAACTGTCCCGATTTTCCCGGGATTGTCCCGATTTTTCCCGCGGTCCCGGACCGTTAGCAAATATCCCGGAACGCCCTGCGCTGTGGCGGTGTGCCCAGGACCGCAACGACGTCGGCGTCTTCTGTATAAACGCTGGCCGGCGCGAAGATACTGACTTCCTGGCTTGCGGGTGAGCGCGCGGGGGGCTGGGTTGGGGATGAAAAAAAACCTTACGCAGGCTGGCATGCAGGGGTGAAGGCAGCCGACATTGCTGGAGGATCGGAGCTGGAGGGCGTGGCTTGTCCCGCTTTCACATTTTCAGAAGTTGGGAGGTATGATATAGAGACAAGGTGATAGTCTATCCATGGATGGCCGGAAGCTATGGTCCTATATCACATGTGATATCTCCAAAGTTTCCTCCTCCTTTTCTCCATGACCACCTCCCAATGTGGTCACATGGCCGCCCCTGTACCTCCAGTGCCGGCTGCAGGTGTATGTGGGCCCTTGGCTGATAAAAGTGTCAGTGGGGCCCTTGTCTGGTGTGACCATGATACAGGGTTTTGTTCGATTTTAAAGTGGACCAAAACCCACCACAATCGGGCTGGGAATCTATAAGATTTCCGGCCCAATTGATTCCCTCCCCCCGGGGCATCCAAAATCAGGATGCCCCACTGTGTGAACCCCCCCAGGTCGCCCCATACCTTGCTTCCTGGTCCAACAGTGCATGCGCGAACCGAGGCCGCATCCCCGCTATCCCTCTAGCAGGGCACATTTGTGAATGGCAGATGCAGGCACGCTCCCTGTTGGAGGGATGCTGCCACTGGGCTTAGACGGCGTGACGTCGTCTGTGTCCTGCTGATGTCACAGGCCGTCCCCAGGGGATTCCGCACCAACCGTGTTTTAAAATGAAACAAAACCTGGTATTTTTACTTTTCTCGGGTTTTGTTCCGTGTCCAGGGGCGTAATTATAGTGGGGGTGACTGCACCAGAGTCCAGGAGGGACTATCGTTGCTCACCCACCTTATTTATCATAGTTGTGCTCACTTGGCATTATTTAGATAAAGGAAGCACCATTTGTCTCTGATGGTTCAGTCTTTAGCTGCATCCAGCTGAGTATAAAGACAAAAAATGACTGTATGAGCCTTGAAAGGGCCCCAGTATATGTTTGCACCAGGGCCCCGTCACATTGAGTTACGCCACTGCCCATGCCCCTCTGAGTGAAACCTAATCACCCATAATAACTCGCCTCTTCCCGGTCCAATGGCGAATGTGCGTTTGCTGTGACTATGTCATGGAGCAAACGGCTCTGATGCGTTTCAATGGGCAGCATTAATGGGCACATCTTAAAGTGGACCAACACCCAGGGGTGATCGGCCCGGGAATCTATAAGATTCCCAGGCCGATCACCTTCCTCACCGCGGGGCATCCGTGATCAAGATGTCCCGCAGGGTAAAACCCCCAAAAAACCTTACCTTATCGGCGACGGATCAGCCGCCGCCGCCTCCCCTCTAGTTCCGTTTCTGAATGGCCTGCGCAGGCGTGCGCACTGTAAGAGGGATGCGCGGGAGGCGGCGGCGGCAGCTTATCCGTCGCTTGTCCGTCGCTGAAAAGTTAAGTTTTTGGGGGGGTTTCACATAGCGGGGCATCCTGATCTCGGATGCTCCGCTGAAGTGGACCAACACCCAGGATAGTGAAAATCCTGGGTGTTGGTCCACTTTAATGGCTGGGGGGGGAGCGTGTGCAGACTGAAGATGCAGGGGATGCGCCCACTTGCCCTTCCCATTGAAAACAATCAAAGACGAATGACAAAGGGGTCGAATCAGACCCTGGCAAGAACACTCCTTTTTTAGGAGAGAAAATTGCCATTGACTTTCATTGTCTACCTTGGGGCTGATTCAGAGCCAGGTGAACATTTACACCCGGTAGACAATGAAAGTGAATGGCAGTTTTCTCACCTGTCTCCGAATCAACCCCATAGTCACAGCAAATGGCTCTGACTGGACGAGAGCCCGCGCATGCGCAGGTGGATTGGGAAGAGGTAAGTTATTATGATCAGGGGGGTTCAAACAGTAGGACATCCCAAAATGGGATGCCTCAGAGGAAGTCCGCTCAGGATTTTGTTCCCTTTAAATACCTGATAACAACACACACGCCTTCTGGCCTCCACCGTTTGCAAGCTGATAAATGGGCTTTGTTGCCCCGAAACGTGTGTCAGACCTGACCAAACCTGTGTTTTGGTCTGTTCCCCCAGGGCTGCGTAAAACCCACAAGAAAGGTCAGAACAACTCGCCTATTCCTCATTTGTAGGGCGCATGCATCGGCTCTCGTCCAATCAGAGCTGTTTGCCATGGCTCTAATTGACTTCAATGGGGAGCCCGCGCTGTCACATTCCCAGCGGTGCGCACACACTCCAGCCTGTCTAAATTAAAACAATGAGAGCCTTTTGCCGAATGGCATAGTCACATCAGACAGCTCTCATTGGAGGGGGGTTCACACATGCCTGGTTGGACTGGGCAGAAGAAAGTAATAACCAGCACCCTGGGTGTTTTACACAGCAGGGAAAGCCAGCGGCAACTCTCAAATCTTTTAAATTCCAGGGCAGCTGCTGGTGGGTTTTGTTCCATTTTAAGTTATATATGCCTTGTTTAATATACCCATACCTCCCAACTGTCCCGATTTTCCCGGGATTGTCCCGATTTTTCCACATAATCCCGCAGTCCCGGACCGTTAGCAAATGTCCCGGGACGCCCTGCGCTGTGGCGGTGTGCCCGGGGCCGCAACGACGCCGGCGTCTTCTGTATAAACACTGGCCGGCGCGAAGATACTGACTTCCTGGCTTGCGGGTGAGCGCACAGGGGCGGCGCACGGGGGGCTGGGTTGGGGATAAAAAAAAATGTACGCAGGCTGGCATGCAGGGGTGAAGGCAGCCGACATTGCTGGAGGATCGGAGCTGAAGGGCGTGACAGAGGGTGTGGTCGGGGCATGGCATGGGTGTGGTCGGGGCGTGGCTTGTCCCACTTTCACATTTTCAGAAGTTGGGAGGTATGTATACCCGTGTGCTGTACTCTTGTATATATGGAAACTGCTTAAAGTGGACCAACACCCTGAGGTGATCGGCCCGGGAATCTATAAGATCCCGGGGGTTTTGGGGGGTTTACACCCCACGGGACATCCCGATCTCGGATGTCCCGCGGGGTGTAAACCCCCCAAAAACCTTACCTCTCCAGCCGCTGCTTCCGCCGCCGCCGCCTCACTCGCGCTCCTCTAGACGTGCGCGCGCCCACGCCGGCTGTCTCTGAAAGCCCGGCGCGGGCGCGTACACGTCAAGAGTGACGCGCCGGAGGCGCCGACGGGCAAGCTGCTTGTACGTCGCTGTCAATCAGCTTGTCCGTCGGCGCCGGTTGGTGCCCTAGGGTCTGCTGGGATTCTGATTACTGTGCCCATCATTCCTTGCATTTCAAGGGATTGTACTCCTCATTTTTTGGCATATTGGTGTGTGGTGCTGTCTTGCTTGGGTATAATTTAGCTAAAATCCACACGTATATGACCCTTTGTTTCATTTGCAATATCGCAGGTGATCTCTGATTGGCCCAGACAAACTACCCAAGGTGATACTCGAGGTCAGATAACACTATCACGGGTAGTTTTCTGCTGGCCAAATTAAACACATGAAACTAAACTCTTGCCAGGCCAGTCTTCAGAACAAAGGGGGGTTTCCCACCATGCTGCATATTAATTAAAGAGCCAAACAAAAGGGATCATCCTATATATACAGTGTAATTTCTGATTTTATAAGATTTTTACAATTTCTTTGGGAACAAAATATATAAAAAAATATCATAGCTTCACAGGTGCCCAAAACCCTTTTTGTATATATTGTATATAGGGCTGGATTATGAGGGGGGCACAAGGGACGCGTGCCCTGGGGCATCCACCACTTGCCCTGCAAAGGGGGCCTCCACCAACCGTTGGGTTATTGTTTGGTCCAGGAGGCTTTTCAGTCTTTGGTCTGATGGTCTGGGGGCCAGAGCCTGGGCAAGCTTCAATGGCACATGTGCAGGCTCTCACCCATTCGAGCCCTCTGCCGTGTTTACAAACTCTGGGACCTCAATCTGGTCCTAACGATCGTCATAGAGGCCGAACATGCGCATGTGGATTAAGCTATGCTCCGTGATAGGAGCGAAGGCCCTTAAGGATGCTGGGCTGTAGGCCAGCGTGCAGGCCTTACTGGAGGAACTCAAAAATCTTGGGTGTCCTGTAGTATATACTATATGCTCGAATCAAGGTCCGAATTACTGTTGCAGACAAACCACTCTCCCCCAATATGCTAGTCTCAACAGCCAAGCCGCTAAAGCCAGCGCTGGAGTATTGGAGTGCTGCAGAGGACCCTGTTGCAGAAGATCTGGCCGGTTGGGGAGTTCCGCGGTGGGCTCCACCGCCAGGCTGACCAGATCTACGAACCACGCCCTTCTGGGCCAGTGTGGGGCTATAAGAATAATAGGAACCTGCTCACAGTTGACCTTTAGCACGCAACCCAGAAGTTGCAGTGGCTGGAATGTATATAAACAATAGCCTCAAAGTGCGTGGCTAGATCCGCGCCAAAGCGTAGTTTCATATACCAAAGGTTGAAAAATTGGCGTTAAAAACAGTATCAATGCTTCTATAGTTTATAACTAGAAAGAGTCTTCAATAGAACACCCAAGTGCAGGGCCCGCGTCAGCACCCGGCAAAGCGGGGGGCCTATTGACATGGCCGGCCTTTGGAGTGTGCAACGGCGCTTGACCAGCAGTGGACTTGGAGGGCACGGCCACAGCTGGTGCCCACATCTCCTTGCAGGCCGAGGTGGCGGTGCAACTTCTTTTTCCCATCATGCGGGGACAAAACTATGCAGCTGGAGGCGAGAGGGAGGGACCTCCACACTATGTGACAGGCACATCTGCGGGCGAATAGGCCGCAAAAAGGAGACCGGGAGTGGAACCAGGAGGGAAAGCATCTGTGATACCCTACTGTGTGAAACCCCCTGGGATCGCTGGCATACCCACTATGCAAGCAATTCCACCCCTGATTTTTTGTACACTTTACAGGGGTATGTCAATTTGGGATGCCCCTGTTTTTGAAAGAACCCCCCTGGTTCGGCTGTTAACTCAAACTGGTGATCTAGATTCATTTAAACTTCAAGGTCAGGTTTAAAGTGGTTTGGTGCACTTCAAAGTAGACCAAAACGCGAGTTTTAGTCCAAATAGCATGATCCTTAAGAGGCATCCAGATTTGGGACGTCCCTCGATGATGTGACACGACTCTTCACCACAAAGGGGCCCACTGAGACCATGCTGCCCAAGGGCCCACATAAACCTGGAGCCAGCCCTGCCCAAGTGTGCAGTATATTGCAATTCATTCCACTTGTGAGCCGAACACCGGCACCAGACTGCACATACCAGCTGGCCTGTGAAAATACAACTCTGTGAAGTACTCACCTGTAGAGTTGATATTATATGCATACAGCACGTCCTGCTTCAGATTCATAACGTGTGGGTAATCCTCCGCCTCCAGCGCCGTGCACTGCAGAACACGAAGAAAACAAGCTCCTCCCGGCCCTACATATACCGGAGGACCTCCCACAAATCCCCAGCATTGAAAAGCAGTGAGAATGAGAGGCCAGGAGAAACAACCACCCAAAACTGGCAAAAATATCAAAAGGTAACAATCACCAAACAGGGGATCCAGGACAAGGTAAAACCAGGGTGGGGTGGAGCAGAACGTGCTGTATGCATATAATATCAACTCTACAGGTGAGTACTTCACAGAGTTGTATTAGTCTAAGCATACAGCACGTCCTGCTCCAGACATATTCATAACGTGTGGGACATCCAATAGCAGTGTCCGTAAAGAAGGGTGGGATCCCCAACAGAAGGCAACAGCAAGCAGTTTAAACTACTGCCGCCTGCAAAACCTTGCGGCCAAACACAGCGTCAGCTGAGGCCTTAACATCAACCTTGTAAAACTTTGTAAAGGTGTGAACAGAAGACCAAGTAGCGGCCTTACAAACCTGTTCCACAGAGGCCTGGTGCTGAAAAGCCCAAGAAGCCCCAACAGCTCTAGTAGAATGAGCAGTAAGACGAAAGGGGGGAGTCTTCCCCTTAGTAGTATAGGCTTGAACCACAGCCTGACGAATCCATTTACTGATGGTAGACTTGGCGGGAGCCAAACCCTTCCTGGGCCCGTGAGGCACAACAAAGAGAGCATCCGTCTTCCTAAAGGCCTGAGTGGTAACCAGGTAAGGTTTGACACACCTAACCACATCCAAGGAATGCAAAACCCTCTCCTTAGGGTTACTAGGATTAGGGCACAAGGAAGGAAGTACAATATCTTGATTCAAATGAAATGCAGACACAACCTTAGGCAGAAAGTCTGGCTTGAAGCGAAACACCACCTTATCCCGGTGTCTCTCAAAGTAGGGAGGCTGAATAGACAAAGCAGCCAACTCAGACACACGTCTAACCGAGGTAATAGCTACCAGAAAGACAACCTTGAGCGTGAGAACAGCAAGAGCTGCTTCATGAATAGGCTCAAAAGGAGCACCCTGCAGGGCCGACAAAACCAAGTTCAGATCCCAAACTGGAACCATAGGCTTCCGAGGAGGACGCACGAGTGACCCCCTGAAAGAAAGTCTTGATAAGAGAGTGCTGGGCAAAGGTCTTCTGAAAGAAGATAGACAGGGCCGAAACCTGGCCCTTCAAAGTACTAAGCTTAAGACCTAAGTCTAGACCATGTTGTAAAAACTCCAGCACCCTGGAGACTAAGAATTCCCGGCAGAGAAGAGACCTGGATTCACACCAGTCAATGTAAGCACGCCATACTCTATAATATATAGCAGAAGAGGTCTTCTTCCTGGCTTGCACCATGGTAGCCACTACAGAAGCGGACAACCCCTTTTCCATTAAGATGGCGGTTTCAATAGCCAAGCCGTCAAAGCCAGAGTTAGTAAATTGGGATGGCATAGAGACCCCTGAGTTAGAATTTCTGGTAACCTTGGCAGATCGTACTGATCTACTGCCATTTGAACCACGTCTGCAAACCACACTCTTCTTGGCCACCTTGGGGCCACCAGAATCGTGGGTACCCCTTCCAGAGCAATCTTGCGTAGCACTCTGCCCAGAAGGGGAATTGGTGGAAAACGCATACAGGAGCCGAAACTCCCTCCAAGACATTGACAGAGCATCCGAGGCCAGAGCCAGAGGATCCTGAGACAGGGATACAAAGCTCGGGAGCTTGTGATTGTGACGGGACGCAAACAGATCCACGTCTGGGACACCCCAACGGGACTGAAATACCCTGTTGGAGAGGGACCACTCCCCCTGACGGGACGACCCCCTGCTCAGAGCATCTGCTTGCGGAATGTAAACAGCCGAGATGCATTGAACATTGGTCTCTGCCCATGTTAGAATCAGAGACACTTCCTGGAGAGCACCCTTGCTCCGGATTCCTCCCCGATGATTGATGTAGGCCACCGCCGTCCTGTTGTCTGAGCGTACCTGAACTGCTAGACCCTTCAGGTGCTGGGTCAATTGTTCCAGCACCAATCTGACCGCCCTGAGTTCCAAGACATTGATGGGTAGATGGGCCTCCTGAGGGCCCCACCTCCCCTGGAAGCGCAGGGACTTCCAGTATCCCCCCCCAGCCCGACAGACTGGCATCCGTTGTGACCGTCTCCCAGGAGGGAGCCAGGAAGGATCTGCCCCTTGTCAAGTTCCTGTGGTCCAGCCACTACGCAAGGGATTGTCTGACCGAGGAGGGAAGCACCCAGATCTCGTCCAAGGACCCTGGGTCCTTGTTCCAAACTGACAGAAGGTGAAGCTGCAGAGTTCTCAAATGGAATTGTGCAAAGGGCACCGCCTCGAAGCTTGCCACCATCGAGCCCACCAACTGCATTCCCTGCCTGATGGAGGGATGAGGGCTCGAGAGCAGGGACCTCACCTGCGTTATCAGAGCTTCCACCTTCTGTGGAGGAAGGAATATCCTTGACTGAACCGAATCCAGAATCATCCCCAGAAACGGGGTCACTGAGGAGGGGGACAGAGAGGACTTTGGGTAATTGATCACCCAGCCGAAGGACTCCAGAGTGGACACCACCAACCGCGTGTCCAATTCTGCCTGCCGCAGAGACCGAGAGGTGATGAGTATATCGTCCAGGTAGGGCAACACTCGTATGCCTTTTAGTCTCAACAAGACATTACTCCTGCCTGCTTGGTGAACACCCTGGGGGCTGACGTAAGGCCGAATGGCAGGGCCACAAACTGGTAATGCTGATCCAGCAGCGCAAATCTGAGAAACCTTTGATGCCTTGGGAACACTGGAACGTGCAGGTAAGCGTCCTTGATGTCCACAGATGTCATGAAGTCCCCTGGGCGCAGCGAGGCAATGGCTGAGCGCAGAGTTTCCATACGAAAATGTCTGTTTCTGACAAATCTGTTTAAGATTTTTAAATCCAGAATGGGTCTGACTGACCCGTCCCTTTTGGGCACCGGGAAAAGGTTGGAATAAAACCCCACGCCCCTGTCTTTTAAGGGGACCTTGCAAATGACCCCGAGGTCTAGAAGGTCCTGCACCGCTAGCATCAAGACTTGAGCTGAGGCAGGATCCTGTGGGATTCGGGACCTGACGAACCTGGTAGGGGGCAGTACAGCAAACTCTATCTTGTAACCGGAGGACACTACCTCCTGAATCCACCGGTCTGGGACATGGCGTCTCCAGACATGCTGAAAGTGCTGCAGACGTCCCCCCACCCTGATGGGCGAGGGAGCCCCTTCATGCTTGGGGGGTCTTGGGAGGGGCTTTGGGCTTAGACCCCCAGGAAGAACTGGGACGGCGTCCTCTGTTCTTGTTCCAGGAATCTGCACGAGCCCCGGCGAAGGACACCCCTCTGCCCTGTTTAGCCCCACGATAGGGGGTCGAATGGGAGCTTGGACCACGAAAGGGCCGAATCTGACGCTTGCGCTGGGGCAACTTGCTCCCTTTAGCAAAAATATCTAATCTTTCTCCAAACAGGCGCAGCCCTTTGAATGGAAGCCCCGTAAGGGCCTTCTTGGCGACATTGTCAGCGGCCCACTGGCGTAACCAGACCGCACAGCGTATGGCTACCACCAGAGCAGAGGATCTAGCACTCAGCTTAATAGCATCGTCCAATGCAGATAGGATATAATTGATAAAAGTCTCACAGGTAACCAAAGCATTGGCGGCATCAGATGAGCGCCACCGCCGTGATGGCTAAGGCGCAAACCGGGCGGAGCGACGCTCCTCCAAATGCAAAGGCATGACAAGCCAGTTGATCAACCCGCCGATCCTCCAGATCCCGCAGCGTAGTAGTGTCAGGGGTGTGCATAATAGAGGTATTGGACAGACCGAGGATCGGGGCATCGACTTCGGGCGGCGAAGTCCAACACTTGATCAGGTCAGCAGTAAATGGATACTTTTTATCCACAGCTTTAGGGACCCCCTGGAGTTTGCTGGGATGTTCCCACTCTTTTAAGACGAGATTATTAAAATGAGTTTGTTCAGGAAACTCTATCTATCAACGTCATCCTGGGACCAATGATCAGAACCAGATTCATCCTGACTCCTGGACTCATCGTCATAGGACCCCGAGTCAGAAAACAGTTCCCCTTCCTCTGAGGGGGAATGTGCATAAGAAAGCTGTAAGTCGTCAGATTCTACAGGAAGAATAGTAGCTTCAGGATTCAAATGGCGTTTTTTGGCAGTAGCCTTGCGCGCCAAGGAGCCAGCGATTAAATTTTCCACGCTAGCCAGTCTAGTGGCTAAATCAGCATGTCCCCACTAGTATTGGGGGTTAGGCTCAGGCTTGGGGGAGTAGGGGAGGCAAGGCGAGGTGCGGGCCCAGCCTCGGAAGAGGTGGGGAGGCCAGCTAGCGCCTGCTGTGCACAAGGGACGCATACCCGTGCATTGTCACCACTGCTAGGTGTGACCCCACAAGCTACACACAGACGAGCTTGTCCCAAGGGAACCCCGTTCACAATATCCTGAGATGCCTCCATATGGTGATTATTATATGCGATATGCCAGTAGGGATTGACGCTGTAAAGCAACCCTGGATGCCCCAAGCACCCGCTGGGAAGTGGGAGTGATTTGTTTAAAATGGTCTGGACCGGGCACTACACCGGGCCGGGAGAAGCCGCCGAAGTCCGCGTTCTGAAAGACACAAGGGGTAAAAGGGGATGTCAGAGCCAAGCGCGAGCAAGCAAAAGCTAGGAAAAAAACTTACAGAACAGCGAGGGGAGGACCGTCTTCACCACGCGCATGTGAGAAGGAAATGGCGCCAAGCGAATCTCGAAGGGCGGGCCAGAGCCGGCGATGACGCGGATCGCGCCAAACCGAACCACGCCCCCTCCCCCCCCCCCACCGGAGAGCGCGAAGCTCGAAGGCACGCAACCAATCAGAAGCGACAGTTATTGTCAGAAAAAAAAATCACCTCAGAGAAATCTGACAGGGTGAATACCATGATAGAAACGCCAAGCATCTCTTGAACAGAGCCGCCGTACGCGCCGAGTGAATGCAATAAAGGCGCTGCGGATAACTAAAAGCTGAAATGTGAAGCGCGGCTCTGACTCCGGTAACCATTAAAGGCAATAGGTGACTAGTGTAATTAGGGCAAGCTTTAGCCATCGTACACACGACCCCCCCCCTCTTTTTTCCCCCACTAACGGGGGAATCTAGGGAGGAAGGTGACCCAATATTCGGGGTTCACCGATACACGGGGCGTGGGGCACTAGTGCGGGAGGGGCATCCAATTGAAGGCTCACCATACGCCTTAACCGCCTACCCTATGGTGGGGGATTGCGGTGGAGTCTAGCTCCGTAAGCACACTAGGTGCTGCCTACCTTCACCCGACCAACGCAGCCCAGGCTGGGAGGCATTAATTCACAATGAGGACGGGTGGAAATAGTCCCGCAGGGCCTCGGGCTGTAAAGCCCAGCTCGCCTGCGAGAGCGTGATACTTCATGTCTTCGCAGTTCCAGCACTGCAGAGAAATCTGGGGATTTGTGGGAGGTCCTCCGGTATATGTAGGGCCGGGAGGAGCTTGTTTTCTTCGTGTTCTGCAGTGCACGGCGCTGGAGGCGGAGGATTACCCACATGTTATGAATATGTCTGGAGCAGGACGTGCTGTATGCTTAGAATACACAGGTTTAATCCTTTGTATCAATAATATGTAGGTCCGCTTGAATATATAATTATTGTGCTCTTGACTTCTCCAAAACCTTTTTTTCAAGTTGCTTAATAAGCCTTCACAATAGCTTTCAGAGTTTTTAAACCAACTACATGCATGTATATAAAAAAAGGAAGAAACTCCAATTGTGTGATATTGTTTCAAAAGAGGAAAGCTTACAACTCTCTCCCTGCTCTTTATTGCGCTTACCACAGGTATCCAGAAACAACGAGCTTCATATATATCCAATATTATAAACAGGTCAGCAAGTTCAGCATGTTCGGCCTGCGTATCTGATCTCACCCGCCTCTTTAAATTGCCGTCTTTGTGCCCCGGCAATGGCTTATGGTGAAACCAAAAGTAAGTTGCGTCAGTGTTGCTTGACTCCGCCACAAATGCGTTTCATCAACGATGACTTGGCTGGAATGTGTAGAGCAGTGTAGATGTGTACCCTGACAAGGGAATGGCCAGCGTGTTGACCGCCATGGCATGACACGAACCTCTTGACCTTCCCCACTGGTTCCGCCCACCTCATGATGCGCCTCACTTCCTGGAATGCCTGCCAGCTCCTGGTACACCCCTGATGGTTTATGTAGGCCACAGCCATGGAATTGTCTGACTGTACCTTAACCGAAGGCCCCAGAGCTGGGCAGATCAATACCAGCAGAATAGTCCTCAGTTCCAACACATTGATTGGAAGACTGTGCTCCCACTGGTCCCAGAGACCCAGAACCGTCTGGTTGTCCAGAACACTACCCCAACCCTGTCAGACTGGCATCTGTTGTCAGACCAGCAGGAAAGACCGACCCACTGCCAGCGACTGCTGGTCCAGCCACCAATTCAGGGTCCGCCGCGCAGTGTCCGTTGATATGAAGCAACGGTCCAACGTCTGCACAGTCCTATGCCATTTCGATAGGAGCAGCATTTGTAGAGGTGTGAAGTGGAACTGGGCATACAGAACTGCCTCAGTGGTAGACACCATCAGGCCAAGGAGACGCATGCCCTGCCTGATTGTGGAATGTTCATGTCAGCATCGACCTCACCACCTCTTGAAGAGCTGTGCACCTCTGCACCAGAAGGACCCTTGCCAGTTGCGTATCCAATGTAATAGCTAGATAGGTCGCCATCATGGAGGGAACCACCTGGGACTTGGGGTAGTTTATCACCCACCCAAAAAGTTCCAGCATGGACCGGACCATCCGAACAACCCGCAGAAGCCAGAGATGGGGCTCTAATGAGCAAGTCGTCCAGGTAAGGGGTGATGTGCTATCACCACCGCCAAGACTTTTGTGAACACTTGCACTTTTTTCTAGTTTTGTAGCACTTTTTTTTTTCATTTTTATTAAAGTGGGCCAACACCCACCGCTGATCGGCCCGGGAATCTATAATATTCCCGGGCCGATCAGCTCCCTCCCCGCGGGGCATCCAAAATCGGGATGCCCCGCTGTGTGAAACCCCCCAGGACGCCCACAATCCTACCTTCTCCTCGTTCCAACGGGGCATGTGCGGACCGCGGCCACCTCTCGCACTTCCCTCTAGCAGGGCACGCACCAGCCGTTTGTGAATGGCACGGGCGCGCTCCCTGTTAGAGGGAAGCACGAGAGGCGGCGGTGGGCGCTCTCCCCTTGTCTGTCGCTTATCCGTCGGCTGTGATTGGAGGAGCGCTCGCGCATGCGCCGTAGTAGCGGGGTGAGGTGAGTTTTTTTGGGCTTTCTGGGGGGTTTCACACAGCGGGGCACCCCCGATCGGGATGCCCCGCGGAAGTGGACCAACACCCAGGATAGTGAAAATCCTGGGTGTTGGTCCACTTTAAGCAAGAAGGCCCCGTGGAAAGGTTTTTTTTCTGTATAAACTCACTAATGCTGCATGTGGAAATTGCAATTTACAAGTTCAACTGTAACCTGAAATATGCTCATTATTGTAAATAATGTTCACAATACAACTGGAATATATTTTTTCTATATTTTAATTATTCAGACATGTATATAGGATATATAATTTTATAGATTTTTTTATCAATATGATCAATATCATAAATTAATATATAATAATCATACAGTCTCATATTTATTGGACCATCTGGTATCCTTGGCTGCCTAAACAGAAAACAATTACACACAGCTAACATCCACGCCAAATGCAAATAACACACATTATTTATTTTGAGCATTGCAAACGTTTTAGAGTGATAATACCGATGCTTCCCCCCCCCCTTTATATACATTATTTGTTTGTCTAGGTATCACTTCTGCTACCCAGACTCCCATTCCTTTCATTACTATTGTTACATTGTTCTTTTCTCTGAACATTCTCTCATTTCGATTTCATATTTTCTAGTCTTGATTCATAATTCTCTCCGTGAGACTATTGGTGCTCTATTTCTGACTCCTTGAGTAGATTATCTTGACAAGACTGTATGAGTTTATGCACAGCATTTGCCCTGGAGACATCTAAAGCCATAATTGTGGCTTTAAAATCATTCCCAATGTATTCTACAATGGATAGACTCCCAGCCCCCATCCCAAGCCCTGTTCCCAGAAAAAAATGAAATTCCTCTTTAGAATGGAATGGCTGGAGGTGATGCTTCAGAGAGCTGAGAGGTTCTTTGGGGGTTGGGAGAGTTATGTCCACACTCTCCCTCTAGAATCCAAAAAGCAGCTGGAAAACGATTTTTGGCCACACAACCTAGTACTTCACAAAAGTCACGTCTGGCGAAGCTCCTATAATCTACTCTTAAGAGAAGGGGGTGAGGCAGCTAGGTGGATGGGGTAGGGGACCTACTGAGACTTCTCATGTATAGTATAGTATTGTTTAGTTCATTTATGCTTCTCTTGAGGCACAAAATGTTTGTGAAACCAAAAGTTAAAAATGAACGACACCTAATGTAACACCTGAATCTGGTACAAGCGTTTGATACCTTTTTTTTTTTTACTAATGTCAATGTAAACTCTGCATTATTAATCCTTATAAAAATTTGACATGCAAAAAAATACAGTTCTGTGAAATACTCACCTGTAGAATTGGTATTATAAGTATACAGTACGTCCTGCTCCAGATATATTACTTACACTTAGGTTATCCTCCGCCAGATGGCGCTGCACTGCAGAGACATGTAAAACAGGCTCCTCCAGGCCCCTCAAATACCCAGGGACCTCCCACAAATCCCCAGCATTGAAAAGCAGTGAACAAGAAGCCTGGAGAATTTAACCACCCAAAAAAACTGGTAACTATAACAATGACAACAATCACCATACAGGGGATCCAGAATAATGCAAAAACCAGGGTGGGGTGGAGCAGGACGTACTGTATACTTATAATACCAATTCTACAGGTGAGTATTTCACAGAATTGTATTATTCTTAGTATACAGTACGTCCTTCTCCAGATAGATTACTTACACTTGGGACATCCAATAGCAGTGTCCATAAAGTAGGGTGGGATCCCCAACAAAAAAGGTAACAGCAGACAGTTTAAACCTCTGCCGCCTGCAAAACCTTACGGCCAAAAACAGCATCAGCTGAAGGCCTTAACATCAACCTTGTAAAACTTTGACAAGGTATGAACAGAAGACCAAGTAGCGGCCTTGCAAACTTGTGCAACAGAAGCCTGGAGCTGGAAGGCCCAAGAGGCACCAATAGCACAAGTAGAATGAGCAGTAAGGCGGAAGGGAGGATTCTTCCCCTTAGCAGAATAGGCCTGAATCACAGCCTGGCGAATCCATTCGCTAATAGTAGACTTGGCAGGAGCCAAACCCTTCCTGGGCCCAAATGGACCACAAAAGAGCATCAGTTTTCCTGAAGGACGCAGTGACTACCAGGTAATACTTCAGACACCTGACCACATCCAAGGAATGCAGAACCCTTGCCTTAGCGTTGCTAGGATTAGGGCACAATGAAGGAAGAACAATATCTTGATTTAAATGAAAAGCAGACACCACCATAGGCAGAAAGTCTGTCTTAAAGCAGAACACCACCTTGTCCTGGTGTCCCTCATAGTATGGAGGCTGAGTAGACAGAGCCACCAGCTCAGACACACGTCTGGCCGAAGTAATGGCCACCAGAAAGACAACCTTGAGGGTAAGCACAGCCAGAACAGCATCCTGTATAGGATAAAGTAAGCACCCTGCAAGACAGACAAAACCAAGTTCAAATCCCAAACAGGGGCCATAGGTTTACGTGGGGGACGCACATGAGTAACCCCCTGGAAGAAGGTCTTAACCAAAGAATGCTGAGCAAAAGACTTCTGAAGAAAAAACAGACAGGACAGAAACCTGACCCTTCAGAATACTGAGTTGGAGTCCCAACTCCAACCCATGCTGTAAGAACTCCAGAACCCCGGGAACTGAAAACACCCGACAGGGAAGAGACTTCACGCCAGTCAATGTAGGTACACTATACCCTATAATAGATGGAAGAAGGCGTTTTCTTCCTAGCCTTCACCATGGTATCAACCACCGAGGCAGACAAGCCTTACTCCATCAAGATGGAGGTTTCAGCAGCTAGGCCGCAAAGACAGAGTTTGTAAATTGGGATGGCGTAAGGGGCCCTGAGTGAGCAGATCTGGCACCCCTGGCAGGACGTACTGGTTTACTGCCATCTGCACCACGTCTGCGAACCACACTCTTCTTGGCCACCTGGGGCCACCAGAACCGCTGGCACCCCTTCCAGAGCAATCTTGCGCAGGACCCTGCCCAGCAGGGGGAATGGAGGAAAGACATACAAGAGCCAAAATTCCTGCCATGACATGGACAGAGCATCTGTGGCCAAGGCCAGAGGATCCTGAGACAGGGAGACAAAAGCCTAGAGCTTGTGATTGTGACGGGATGCAAACAGATCCCCATCCGGTAGACCCCAACGGTGACACAGGGACTGGAATACCCTGTTGCAGAGGGACCACTTCCCCTGACGAGAGGTCCCCCTGCTCAGAGAGTCTGCCAGTAGATTCTCTGCCCCCGGGATGTACCCAGCCGAAATGCATTGAACATTGGCCTCCGCCCATGTCAGAATCCGCAACACCACCTGGAGGGCCCCCCTGCTCCAGGTCCCTCCCTGATGGTTGATGTAGGCAACCGCCATCCTGTTGTCTGAGCGCACCTGCACAGCCAGACCCCTCAGGTGATTGGTCAACTGCTCCAGTACCAACCTGATCGCCCGTAGTTCCAGAATATTGATAGTTAAGTGGACCTCCTGAGGGCCCCACCTCCCCTGGAACCGCAGGTACTTCCAGAATCCCCCCCATCCTGACAGACTGGCATCCGTGGTGACCGTCTCCCAGGAGGGGGCCAGAAAGGACCTGCCCCCCAGCAAGTTCCTGTGGTCCAGCCACTACGAAAAGGACCGCATGACCAAGGGGGGGAAGCACACAGACCCTCGTCCAAGGACGTTGGGTCCTTGCCCCATACTGACAGAAGGTGAAGTTGTAGGGGCCCCAAATGGAACTGAGCAAAAGGCACCGCCTCGAAGCACGCCACCATCAGGCCCACCAACTGCATTCCCTGCCTGAGGGAGGGCTGGGGACACGACAGCAGGAACCTCACCTGCGCAGTTAGAGCTTCCACCTTCTGTTGAGGAAGGAATATCCTTGACTGAACCGTATCCAGAATGATTCCCAGGAAAGGGGTCACCGAGGAAGGGGACAGAGAGGACTTGGGGTGATTGATCACCCAGCCGAAGGACTCCAGGGTGGACACCACCAGCTGAGTGTCCAACTCTGCCTGCTGTAGAGACCGAGAGGTGATGAGTATGTCGTCCAGGTAGGGCAGCACGCGGATGCCCCTTGACCTCATCAGAGACATCACCCCCGCCAGCACCTTGGTGAACACTCTGGGAGCTGAATTGAGGCCAAATGTCAAGGCCACAATTGGTAATGTTGATCTTCCAACATGAATCTGAGGAACCTTGGTGTCCTGAAAACACAGGGATGTGAAGGTAAGCGTCTTTGATGTCCACAGACGTCATGAAATCCCCGGGGCGCAAGGAGCTGATGGCCGAGCGCAGAGTTTCCATGCGAAAAAGCCTGTTCTTGACAAATTTGTTGAAGATCTTTAAATCCAGAATGGTCCTGACTGACCCATCTTTTTTGGGGAACTGTGAAAAGGTTGGAGTAGAACCCCTTGCCTCTGTCTCTTAAGGGGAATCCAGAAGGCCTTGCACGGCCTGCGCCAACACCTGAGCTGATACAGGGTCCTGGTGGATCCGGGACCTATTGAATCTTGGGGGAGGCCGCACAGCAAACTCTATCTTGCAGCCGGAGGACACTACCCCCTGAATCCACCGGTCTGAGGCGTGATGCCTCCAGACTTGAGCAAAGTGCTGCAGCCGTCCCCCCACCCTGACGGGCGAGGGTGCCCCTTCATGCCTGAGGGGGCTTGGGAGAGGATTTGGGCTCAGCCCCCAGGAGGAGCCAGGACGTCATCCTCTGCTCCTGTGCCAGGAATCTGCACGAGCCCCCGTGAAGGACACCCCTTTTCCTTGTTTAGCACCACGGTAGAGGAGTGAAGGGGAGCCCTGGCCCCGAAAGGGCCGAGACTGCCGTCTGCGCTGGGGTAACTTACCTTCCTTAGCAAAAAGGTCTAGACGGTCCCCAAACAGGCGTAGCCCCTTAAATGGAAGCTCAGTGAGGGCCTTCTTTGCAGCATTGTCAGCAACCCACTGTCGCAGCCAAACCAAGCGGCGTATAGCCACCTCGAAGGCAGAAGTTGTGGCACACATTCTGATGGTGTCATCCAATGCTAATAGGACAAAATTTACAAGAACATCACAACTGGAGAGTGCATTAAACACCTCACAAGGGAGATCATCAGGGGCACTATCAAGCACATTTCTGATAAGGGTTCTAGTGGCCACAGCAGAGGCACAGACCGGGCACAGCGCCGTCCCCGCACATGCAAAGGCGTGGGAGGCCAGCTGGTCAATGCGCCGGTCCTCAGCATCCCGCAGGGTAGTAGAATCAGGGGAATGCATGACAGGGGTGTTAGATAGCCCTAGGATCGGGGCATCTACCTCGGGGGGGGGGGGGGGGGAGATGACCAACATTTAACCACCTCAGCAGGAAAGGAATACTTCCTATCCCAACTCCTTGGAACCCCGGGAAGTTTACTGGGGCGCTCCCATTCCTTGAGCACAAGTGTATGGAAATGTGCTTGCTCTGGAAATTCCAAACGTGATTTTGCTGTATGGAAAAGCTCCCCTTTTTGCCTGGGAGCCTCAACAGGGAGAGAGATAGACAGAACCTCAAGGATCTGGGTCAATAATCTGTCAGTGTCATCCAGGGCCCAGGGGTCAGAGCCATCGTCATGACCCCTTGGTCTCTCATCAGATGAGCCTGAATCAGAAAAGAGCTCTCCGTCATCAGATGGGGTATAGCCACACAGATTCATAAACTCCTCAGTTCCCATAGGGAAAACAGTAACATTAGGCGTCAGGTGCCGCTTCTTACCAGGGCCCTTAAGCGCTAAAGGCCTCGCAATAATCTGTTCAGCAGTAGGCAGTCTAGAAGACACATCAGGCTGAGAATCCCCACAAGTGTGCAACTCAACAGGAGTGAGATTTAAGCTGGGGGGAACAGGTGAAGTGAAACGAGGTGCAGCCACTAGCAGGCCAGATTGCAATGCAAGTACCTGCTCAGCACAGGGTGCACAGACCCGTGCCTTGTCAGCGTCAGCATGAGGCTGTCCACACGCTACACACAGCCGGTCTTGTCCCAAAGGGACCCCGGTAACACTATCCTGGGATGCCTCCATATGGTGATTATTAGGCACAGTGTGCCAGTAGGGATTTACGCTATGAAGCAACCCTAGATGCCCCAATGACCCGCTAGGGAAGTGGGAGTAATTATACAAGGCCCAACTATCAATTACACCGGGCCGGGGAAGAAGGGGTGTCAGACAAGACAAACACACTACAATGAGTATAAAGCCGCCCGCGAGGGCACTTACGGACCGCGGTAAGTAAAACCGTCACATGCGCGCACGGCCTGAGAACATGGCGCCGAGAGTACCTCGAAGGGCGGGCCAGAGCGAGCCGTGATGCAGGGCGCACCAAGCCAGGCCCCCCGAAGAGCGTGAAGTCCACCGACAAGCAGCCAATGAGAACGCAGAAGCGTCTGAGGTAACGCCGCCGCGGAACATCCAAATGAAGGAAAAGACGCGCGCGGCGGCGGCATTTGCAATAGTTAAAAAGAAAAGTCAGCGCGGCGGCTGACACCACATATACTAGTCAAAAAACATAAAAGGCCGTATGCACGAATCACGATACACGCTCATCCACCCCCCCTTTCTTTCCCCCCCCCCCCCCAAGGCTACAGGGAGAATGAGGGGGGATGGCGGCCCTTTGTACAAGGCCCACCGCTACCGGGGCATAGGAACAATAATGCGGGAGGGGCATCCCATAAAGGCTCACCATCAGCCTATACCTACCCTTTGGTGGGGGACTGCGGTGAAGCAGCGCTCCATAAGCACGCATGGTGCCGCCTACCTTCACCCGACCAGCGCAGCCCAGGGTGGGAGGCACATCACACGAAGGACGGGTGGGAATAGTCCAACAGGGCCGCAGGCTAATAGCCCCGCTCACCTGCGAGAGAGTGATAATTTCATGTCTTCGCAGTAAGCACTGCAGAGAAATCTGGGGATTTGTGGGAGGTCCCCGGGTATTTGAGGGGCCGGGAGAAGCCTGTTTTACATGTCTCTGCAGTGCAGCGCCATCTGGCAGAGGATAACCCAAGTGTAAGTAATCTATCTGGAGCAGGACGTACTGTATACTAAGAATAGTTTAACTGTACAAGTACTTTATACAATAAAAATAATTTTAACATATTTCCTGCTGAACTTGAAGTAAACAGGTGCGTGAGTAACAGGCCCCAAGTAGATTAACATCTATGTTCCTGTGTTTGCTTCTGACATACTTCATACAGCCACTACCTGCTCTTCAAGACTATTGCCTATCAGTTTTCATATAATCTGATTTCTGCTTTCTAAAAATCCAAATCTGATGAATACACCTGATCAAGCTGTTAAAAAGAATTCAAAGCAGCCACTGGAAAACATTTATCATATTAAGAACATGAGAGCATGTAAGAACTCTTAAATGTGTGATTTCTGAGAAAAACATTTCCCACATTCAGAACAAGACTATGTCCTCGCTCCTGTATGAACTCTTTTGTGTCTGATAAGGGTTGATTTGTGAGCAAAGCATTTCCCACATTCAGTACATGAATATGGCTTCTCTCCCGTATGAACTCGTTCATGTGTGATAAAGGATGATTTCTGAGCAAAACATTTCCCACATTTAGAACACGAGTATGGTGTCTCCCCTGTATGAACTCTTTCATGTGCGTTAAGAGCTGATGTCTGAGAAAAACGCTTACCACATTCAGAACATGAATATGGGGTCTCCCCTGTATGAACTCTTTCATGTGTGATAAGGTGTGATTTATGAGAGAAACATTTACCACATTCAGAACATGAAAATGGTGTTTCCCCCGTATGAATTCTTTTATGTGTGTTAAGGTGTGATTTCTGAGAAAAACATTTCCCACATTCAGAACATGAATATGGCTTCACCCCTGTATGAAATCTTTCATGTGTGGTAAGGTGTGATTTCTGAGAAAAACATTTTCCACATTCAGAACAGGAATATGGCTTCTCCCCTGTATGATATCTTTTATGTGTTTTAAGTTCAGATTTGTAAGCAAAACATTTCCCGCATTCTGAACAGGAATATGGCTTCTCCCCTGTATGAACTCTTTCATGATGAACAAGTTCTGATTTGTGAGAGAAACATTTCCCACATTCAGAACATGGGTATGGCTTGTCCCCTATATGAAGTCTTTCATGTCTGATAAGGTCTGCTTTGTGATAGAAACATTTCCCACATTCAGAACAGGAATATGGTCTCTCCCCTGTATGAACTGTTGCATGTGTGATAAGGGCTGATTTGTGAAAGAAACACTTCCCACATTCAGAACATGAATATGGCATCGCTCCTGTATGAAATCTTTTATGTCTGATGAGAGAGGATTTGTGATAGAAGCATTTCCCACATTCACAACATGAATATGGCATATTCCCTGTATGAACCTTTTCATGCAAGATAAGAGATGATTTGAGAGAGAAACATTTCCCACATTCAGAACAGGAATATGGTGTCTCCCTTGTATGAACTCCTTCATGTCTGATAAGGTTTGATTTCTTCGAA
The DNA here is from genome assembly GCA_027917425.1 of Gastrophryne carolinensis. Taxonomy (NCBI): domain Eukaryota; kingdom Metazoa; phylum Chordata; class Amphibia; order Anura; family Microhylidae; genus Gastrophryne; species Gastrophryne carolinensis. The sequence goes on from CM051238.1 coordinate 21,660,699, forward strand.
AAACGTTTCCCACATTCAGAACAAAAAAATGGCTTATCCCCTGTATGAAGTTTCTCATGTGTGATAAGGGTTGATTGGCCAGAAAAACATTTTCCACATTCAGAACAGGAAAATGGCTTCTCTCCTGTATGAACTGTATTATGTCTGATAAGGTTTGTTTTCTGAGAAAAACATTTCCCACATTCAGAACAGGAATATGGTTTCTCCCCTGTATGAAATCTTTCATGTCTGATAAGTGCTGATTGCCGAGAAAAACATTTCCCACATTCAGTACATGAATATGGCTTCTCCCCTTCATGAAGTTTTTGATGTCTGATTAGGTTTGATTTCTGAGAAAAATCTTTCCCACATTCAGAACAGGAATATGGCCTCTTCGAACTCTGAGCTGTATGATGACTGAGGACTTCCATACAACAGTCCTGTGTAGAGGGGTGAGACAAGAGATGTAAGGAGTTCACAGGGCGGTTTGAGGTTGTTGGTTCTCCTGTAGATTTTGCTGGGGTGTTATCTGGAGAGATATCGGCATGTTTGGCGTTATTCTGGATGGATCTTCTACCTGGAGAAGATAGGAAATAGATGGAAATACATTCATAAGATGGACATAGAAATCACAAAGAAATGGTTTTAGATCAGCAATGAAGACGGGTTGATTCAGAGTCAGGTGAAAATTCTCACTCCTTTTTTAGGAGCGAAAACAGTAATTGACTTTCATTGTCTATCGGGTGTGCATTTTCACCTGGTTCTGAACCTACCCCAAGGTAGACAATGAAAGTCAATGGCAGTTTTCTCTTCTTAAACAGGAGTGAGAATTCTCACCTGGCTTTGAATCCACCCCATAAGGACACAGACAATTGCCTTGAATTTGATCGGATCCACCCTGGGCCTCCAGAGAGGTAATCATCAAATTCACCTATTACCATACTCGGAGGGCATCCTTCAGGCAACGTGTGAAAAGGGAGACCTCACCATACCAAGTCTTAGTGGACTTCAGCCCTATTACCATCCAGAAGCGTTAGGGTATGTGACCCTGTATTGAGATTGAAGTCTCATAACATCCATTTCCCCTTCAGATTGATGTTCACCCACGGCAAAAAATCCAACGAGGTCCACAAACTGGATAGATGCATGATGCGGCTGGTGGAACTACAACTTGCCCCTCCTTCTCAAAGCCCCCCCCCCCCCATCTTCCTATTGACCCAGGGCTTTTTCTAGAGTGGAGCCTATATGGAGCAGAGTTTCCAAAAAAAGGGGGTACATCTGGGCTCCACCCCCTATGTGCACAAGAGAAATTGGTCCAACTCCAACCGGCCTGAAGGGGAAATGAGAGTTTATCCTGTCTGAAATCATCTTGAAACCAGTTTATGGTCTGACCTCCACACTCCCTGGAGTATTTCTGGTCCTTGAAGCTGAACTTCTAATGTTGTGCGGGTCCTGATTGCCTCTCCTCTTCCCAAGAAGGGATGACTGTTTATCTTTTTTATTTTGGTCACTGGTTAGGTATGTTCATTGCATGTCTGGAATAGATGCACTCCCCATCTAGTTATTCATCATTGATTTGTTGATATTTTATTACTTTATCCTGCCATGTCTGGCTTGGGCCCCCGGGGGGGTTCACCCATTGTGATTGCTGCTGATGTGGTCAGCCCTGCTGCATGGCCCCGTGAACCGAGCAGACACTTAATTTATGAATATTGGCCGGTAAAAGACCCTCCCCCTAGTGCAGGCCTAATGGCTCAGGCTGTCATAGGCTAGGGGGGTTCGGGACCTCCCCTTATGTTTATATATGTTTTTATATGGCTTTGAAATGTTTGTTTAATAGTCATAGTGGCCTTTGTATTTCAATTTGTGTTAGATCTGGGTGGTGGCGCAGGAGCTCACCTCTAGGACAACTGTTATTTGCATCCTACTTGATGCTCCTCACCCACCACTAGATGGGTCATTGACTCCTGTTTGGGGTGTGGGTGGCGCTCCCCCAGGAACAGATTCTCATGAGGGGTTCCAATTACACAACTCAACATGTGGGAAAGATGACACAAAATATTTCCTCACGTATGTCCCAAGGGGTCTTATATCTGCTTCCCTGCACCCCCCCCCCTTTTTTTCCCATGCTTCTTCCTCCCTTTTGGCTCATACCTTCCACAAAATTGGCTGTGCTGACAGAAATTTATAGAGCAATTTATTTTTACCCCCATGCTCAAATCCTCAATTTTTTTTGAGAAGAAAATGCTCATAGTTTTCAGATGAGGCCTCCTCTTTAGGTGCGACCTGGAATTGGCAGACCCTACGGGGAGCTATACCTTCACATTCAGGTCTCCCATATTGATACTGCGGTGACAATAGTAACTTATTACTCACCTAACTCAATTTTTTGCACATTTGTTCAATTGGCTTACAATCCAAAGGGACACTCATACATCTGACTCCAACTTAACCACTGACCCGTCCATTGACAGATTTCACCCCAGTTGTGTTGCATCACAAAGAAAAACAATGTCACAACGTGCCCCCACTCATCAGATCGGAAACCTTCAGCAGATTTATTAGACTTTGTCCCCGCAAATTAAGATTGGCGTTTTTTAACTGAAAATGTGGTTATTATAAATTCTCAACTCTACATGAACCTCTAAAACACCCAGCTACTTCTCAACTTTGTCTGCACCCCTAAGGCCAGACTTTCACCTTTGGCTTACAGTGGCGCGATGGGAGGGAACTAATCCGCTATTTTACCTTGACTTAACATTGGTCATCCTTGTTTTGATCCCTTATAATTCTGAACTGCTGATCATTGTAACAACCCAGCTTACATAATGACTACATCTCATCCTCTGCTTCTGTGTATGACTTGGCTTGCTTCTTCAATAAAACTCATCCGCTGCTCCCATGTATGACCCAACTTGCTTTCCAACTACATCTCATTCGCTGTTCCAGTATACTACCCTAGTTACTTTCCTGAATAAATGTAGCCTTGGTAATTTCTTTGGGTGTGTGGGGACCCTATTCCTTTGTCCTTCCTGAATAAATGAAGTAAAAATTGAGACTAAACAGTCTAGGAACATGAAATTAATGGCTATCCCAAACCATTGGTTGATTGCATGATTAGGCCTATTAGGTGACTAGGCTTATATCTAGACAAACAAAATGAATTGAAATTCTATGTTTGTGTCCTGCACAACCCCTTTGTTTATTAGAATTTCAAATAAGTTGGGAAAATGTTATTCGACCTTGCATGTGCATCCTGTAATCTCTTTAACTCATTATTAACATTAACTCATATTCCTGTTGAGAGAGAGGGGGTGTTCCATCACAGGGGATGTCATTGTTGGTGCTTAGCCATAGTTCTGAAAGAGCTTAGTTTTGTCAACAGGTGCTTGGCCATGCCCTTTGGCAAAGTATGTATATTACCGTACGCAGCAAGAGATTCGGTAAACATCTTCTTGAGCCACTCAATGGGACACCACCACGAAAGGGCAAAGCTGTTCACCTCTCTGCCATTGCGTTCCCAGTATAATGAAGTAACAGGTGGAAGACTGCTAGCGCTGTGGCGAAAAGTGCTAGCATTGTGGTGATACTTCCTGATGGAAGTGCCAGCGTTGTGAGTACTCTATTTCTGATTGCTTTGGAATCTTAAATAATGCTTTGTGATGCATTGTAAGTTGCATTAATGTTTATGGTATTATATTGACCCATTTAACCTTTGTTCAAATTAACATTCAAAAGTATGCTTCAAATCATTCATTATTTGTTATTCAATTGAGGCTAACTGTTCATTATCCAATTAAATGATCGCCTAATTATAAAAATCCATATAAATATGTCGGGAGAAGGGGTCATTTATACACCTGGCATCAAGAAATATCCAGCCAGGCTTGTTTTTTTATTTTAATAGAATGAATAGGAAATCAGGGGTGACTCTATCACCCATGACAGACTAAACCTGTCACCCCTGGATTTTATTCTTACCATGAGAGAAGAAACCACAAGCTTGGCGGGAGTTTTATTCGGTTCAGGTGTATACGTGACCGCTCCTCTCATTAGCTGACATGTTTTTCTGGATTTTTAAGATTACACAATTTCATTATAGTGCTCCTTTAAGTGTTTAATTCAATTAATTATTCAATTTCTTTAATAAACTACAGAAGCTGTATCAGAGCCTGTGGAAACTAGGGATTGATTCAAAGCCAGGTGAGAATTCTCACTCCTTTCATTGTCTACCTTGAGGCTGATTCAGAGCAATGTGAAAATTTACACCCGGTAAGCAATGAAAGTGAATGGCAGTTTTCTCTCCTAGAAATGAGTGAGAATTCTCACCTGGCTCTTTATTGACCCCCTATCTCTCAACCACTGATCCCGTTTATGGGTTGCTTCCCGACTATGTGTCATCACTGCTCCTGTCTACAACCTCGGCTGACCATACCTGTATCCGATCACATGTCTCTCATCTACAGATCTCAATTACTGGTCTGGCCATCTGACATAATTTCCCATAATAACCCATTTCCTTTTATGGAGTTTCTTGTCTCTTCTTTCAGGGGGAAGCAGTGAAGAGCCTGGTTACTCTTAGAGCCCAGCTTCAGGTTGAATGACAAGGTTGTCCCATTAATCCTTGTGCTCAGTGTGCCACCTTTATAGTCCTCATCTATTCCAGCCTAGCTTAGACCACCACTTTACCCCATCATCAGCAATCACACCCCTAGCAGCTAACACTATCCTGCCACTATGATGGGCGAGGTGGTCTGGGGCAGTTTTCTTTGCCCTCTGGTTGATTAGCTATGCTGGGGGCAGGGTCATTGAAGGGCTTATTAGCCAAATTATCTTAATAAATGGCAGCAATCGGCTCACCATTTTACTCAATAAAAAGCACCACCAGCGGGTATAAAAGTGAAGTGTTGGCTTATACATTAGTGTTTGAAGCCAGCCCACACAGCAAAGATCGCCATGAACACAGCCGCCAAGCCACAAAAGAAAGAGAGCCCCGATGCCTAACAGCCACTTGAATGGTTCCAGCAGCCGAGGAATAACATAGCGAGGCAGAGTGAGGCAAGTCAGTGTCCAAAATCTTGGTAGAGAGAAACAATACCTCAAGGGCAGATTTATAAGACACAAAGCATGAGGAGAGGAAATATTACTCACCGGGGGTAATCTGTAGAGGAACTTCCTCCACCTTGGACTCCACAAATCCTTCTTCCTCCTTCTCAGTTGTCGCATCTGTCATCATAGTGTCTCCGGGGTCTGTGAATAAAGATTATTATAATTATAAAGAGTAAGGACATGAGAAAGTGCGAGTGTGTGCTAATGGAGGTGTGCTCTGCGGCACCTCCGCTTACTCTGTGATGGGAGGGGCTGCTGATCCTATATCATGTTGTCCCCGCAGAGATCTTGGTGTCCTTCTGCCCAATAGGAAGAGGCAAACACTGCTAGTTGCCTTTGTAAAAGACAGGTATAAAATATCCCCAAATCCTCGCTTAGCTTAGCTTTCTTTTAAACGGGACATTCACCCTGAATAAGAGCCTCTTATTTGTTTCCCACACCCCGTACATACAGATTGGCCACATTAAAAATCAACCTACGTGCACTTACTGCATTTTCTGAGGTTTTAAACATTTAAGATGGCAGCCCATGGATTCTCCGCCTGCCTGCAAACAGGAAGTGTCTTTTGACTATGCTGCTCTGCATTCTGGGATTGTTGCCCTTTTCCTGACCCCAGCTCTGCTCTGTCTGTGCAAAGCACAGCTATAACCCCGCCCCCTGCACTTCCCCCCTACCCTCCTCAGCATGCGATGCTTCTGTGGCAAGATGGCGGCACCTGTATCCTGGAGTGCTGAACAGAGTTGCAGCCCAGTGGGGGAAAGAATAATGAGTGACTAAAAATGTAAAATATATTAATTTTAGATGCTGGGGAATAGTTTAAGGGTTTTGGCTTTTCATTAAATTGTGCTGAAGGTCCGGTTTAATAAACTTCTCTTCAGGTCACCTGAGAGAAGGTATTTGAAAATGTACGTGACCCTAAATACTTACCTGCTCTCTGCTACCTTGATCCAACATAGTCTCAAATGCCTACAGCGCCAGAAGTGGCAACTTGCAAACATAGCCACTCCTGATTTGTGGATTTCTGTTGTCCAATCAATCAGGATCAGCATCCAATCAATAAGGGAGCGTGCATGCACCGAAGCCACCCAGGGTGCTTAATATCAGCACAGTATCTGAAACAGGGAAATGCAGCAGAAAGCCTAAATCATGGGGAGGACAGGTAAAGATTTAGCTACAGAATGTTGGGAATTCATTTTAATGAATGTATTGTTTATTTTGTATTTCCTTTGCAACTGGTAAATAACTTCACCAGGGTCATGTTCTCGACCAAGTAAAATTCCGGCTCACGCTTGGCAGAAGCTCTTTTCTGTTGAGCAACAGGACCAATCACCTCAGGTGATGTGGATCTATGTTGGCCAATGCTCAGATCCAGCAGCAGGGGTGGGGGTGGGGGGGACTAACAGCCACTGCCCTGGATAAACCACCACAAGCACCAAGAGGCTGTGTCCACCTGCTGCCAACACCTTGTCTATGGCCACGAGACACACCACCGGTACTGGGGCCCCCAGGGGACTGGCCAGCTGATGAGAAAGAACCTTGATTCGGTTCCATATATGAATCTTTGGTGAAAGCGAGAGACAAACAAAAGGTTACCTTCAACCAAATCTATAGAAACAGATGATTGAGCAGCTTTATGTGATTGTTGAACCAATCAGAAGCAGGGCATGCTCAATTTCAATAAAAGAAGACACTGGTGTGTATAATTAATGAAGCCAATACACAAATCAACCAATAAAACACATATGGGTGATGTAATGGGTATTAAATAATTACATTATTAAAAACGCAGAAACACATGAGGACTAAGATGTGTCATCAGCAGGAAACACTATTAGCTAACGGCTATATGAATTGAATTGATGGATGAACATAGCTAAGGTGCTAGTATAGCATTAGTTAACATATTGGAAACCCACCGACGCTGCACACAGGGTCGCTAAGTGTTTCTGGCACACATGCGTAGCATTAGTCCCTGAGCTACGACCATCAGCACTGAAGCATGGAAATGCGCCTGTGTGGCGGCAGGCAGCGTCTGGTGAATGCCGGGCGCTGTACACAAAACCACATTTATGAAAGCGAATCTGGTGAGCGCCTCTAACATCGCCATGTAGCGGCTGATGTATTATTACAGATGGCGCAGCATATAGCACCAGCGCTATAGCTTCCAGAGCACCAGGTATTACCATTTGCTCAGTGTCGCTCTCCCATACATTTCAATGGGCTTTCATTTGCTTGTGTTTCAACGGTGTGTTTGATATTTTTTTTTGCAAATCATTGTGCGACGTCTCCTGGCTGCAAACAAACACTTTTAGAAACGTATTTGACTTTTTATATTTTTATGCAGATTTGCATTTACAGGTCTGCGACTAAAGTGTTATTTCCCAGTGTTAAAACTATGTCATTCCATGTGTTTTCGGTTTGTTACTGGTGGATATGTGTTCAAAAACAGACTTTAATCACACAGCGCCTGGCGCTCTAAGCTAAAGCACCCAGCTTTAGAGTGCCCAGGCAGTGTGTGTCTAGTGTTTTGTTAAATGTGGTGTGGAGCCCTGAGTGCCGGACGCACTGAGCTTGCGCTACCTCTCGCTGGCTCCAGCACGGTCTTCTTGTTAGATGTGGTGTAGGCTTGGGCGCTATAGTTCGGAACCCCACCTTGCGTTCGTTGCAGCAAACAAGGAAGCAGTATTAATGCTTAAGAGTTGGGAGCCTAATATTACAGTAACCTCTCTCCTGTAGATGTAGCAGAATGTTGTGCATTTCGTTCTCGGAATATTCCATAGGGTTTGTACCTTGCAACGGGATCAAAGGTCTTGGTTTCGCTTACGCTTTATGCACTTCCGGTTTTCCTGTGCGGAGCTATGGCACCTGCTAGCCGTCCAGCTCATAGGTTTCCCAGCACATCCTCGTTCTCAGGGATCCACTGAAGAAGAGGCAATAGGTGGATCCCCAATGGGTGGCCAAATAGTAAAGGTAAGTTTTTGTGCTTTTTTTTTTTTCATAATGCCTTTTTTGCTGTGTTGAGGCCTTCTTTCAATGTGTTAAGTTTTCCGGCTGTTTTTGCCTTAATATTTTTACATTAATTTTTGAACTTTTGCGTTTTTTAATATATATGTATATATATATTATATATATATATTTATTTACACTTTTTCTTTTGGGTTCATGTTAATGTTTTAAGAGTTAGTAATGTTATTAAAAGGGATCCCAACCAATAAGACAGATCCTAGTAATATATTATACTACTGGGATTTTTTTTTTTTTTTTTTTTTAATTATACCCCTTGGCATCCCAAATTGTGTTTATAAAAGTTATATTTGTGTTTAACCACAATCCCATTACGGCAGGTTAAAGGACCCCCAACCCAGAATTTTTATCTTAAATGTTTTTTTTATTACTCTTTAAGTCAATGAATATGTATTTATCTTTATAATATTTTTGGTCTAATTTTTTTTTCTTTTTATATTTCCTTTCCGTGCATCTAGGATTTTTGCATGAAGGAGTATGACTATGCGATGAGGGAGAGGGCAGCTTTGTGGAGGAGGTGAAAGCCACTGTGTCCCAACGCTTTCAAGCGGTCCTTCACTCTGAATAAGAGTCTTACCTTATATGTTTCCCCCACCCTGTACATACAGATTGCTCACATTAAAAAATACCATTTTGTGAATACTCACCTGTAAAATGGGTATTATAAGTATGTCACACACCCCGCTTCAAAACATTAATTATTACACTTGGGTTACTCCACCAGCAGGTGGCGACGTTGCAGAGAAGTCTTGAAAAACGAGCCCCTCCTGGTCTATACATACCTGGGACCTCCCACTTATTCCCCAGTATTCAAACAGCAGTAAAGACAAGGTACCAGGAAAAAAACATTGGCAACCCTCAAACTGTAAACGAAGCTTCACCCTATAAAGAATCCAGGATACCAAAAAGGGCGGGTGAAGCGGGGTGTGTGACATACTTATAATACCCATTTTACAGGTGAGTATTCACAAAATGGTATTATTCTAAGTATGTCACACACCCCGCTTCAAAACATTATTACACTTGGGACATCCAAAAGCAGTGTCCAGAAAGGGCGGGTATCCAACAAGGCCATAATGCAAAAACTCAAACCACTGCAGCCTGCAGAACTTTGCGGCCAAACACAGCATCCGCTGAAGCCCGCACATCAATCTTGTAAAACTTGGAAAAAGTGCGAACAGAAGACCACGTAGCGGCCTTACAAACTTGTTCAACAGAAGCCTGGTGCTGAAAAGCCCAAGACGCCCCAACAGCACGAGTAGAATGAGCAGTGATACGAAAAGGGGAGCCTTCCCCTTGGTAGAATAGGCCCCAACAACAGCCTGACGAATCCATTTACTAAAGGAAAACTCAGCGGGAGCCAAACCCTTCCTAGGCCCAACAGGGCACCACGAAAAGACATCAGTCTTACGAAAAGGAGATGTAGTAATCAAATAGAACTTCACACAGCGTACCACATCCAAACAATGCAAACCCTCTCCTTGTCATTCCTAGGCTTAGGGCACAAGGAAGGAAGAACAATGTCCTGGTTAAGATGAAAATCAGAGACCACCTTAGAAAGAAAGTCCGATTTGAAGCGGAAAACCACTTTGACCTGATGTCTACCAAAGTAAGGAGCCTGAACCGACAAGGCTGCCAACTCCGAGACACGCCGAACCGAAGTGATGGCCACCAACAAGGCAACCTTGTGAGTCAGAGTAGAAAGAGCAATATCCTGCAAAGGCTCAAGGAGGAGCCTGAAGAACAGAGATAACCAAATTCAAATCCTAAACAGGGAGCAAAAGGCTTCCTAGGAGGCCGCAAATGCGAGACCCCCTGGAAGAAAGTCTTAACCAAGGGGGGAAACGCAAGAATTTTTGAAAAATAAAACAGACAAGGCAACAACCTGCCCCAACCTGACCTCTTCCCGGCACTAATAAAAGTCTGAATAACAGATCCGAAAAAAAAAAACCTTCCTCCCTTAAGATGGGGGTTTCAGCAGCCGTCACAGCCAGCGTTGATAAATTGGGGCAACGCAGTTGACCCTGTGTGATAAGATCCAGCCGAAGAAGCAGATCGAACTGATCCACCGCCAGACAAACGATGTCTGCGAACCACACCCTCTTTGGCCACCTTGGAGCCATGAGAATGGTGGGAACCCCGTCCAGGGCCAGCTTTCGCAACACCTTGCCTAGCATGGGGATCGGAGGAAACAGAGAAAGGAACACCAGGTCCCCCCAGCTCAGGGACATGACATCCACCGCCAGAGCCAGAGGATCCTGAGAGAGCGACACGAATGTCGAAAGCTTGAAATTGTGACGAGAGGCAAACAGATCCACCTCCAGCGTCCCCCACCGGAGACAAAGCAACCGAAAAAAACCTGAGGGTGGAGAGACCATTCCCCCCGGCGGAAAGAGCACCTGCTCAGAAAGGCCGCGTCCGTGTATTCCAATCCTGGAATGTACACTGCCGAGGGACATAAGTCTCCGCCCAGGCTAGAATCAGAGACACCTCTCTGAGGGCACCCAGACTGCGAGACCCTCCCAGGCGATTGATGTAAGCAACCGCCAACCGATCCTCCAACCGAACCTGAACCGGCAAGCCCTGTAAATGCTGTGCCAAGAGAGACAGAACCAACCTGAAGGCTCTCAACTCCAGAATGTTGATGGGCAAGTGGGCCTCCAGAGGACCCCACCTCCCCCGGAACCGAAAGTCCTTCCAGAAAACTCCCCATCCCGGCAAACTGGCATCCGTGGTGACAGTTTCCCAAAGAGGCAACAGAAAGGACCTGCCCCTCAAGATAATGTCCAAGACCATCCACCACAGGAGGGACTGCCGAACCCGGGAAGACATCCGGAAAGACCGATCCAACGACCGCAGTCGCCGGTCCCAAGACGTCGACAGATGAAACTGAAGCGTCCCCGTGTGAAACTGAGCAAAGGGAACCGCCTCGAAGGAGGCTACCATCAACCCCACCAGTCTCATCCCTAACCGGATGGACAGGCGAGGATTGGATATAAGAAACTGCGCCAATTCCTGAATCAAGGGAACCGTGGGCTGAGACAGAAACACTTTATGTTGACAAGAATCCAAGGACATCCCCAGGAAGGACACAACCCTGGCCAGAGCGAGGGAGGACTTGGGACAGTCGATCACCCAGCCGTCACTCTCCAGAGAGGACACCACCGTCCTGGTGTCCGTCTCCGATTGACTGAAGAAAGGAGCCAAGGTAAGGCCAAACGGAAGAGCCACAAGTTGAAAATGCCGATCTTCCACCATGAGAAAAAGAAACCTTTGATGAGCCGGAAAGATAGGAACATGAAGGTAGGCAGCCTTGATGTCTACGGGCGTCATGAAGTCCCCCTGCCGAAAAGAAGTGATGGCAGAGCGCAGAGTTTCCATGCGAAATTTCCAAGGACGTATAAACCTGTTGAGGAACTTCATATCCAGGATGGGACGCACCGATCCATCTTTCTTGGGCACTGTAAAGAGATTGGAATAATATCCGAGGACGAAACCGGGCAGATGACGGCCATGTCCAGAAGATTTCTTACCACCGCCAGGAGCCCCTGCGCGGCCAAAGGATCCGTGGGCACATGAAACCTGAAAAACCTTGGAGGAGGTCGGGACTCGAACTCCAGCTTGTAACCGGACGACACCACCTCCCGAATCCATCTATCCAAGACCGCCTGGTCCCTGACCTGGGAGAAGTGTCGCAACCGTCCCCCCACCCGCATGGATGAGGGCGCCCCCTCATTGCTGAGCGGGCCTGGCAGCGGGTGTTGGCTTGGAGCCCCAGGAGTGACCGGGACGGCCTCTACCCTGGTTCCAACCGGCACCCCTGAAGACAGGGAAAAACCGCGCCCCTGCCAACTCTGGCTCCCCGAAAGGAGGGATTAAAAGAAGCCGCCCCCCCCCCCCGAAAGGAACAGCATAGTTACTTGCTCTGAGGTAACTTACCTCCCCTGGCAACAGAATCCAATTTCTCACCAAACAGTCGCAAACCCTAAAAGGGAAGAGCCGTGATCGTCTTTTTTTTTTATCAAAATCAGCAGTCCATTGCCGCAGCCACACCAACCGCCGGATAGCCACCAACAAGGCCGCGGTCCTACTACACATCACCGTGGCATCAACCTGAGCGGCAAGAACAAACGATTCACAACGCTTGAGAGCCTCAAACTCTTCACAAACAGGATCAAGGCCCGACGACAAGTCCCTGATAAAGGACCTTGCAGCCAACATCAAAAGTGCCGAAGCACAAAACCAGCCTCAAAGCCGAACCAACACTGACAAAGGCGTGGCGAGCCAGCTGGTCACTCACCGAACCTCACCATCCTAAATAGTAGTACAGTCAGGAGAGTGCAACACAGCCATGTTACACAGCCCCAAAACCGGAGCATCGACCTCAGGGAAAGAAGACCATCGCTTAACCAAGTCCGCCGGGAAAGGATACTCTTGATCCCAACTAGGCGTAACACCAGCAAAACGGGTAGGCTGCTCCCATTCTTTAAGTATGACATCCTCAAAATGTCGTGGACTGGGAATTCCAAGCGCGGCTCGTCCACGTCAATTAACTCACCCTTAGGCGTAGGAGCCACCTCAACAATTGAGCCAATATTGAAGGGGTGTCGAAGACCACCCCAGTAGCCTGGTCACCCGCAGCGCCAAGCAATTGCTGGACATCAGGCTCATCCGAATCCTCAAAGAACTCCCCCTCCTCAGCTGGGGGGCAATCGGCCCAGTCCAAGGACTCAAACACATCAACATCGTGATCCGGCGGAGCCAGGGAAAAGTGTTTCCGCTTAGCCGGGGCCTTCTGAGCAACCACCGCGGAAAACGTTTTCTCAAGGCTGGCCAACCAGGCGCACACCTCGGAATGCGAATCCCCACCCATGACCACGTCACATGGGGTCCAGAACAGGCGGAGAGGGGTAGATGATGACACGGGCGGCGAGGAGCCAGAGGCCAGAGTACCGACTGGCGCGCAATGTTCCACCGTACACATGGAATGCATATTATGACAGCATCCCCTGGGAGCGGAGCCCCACAACCCCCAAATAGCCTGGATTGCCCCAAAGGGCCGTTTCCGGTATCACTAGAAGCCTCCATAATGGTGAAATTGTGGCATTCGCAATTACCCAGGGATTTATGCAATAAGCGACCCGGGATGCCCCTTTTAAATGTCCCATGTGGGAGGATTTGTAATTATAAAAGGACAATACCCCACTAGCCAGGCATCTAAAACCGGGAGACCCTTTCAGTATGGGAACCCAGAATCTGCAATGGAAAAGAAAACATTCACTCCATGGCCCATAGACAAATCAAACATGCAGCAGCACAGGAATAAAAAATGCAAATTATGCACAACAAAAATTAATGGGCAACAATGCATACATATTAAAACATAATGACAGAGTGGGATTCGAAATGGCACCGTCAAGGAACAAACTCCATAAGCGTATGGACCGCTGGACCGTGCAGCCAGCTACCAATTCATTGAGGGAATACTTGCAAAAAGTGCCACATCAACAGCATACATTTGCCCAAAAACAAGAAGAAACTCACCACGGCGGCAGAAGGCAGCGTACTTCCATCGCAGTATGTGATTGCGTCAAGATGGGGGGGGGGGGGAAGAATGAACGAGGAGGAAGAGAAGAAGGGCGGGCGGGCCGTCTCAAGCGCGCGAAGCGCTCCGGCCCCGCCCCCCTTCCCTGGCACAGTGCAGCGCGGGCCGCGCGAGACGCGTCCCCGCCAGACAGCCGTATAACACCACACAAGGGGAGGCAGCGGCGCCGCACACACATGGCGCCCAGCCTCCCCTCCTCACCGCAAGCCGAGGGGCCAGCCAAGACCCTGGACCAAAAAACCTGTGCAAAACGGGAGCGGGCGGAACAGCAACAAAAGCGCCGCCCGGCCCCGCCCCCCATCAAGGCAGAACCTAACCAGGTACGGCACCATACAACTGCCAAACGCCTGAGGTGGGGAAGCTCTCCAAACTCCACATCATGTCAGAGTAAAATAAAAATACAAGCAAGCACAAGCACACAGTAATCACACTCAGCAAGCAGCGCAGGGAGAAGGGAACCAAGCGGGGAACAGGGCCAATACCCATAGGGAGGAACGGGACGGGGCATCCCAAATCCGGATCACCAGGCCGGATAGCCGCGTTGCCCCATAGTATGGGGTCTAGCGGAGGAGCTAAGCTCCTAGGCACCTTAAGCTGCCGTCTACCCTCGCACGGCCAGCAGCCTAGGCTGGGAGGCTTCACTTTTAAGGGGCATATAAACAAAAGCCGAGCGGAAATAGACCAGAAGGGGGGCCGGGGTGTTACCACCTGCAAGCAGGAGACTTCATTCTTCTGTCTTGTCGCCATCTTGCAGAGAAGAACACTGGGGAATAAGTGGGAGGTCCCAGGTATGTATAGACCAGGAGGGGCTCGTTTTTCAAGACTTTTCTGCAACGTCGCCACCTGCTGGTGGAGTAACCCAAGTGTAATAATTAATGTTTTGAAGCGGGGTGTGTGACATACTTAGAATATCATCCTACCTGCATCTACTGCAGGTTATGAGCCTTTAAACATTCAAGATGGCGGCTCATGGGACATCAGGCAGCCTGCAAACAGGAAGTGCCTTCTGACTGTGCTGCTCTGCATTCTGGGATTGCTGACCTTTTCCTGACCCCAGCTCTGAGCTGTCTGAGCAGAGCACAGCTATAACCTGCCCCCCTGTACTTTATCCCACTCTCCTCTCCTCAGTCAGTGTGATGCTTCTGATGGCGGCACCAGTATCCTAAAGTCCTGAACAGAGTTACAGACCAGTGGGGGAAATAATAAAAGTGACTAAAAACTTAAAATATATTAATTTTATATGCTGGGGAATCGTTTAAGGGTTTGGACTTTTCAATAAATCATGGTGAGGGTCCGGTTTAAGACAGATTTGACCGACAAGTCCATCAGGCAGCGGTGGTCGGAATTTAAGCGCCGGGACAAGGAGGGCGTGTATCAGCTCTATGATGACTACGCTTCTGGTAAGTTCAAGACACATGCGCAAACACTATTAGATATGTACACTTTATCCTGCTGTATTTCTATTTTTTTCCTCTTCACAGATAAGCCGCCGATCCTGGGCAAGCAGGGGAAGGGTTTCCTCCCCCGCACAAGAGTCCGTGCTTCTGATGACTGATGCTGGGTAGGGGCCCTCTCGTCACTCTCAAATCGAGGACCCTGGGGAGGAAGGGGATGAGGAGTTTGAAGCACCAGTGGAGCCTGCTGCTGGGGTGAGGGTAGTGTGGAGCCTCAGCAGAGTCAAACTACCGCTGGGGCCACTCTCAAGTGGGAAGTCCCAGTGGGGAGGAGGAAAGAAACTCCACCACACTCCCTAAGGGTTTAGGGAGTGAGAGAGAGGAGGGTGGCCCCCTCGGATTTTGGCTCTGCTGGGCAGAATTGGAGGAGTGGAGCCTTCCTGTGAAACCAGCAACATCTCATCCCCTGGTTTTGATTGTCTGTTAAAGTTTGTTCAATTGTCCTAAATTCTTTCAGGGCATCATAGAACCGCCACCTCCTCCACTGATGTTGGCCTACCTGGGAACCGGCGTAGCAGAGGTAAGAGACCTATACGCATCATGTTTTGCGTGGCTAAATCATTCTTTTTTTAATGTGACATGCAATTGTGTTGTGAAGTGGCTATGTTGACTATCTCCAAGACTATCTCCAAGATCCAACAATTATGTTGCTTGATTGCGTTTGCCAAAGTAGGTATGTTTTAGCTAACACACGGCCAAGTGTGTTACAATAATTATCCACATTGAACTTTTTCCTACAACTAAATTGTTGGATAACAAATTATATAAACCATACTATGTCCTTATGTATGTATCTGTTGTGTTTTTTATTCAACACATAGATGTTGCCACACAGATGGACCCAGTGGTCATTCACCCCACCGCATCTCCCAGAAGCTCCAGCAGCATGGGCAAAGGCCACAGCTGTGATGGTGAATAATGTGATTTGTGACAATAAGCTTGTCTAAATGCATATGTATGTGTCCATGAACATTTACCCATGTTAGTGGCAGTCTAGAGTTGACACTCATACCTGTAGAGCCTCTTTGGTGAGTCATCATTCTGAATAAGCTCAGAACATGCAAGTGTCCTGCCCCTGCTAATGCAACATGAACCAATGTCCTAAAGGCAGCAGTTGCTTAGGTACTTTAGGTGATGAATTTACAGTCCTAATTTTCTTTTTTCTCTACCATTCCATATTGGTATTAAAATGTTACATATAATTACATACCAATAAATTATACAAATTTCCTTAGGTGTTATTGGCCATTAGATTTACTCCATGATTATGTTGGTCAAGATTTTTTTTTTTTTTTTTGGAACCTTATTAGCTTGGTCATGTAAGACTATGGTGGGTATGTAGATATCCTCCACAGGTTACTTTACATTTAAATCATTACAATCCAATGGTTGGCCTGTTGTATTCTCAAGCACAAGTAAATATTTTGTTTATGTGAAGCATCAATGTCCAACAAATATCATAGGTATATACTGTAGTTGTTTAGCAGGACTTCCTAATGAGCTCTTCCCTTTCCCATGGCTTGCAATCGTGAAATAATCGGTCTGTGGCAATTTGTGCCAGAATCCCGCCAGATGCTGCTGGAGGTCAAACAGAGGATCCAGGGTGGGGAGTAAACTGTTGGCCATGTTGACTAGTTTTGTATTGTTTTAAAACGTAATTTGTTTTTAAAACAAAAAATAGTGTTAGTTGTATTATTTAAATAGTATAGTATGTGTATTTTTGGTCAAACCCACCTGCAAGGAAAGGCAAAAAACAAAAAACAAAAAACAAACCAGAACTGTAGCACCATGCAAACACTTGCACATAGCCATGCACATGTACACACGTGCATTTAGGTTTACATGGTAATGTTCCAAAAACACACGTTAAGTGACGTGAAAGTAAATTTAATTTGCAACAACCAAATACAATTGCCAAACTATGGCAAAACTTACATAAACAGAACAGAATAAAAAAAAAACAAAATAACTTCAACCCAGACTTTCCTTGTCTTTTTCATGATGATCAGTGGGTTGTGTTGCCACATCTGGTGCACTTGGCTGAGATGGCGTAGCCAAAAGGGACCCGTGTTGAGGCCAAAAGAGAACTAAAAAATACATTCTGTTGTTGGATGTGTTGATTTAGTACCGTCAACAACCGGGCAATTAATTGGTTGGTCTGGTTAATTGCAGTGAGGATCTCAGAATGTTCCTTTTGCCACTGAGTCTGCTGCTGCTGCTGTTGGAAGACCAGCACTTGAGCCTCCACGGTGGCTATGTGCTCCTCCAGTCCTGCATGTGGCTGATGTCTACTGTAGGCCTCCAACATGCGGGTGCCTAGTTGAAAAAATTGTGCACTAGTGGGTGGGTGCACATTTTCACCAACAGCCGGTGGGCTTTATACATTTGAAGACAAAATTAAAGAAAATTAAAAAATTAGATCGTTCACTGAATTCCGGAGGAAACATGTTGGATGTGTGGCTAGTTGAACCTGAGGACAAAGGACGAAATTTGCGTTCTACAGAAGCAGCAGGAAATGTAGCTGTGCTGGAAGCACTCTCCCTCCTCTCAGACTATAAACAAATTGGACATTTAATCGCAATAACGACGGCAACTAACTCCTTCGTCTATCATCTTGTTAATTTTGATTTTGCGGGATACATGGCAAGCGGCACCCACACCCGATAATACCATTTTGTGAATACTCACCTGTAAAATGGGTATTATAAGTATGTCACACACCCCACTTCAAACATTATTACACTTGGGTTACTCCACCAGCAGGTGGCGACGTTGCAAAGAAGTCTTGAAAAACTAGCCCCTCCTGGTCCATAATACCTGGGACCTCCCACTTATCTCCCAGTTTTCAAACAGCAGTAAAGACAAGGTACCAGGAAAAACCCATTGGTAACCCTCAAACTGTAAACAAAGCTTCACCCTATAAAGAATCCAGGATACCAAAAAGGGCGGGTGAAGTGGGGTGTGTGACATACTTATAATACCCATTTTACAGGCGAGTATTCACAAAATGGTATTATTCTAAGTATGCCACACACCCCACTTCAAACATTTATTACACTTGGGACATCCAAAAGCAGTATCCAGAAAGGGCGGGTATCCAACAAGGCCATAATGCAAAACTCAAACCACTGCAGCTTGCAGAACCTTGTGGCCAAACACAGCATCCGCTGAAGCCCGCACATCAACCTTGTAAAACTCTGAAAAAGTGTGAACAGAAGACCAAGTAGCAGCCTTACAAACTTGTTCAACAGAAGCCTGGTGCTTAAAAGCCCAAGACGCTCCAACAGCACGAATAGAATGAGCATTGATACGAAAAGGGGGAGCCTTCCCCTTGGCAGAATAGGCCCCAAAAACAGCCTGACGAAGCCATTTGCTAATGGAAGACTTAGCCAGAGCCAAACCCTTCCTAGGCCCGCAGGGCACCACAAAAAAAGGAAATCAGTCTTACGAAAAGGAGATGTAGTAAGCAAATAGTACATAACACAACGTACCACATCCAAACAATGCAAAACCCTCTCCTTGTCATTCCTAGGCTTAGGACACAAGGACGGAAGAACAATGTCCTGGTTAAGATTAAAAGCAGAGACCACCTTAGGAAGAAAGTCCGGTTTGAAGCAGAAAACCACTTGTCCTGACTGATGTCTCTCAAAGTGAGGAGCCTGAATCGTCAAGGCTGCCATGTCCGAAATGCGCCGAACCGAAGTGATGGCCACCAAAAAAGGCAACCTTCTGAGTCAGAATAGAAAGATCAATATCCTGCAAAGGCTCAAAAGGAGGAGCCTGAAGAGCAGAGAGAACCAAATTCAAAACCCAAACAGGGATCAAAGGCTTCTTAGGAGGCCGCAGATGCGAGACCCCCTGGAAGAAAGTCTTGACCAAAGGATGAAGCGCAAATGACTTTTGAAAAAAGACAGACAAGGCAGAAAACCTGCCCCTTCAAAGTACTCGGCTGAAGACCAGAGTCCAGCCCCGATTGAAAAAATTCCAAAATCCTAGAAACAGAAAAGACCCAACAGGGCAAAGATCTAGCCTCACACCAATCAATATAAGATCTCCAAGTCCTATAGTAGATGGTATAAGAGGACCTCTTCCTGGCACTAATAAGAGTCTAAAGAACAGAATCCGAAAGACCTTCCTCCCCTTAAGATGGAGGTTTTAGCAGCCAGGCCGTCAAAGCCAGCGTTGGTAAATTTGAGTAACGCAGTTGACCCTGTGTGAGAAGATCCGGACAAAGAGGCAGATCGAACTGATCCACCGCCAGACGAACGATGTCTGCGAACCACACCCTCCTTGGCCACCTTGTAGCCACGAGAATGGCGGGAACCCCTTCCAGGGCCAGCTTTCACAACACCTTGCCTAGCATGGGGAATCGGAGGAAACAGATAAAGGAACCCCAGGTCCCCCCAGCTCAGAGACATGGCATCCACCGCCAGAGCCAGAGGATCCTGAGAAAGCGACACGAATGTCGGAAGCTTGTAATTGTGACGAGAGGCAAACAGATCCACCTCCGAAAGCGACCGAAAACACCTGGGGGTGGAGAGACCATTCCCCCCGCCTCCGTGTTTTCCACTCCTGGAATGTACACTGCCGAGATGCTAGGGACATGAATCACCGCCCAGGCTAGAATCAGAGACACCTCTCTGAGGGCACTCAGACTGCGAGTCCCTCCCTGGCGATTGATGTAAGCAACCGCCGTCCGATTGTCCGACCGAACCTGAAACGGCAAACCCTGTAAATGCTGTGTCAAGTGAGACAGAACCAACCTGATGGTTCTCAACTCCAGAATGTTGAAGGGCAAGTGGGCCTCCAGAGGACCCCACCACCCCCGGAACTGAAGGTCCTTCCAGAAACCTCCCCATCCTGACAAACTGGCGTCCGTGGTGACAGCTTCCCAAAGAGGCGTCAGAAAGGACCTGCCCCTCAAGAGATTGTCCGAGACCATCCACCACTGGAGATACTGCCGAACCTCAGAGGACATCCGGAAGGACCGATCCAACGACCGCGGTCGCTGGTCCCAAGACGCCAACAGATGAAGCTGAAATGTCCTCGTGTGAAACTGAGCAAAGGGAACTGCCCCAAAGGAAGCTACCATCAACCCCACCAGTCTCATCCCTAGCCGGATGGACGGGCAAGGATTGGAAAGAAGAAACTGCGCAACTGCGCCAAGTCCTGAATCTAGAGAACTTTGGCCTGAGGCAGAACCACTCTGTGTTGGCAAGAATCCAAAGACATCCCCAGGAAGAACACCACCCTGGCCAGAACAAGAGAGGACTTGGAATAGTTAATCACCCAGCCGAAACTCTCCAGAGTGGATACCACCGTCCTGGTGTCCATCTCCGCTTGACTGAAGAAAGGAGCCATGATGAGAAAATCGTCCAGATAAGGCACAATGCAAATCCCCTGAGCTCCGGGAAGGGCCATCACGCCCGCCAACACCTTGGTGAACACTCTCGAAGCCGAGGTAAGGCCGAACGGAAGAACCACGAATTGACAATGCCGATCTTCCACCATGAAGCGAAGAAACCTTTGGTGAGCCGGAAAGATAGGAATATGAAGGTAGGCATCCTTGATGTCTATGGACGTCATGAAGTCCCCCTGCCGAAGAGAATTGATGGCAGAGCGCAGAGTTTCCATGCGAAACTGCCGGGGACGAATAAACACATTGAGAAACTGCAGATCCATGATGGAACAAACCGACCCGTCCTACTTGGTCACTGTGAAGAGATTGCAATAATACCCGCGGCCCACCTCCGAGGGAGGGACCGGGCAGATGACTGCCATTTTCCAGAAGATTCCTCACCGCCGCCAGGAGCACCTGCGCGGCCAAAGGATCTGAGGGAACACGAGACCTGAAAAATCCTAGAGGAGGTCGAGACTCGAACTCCAGCTTGTAACCGGCCGACACCACCTCCCGGATCCACCTGTCCGAGACCGCCTGGTCCCGCACCCGGGAGAAGTGTCGAAACCGTCCCCTCTGTTCCAGCTTGCACCCCTGGAGGCCAAAAAGCCCGCACCTCTGCCAGCTCTGGCTCCCCGAAAGGAGCGATTAAAAGAGGCCGCTCCCCGGAAGGAATGACAAAGTTTCTTGCGCTGAGGTAACTTACCTCCCTTGGCAACCGAAACCAATTTCTCACCAAACAGGCGCAAACCCAAAAAGGGAAGAGCAGTAAGCGACTTCTTAGAAATAAAGTCAGCAGTCTATTGCCGCAACCACACCGACCGTCAGATAGCTACCAACAAGGCCGTGGTCCTGCCACTCATCACCATCCTGAGTGGCTAGGACAAACGAAACCAAAGACTCACAACGTTGGAGAGCAATAAACTCATCACAAGTAGGATCAAGGTCCGCAAATAAATTCCTGACAATGGACCTAACCGCCAACAACAAAAGTGCCGAAGCACAAACAGGCCTCAAAGCCGAACCCGCACAGGTAAAACCGTGGCGAGCCAGCTGGTCAATCCGGTGATCTTCGCCATCCTTAAGGGTAGTAGTGTCAGGAGAATGCCACACAGCCATGTTAGACAGCCCCAAAACCGGGGCATCAACCACGCGAGGAAAAGACCAACACTTCACCAAGTCCGCCGGAAAAGGATACTTCTTATCCCAACTAGGCGGAACACAGAGACGCGTAGGCTGCCCCCATTCTTTAAGGACGACATTCCCAAAAAGTCGTTGACTGGGAAACTCCAGACGGGGCATGGCCACATAAAAAAACTCACCCTTAGGCGGAGGAACCGCCTCGGAAGGGTCTAAATCCAAAACTTCAAACATTTGAGCCAATATGGAAGGGGTGGCAAATACCGTCCCCGCCGCCTGGTCACCCTCAGCACCAAGCAACTGCTGTACCTCAAGGTCGTCCAATTCATCTAGAATCACCCCCTCTTCAGCCGGGGGGCAGTCTGACCAATCCAATGCCTCAATAACATCCATCTGAGTCCGGCGGAGGCGGGGACAACTGTTTCCGCTTAGCCGGAGCCTATTGAGCAACCACAGCGGAAAACCTTTTCTCGAGGCTAGCCAACCGGGCGCATACCTCGGATTGCGAATCCCCACCCATGACAACGTCACACGGGGTCCGGAACAGGCGGGGAGGAGTAGGGGATGACACGGGCGGCGAGGGGCCAGCACCCGGGGTGCCGGACTGGCACTCAATGTCCCGCTGCACACATGGAATGCATATAATGACATCATCCCCCGGGAGCAGAGCTCCACAACCCCCACACAGCCTAGACTGCCCCGAAGGGCCGTTTCCGGTATCCTTGGAAGCCTCCATATGGTGAAATTATGGTATTCGCAATAACCCAGGGAATTTACGCAGTATGCAACCCGGGATGCCCCTTTTTACATGTCCCAGGAGTGGAAGGATTTTAGCCCAATATAAGAAATAAGGCCAACAAGCCAGTTATGTTATGACCGGGAGACCCCCTTTAACACGGGTATCCCAGGATCTGTAAGGGAAAAGGACCACAGTCAATCCCAGGGTAAGGAAAAAAGAGCACTAACACAGTGACAAGGAGCAAACAATCATGCACTCACATACTTCTTACACATGATGCATTAAAGCATTAAAAAGGTACCAAAACATAATATATAAATATATATATATATATACATACATACATACATACACACACTCAAACATAAATGGTATGTAATGCATACAATACAAGCACAGACCCCAATCCTGAGGACAACCAGCCCATGGGACTGGTTCCTACATGAATAATCACATAAAACTTCAGTTCAGGTACACTAACAGCTCAGTGTTGTATTGATTTGATTGAGGAACTCTAGTGAAGGCCATTTCTCTTTAGGTCCCTGGCGCCGCTTTGTAACAGGGTAACTGCCAGGCTGCATGTTACTCATGCGACTGTTAGCAGCCGTGGCCTAAATGTGCTAATCACATGAAACTGAAGTGGCCCCACAGACAACAAACGCATGCGCGAGAGTACCTAAGATGGCGGCGAACAAACCCTGCGAGGGGAGGCGCAGGAGAGGACACGGAGGGAGACGAAGGGCGTGCCGGCAGAACACGCGCAAAGCGCTCCGGCCCCACCCCTCCGCCTTTGACCGTACAGCGCGGGCCGCGACGGCGCACAGCCCCGCCCCCCTCCCCGAACGCCTCAGGCCGCACAATGGCGGCACCGCCACCTAGACTAACAGTAGCCACAGGCGCTCAAGCCAGGCGCAAACAACACACACACTGCGCACAGAGTCCAGCAGCCCTGTACAAACGCCCACACTCCGCAGCGCCGACCCCAGGGGCAGCCAGATCCACACAAACACAGCGTAAAGCACCCACAATGTCAACCCCCCCAATAGCGAAGGGACCAAGCAGGGAACAGCGAGACTAAGGGGCACACCGGGACGGGGCATCCCAAATCCGGATCACTGGCCGGATAACCGCGTTGCCCCGCGTGGGGTCTAGCGGAGGAGATAAGCTCCTTGGCACCATGAGGTGCCATCTACCATTACCCAGCCAGCAGGCAAGGCTGGGAGGCTTCCAGTAGTTACTAAATATTAAACAAAAAATGACTGGGTAGAAATAGACCACGGGGGGGGGGGGGGGGGGTGCCGGGGTGTTACCCCGGCTACCTGCAAGCAGGAGACTTCATTCTTCTGTCTTGTCGCCATCTTGCAGAGAAGAACACTGGGAGATAAGTGGGAGGTCCCAGGTATTATGGACCAGGAGGGGCTCATTTTTCAAGACTTCTCTGCAACGTCGCCACCTGCTGGTGGAGTAACCCAAGTGTAATAATTAATGTTTGAAGTGGGGTGTGTGACATACTTAGAATAACAAGTTTCTTTCTGACCCTATCAGGGCTGCCAAGACAGATAAACTGCCGATACAGCCAATAATTGAAGTTTAGAGGACTCCTAGAGATTACCCTAATATATATATAAAAATATATATGGACAGTGACACAATTTTCGCAAGTTGGGCTCTGCATGCCACCGCATTGGATTTGAAATGAAACCTCTACAACAGAATTCAAGTGCAGATTGTAACGTTTAATTTGAAGGGTTGAACAAAAATACCTGATAAAAAATGTAGGAATTGTACACATTTCTTAACAAACACTCCACATTTTAGGAGCTCAAAAGTAATTGGACAAATAAACATAACCCAAACAAAATATTTATTTTCTCAATATTTTGTTGCAAATCCTTTGGAGGCAATCACTGCCTTAAGTCTGGAACCCATGGACATCACCAAACGCTGGGTTTCCTCCTTCTTAATGCTTTGCCAGGCCTTTCCAGCCACAGCCTTCAGGTCTTGCTTGTTTGTGGGTCTTTCCGTCTTAAGTCTGGATTTGAGCAAGTGAAATGCATGCTCAATTGGGTTAAGATCTGGTGATTGACTTGGCCATTGCAGAGTGTTCCACTTTTGACTCATGAACTCCTGGGTAGCTTTGGCTGTATGCTTGGGGTCATTGTCCATCTGTACTATGAAGCGCCGTCCGATCAACTTTGCAGCATTTGGCTGAATCTGGGCTGAAAGTATATCCCGGTACACTTCAGAATTCATCCGGCTACTCTTGTCTGCTGTTATGTCATCAATAAACACAAGTGACCCAGTGCCATTGAAAGCCATGCATGCCCATGCCATCACGTTGCCTCCATAATGTTTTACAGAGGATGTGGTGTGCCTTGGATCATGTGCCGTTCCCTTTCTTCTCCAAACTTTTTTCTTCCCATCATTCTGGTACAGGTTGATCTTTGTCTCATCTGTCCATAGAATACTTTTCCAGAACTGAGCTGGCTTGTTGAGGTGTTTTTGGGCAAATTTAACTCTGGCCTGTCTATTTTTGGAATTGATGAATGGTTTGCATCTAGATATGAACCCTTTGTATTTACTTTCATGGAGTCTTCTCTTTACTGTTGACTTAGAGACAGATACACCTACTTCCCTGAGAGTGTTCTGGACTTCAGTTAATGTTGTGAACGGGTTCTTCTTCACCAAAGAAAGTATGCGGCGATCATCCACCACTGTTGTCTTCCATGGACGCCCAGCCCTTTTTGAGTTCCCAAACTCACCAGTCAATTCCTTTTTTCTCAGAATGTACCCGACTGTTGATTTTGCTAATCCAAGCATGTCTGCTATCTCTCTGATGGATTTTTCTTTTTTTTCAGCCTCAGGATGTTCTGCTTCACCCCAATTGAGAGTTCCTTTGACCGCATGTTGTCTGGTCACAGCAACAGCTTCCAAATGCAAAACCACACACCTGGAATCAACCCCAGACCTTTTAACTGCTTCATTGATTACAGGTTAACGAGGGAGACGCCTTCAGAGTTAATTGCAGCCCTTAGAGTCCATTGTCCAATTACTTTTGGTCCCTTGAAAAAGAGGAGGCTATGCATTACAGAGCTATGATTCCTAAACCCTTTCTCCGATTTGGATGTGGAAACTCTCATATTGCAGCTGGGAGTGTGCACTTTCAGCCCATATTATATATATAATTGTATTTCTGAACATGTTTTTGTAAACAGCTAAAATAACAAAACTTGTGTCACTGTCCAAATATTTCTGGCCCTGACTGTATGTATATATATATATATATATATATATATATATATATATATATATATATACACACACACACATATATATATATATATATATATATATATATATATATATATATATATATATATATATATATATATATATATATATATATATATATATATATATATATATATATATATATATATATATATTATATATACATACATACATACATACATACATACATACATATACACACACACACACCGTATATACTCGAGTATAAGCCGAGTTTTTCAGCCCACTTTTTGGGCTGAAAAAAGCCGCCTCGGCTTATACTCGAGTCAGTGAAATTTTTGCAGTGTGCAGCTGTCAGCTAAGGCGCTCACAAGACGGAACAAAAAACTCCTCTCTTGTTTCCCCCACTGCGGAGGCCAGCCCAGAGCACAGAAGCCAGCACTTCCCCTTCCAGGCATGCTGGCCGGCCAGGTGGGGAGAGGATGACGTGAGTAATTAAACGGAGAGAAAGTGTGATTGATGGCTGGAGCAGAGGTCGGTGAGGGGGAAAAGTGGGGAGGGGAGAGAGCGTGTGTGTGTGTGTGTGTGTGTGTGTGTGTGTGTGTGTGTGAGGGCTGCAGCCATAGAGGAGAGGAAGGGGGGAGGGAGAGAGAGAGATGTGTGTGTGTCTCACCCACGAGGACAAGTTAGCAGCCTGCAGACACCATGTTGATTGAAGGAGAGAAGAAGTCAACAACAGAAAAGATTCTCCAACTTGGCAGTGAAGTGGCTCCAGGTGTTGCTGTACTGTGTTTCAATACACCTCAAACTAAATGCTAATACTAATTAATGGTGCAATGTTTTTCTCTTAACCCACCCTGCCCTGCTCATCTACCCACCTGCTCACTCACCCACCTACTAATCCAACTGCCTAATCCACCCACCTATCTATATACCTGCCACTCACCTACCTACCTACCTACCCAGACCCTGGACCAGCAGCAGACTGGAGTGGTGTGCAGGCGGAATCAGCGGATTCTGAAGTGGAGGTGGCAGCCACCCACCCACCTACCTACCTGCCTGACCACCTTCCCACTGGCACATCTAAATACCCACCAACCAGCCCTCCTGTCAACCCGCCCCCTTATACCCTAATAAAGTGTAAGCTCTTCTCCTCCTGTATCCTCCCTTATACCCTAATAGATTGTAAGCTTTTCTCCCTCTGTATCCTCCCTTATACCCTAATAGATTGTAAGCTCTTCTCCTCCTGTAGCCTCCCTTATACCCTAATAGAGTGTAAGCTCTTCTCCTCCTGTATCCTCCCTTATACCCTAATAGAGTGTAAGCTCTTCTCCTCCTGTATCCTCCCTTATACCCTAATAGAGTGTAAGCTCTTCTCCTCCTGTATCCTCCCCTATACCCTAATAGATTGTAAGCTCTTCTCCTCCTGTATCCTCCCTTATACCCTAATAGAGTGTAAGCTCTTCTCCTCCTGTATCCTCCCTTATACCCTAATAGAATGTAAGCTCTTCTCCTCCTGTATCCTCCCTTATACCCTAATAGAGTGTAAGCTTTTCTCCCTCTGTATCCTCCCTTATACCCTAATAGATTGTAAGCTCTTCTCCTCCTGTATGCTCCCTTATACCCTTTTATTTAAGGAGGAATTTAATCCCAGTTACCAGGAATGCAGCGGGAGTCTCTTAGATCACATAGTATGGCCTATATGTGACCTCTTATACACTCTCAACCCCCCAGAACCTGCATTTCCCACCCTAGGCTTATACTCGAGTCAATAACTTTTCCAGTTTTTTGTGGTAAAATTAGGTGCCTCAGCTTATATTCGGGTCGACCTATACTCGAGTATATACGGTATATATCTGCGGTTAGCATCCTCTGACAATTAAGAAAAATTCATTCATTGCAGAGCGACTGAAGGTCAAAGTTTTTTCCATCTACTTTTTTTAACCTTTGTTTTTTAGTATTTGAGCAAGCCCCTCAAATCCAGTTGCTGCTGTAGCTTCCCTACAACACTATACATATTAGCTATGTTCTTGTTTAAATCTGCCCAAAACACGGGTTACACACAATCCAGGGGTTGTGCAACATTGAAAATTACAGAGCAAACATGGGAACAATCCTAGCACTTACCTTCACCCCAGGCTGTCATGTCATCCCCAACATCCACCCCCTGCAGCCGACAAAGGTATCTTGCTCCTACTCCTAAACATCTCCTTATATGGCAGATATTTGCTCTTCAGAGCCTTTTTTCCACTATCCACCAAAAGATCAAACTTCATTTTTTTCACAGTGCCTTTCTTAATGTATAAAAGGGTTTCTTGCAGGATGCCCCAGTGCAGCGATATTGAGCGGAGCGGTTAAGCTCATCTGCAATGGTATCCCACAACTTGCTCCTTGCTTGCCGATGCCCCGACGTTGTGGCCCAAATAACAAAATCGGCAACTTTGCCAGGGTCAGCTTATCAAGGCTATTATGGTCTGCCAAATTAAATTCCGAAATTGAGCCAGGCAGAGCCAGTCTGTGTCTGTACTACAGTGTGTGTGTGTTTCTGCTCACCGACTTCAGTGCTGATTCTTTCTGATCTCCCATTTTGTGATGTGTGCAAATATTGTGTAAGAACAGCAAGCGAGGATTGTTTGAGACCTTTTGTGGGCTGTGCAGTATCTCCCCTCTTGGCTGTACCAAACTTAGGAAGCATACCTTCAGCAGGCTGATGGTTTAATCAGCAAGCCACCTGGTTTTGTGGTGAACTGCACGTGTTTGTGTAAAAGTGTGTTTATTTGTTCTTTGGGTTGATTGGTTGTGTGTGTGGCCTTGTTTTGTGATAGAATTTGAGAGAGTGTGTTAGGTATGGAGAGTTGTGATAAAGAAGATTTTGGCATGGTGTTTGGTGTGTGTCTGTAATGTACTGCCAGCACAGAGGAACAGCAGGGAAGGAAGTGTATTGAGATTACGGGCACCCAGATCTTTTGGTATCCGCCTACCATGCGCCGCATATTCTATCAGGTAGTCTTGGCAATATGTGACCTGATACCCAAATATATCTACTTTCCTGAGGAGGAGGTGGTGCATATATTCCTTTCTGCCCACCCCGAGCACAGGAACTTCACTATCACAACGGCAAACCATTCCATTCCATAAATGTCATGGTGGTGTGCGATCAGGATATAAAGCTGCATGGAGTGAGGTCGGGATTTACAGGATCATGCCATGACTCCTATGTCTTACATCAATCTGCCCTGTGCCACAAATTTGAAAACAAAATGCCAGCATTAGGCAGGAGTATTAGGTGCAGATAAAAAATATCAGGCAGCAGGTGGGCTTGCGTGGATAACAATTACTGATTTTTTTTTTTCTATTTTTTAGCGGATAAGGGATATGGCCAGAAGACATGGCTGATGACACCCATGCGCAACCCACAAACCACATCACAAGTCCGATACAATGCAGCTCATCGCAAAACAAGATGTATTGTGGAAAGAACCATCGGCCTGCTGAAAGCCCACAAAAGGTCTCAAAAATCATCTTGGCCTGCTGTGTCCTACACAACATTTGTATATGCCATAGAATGGAAGAGCCAGAGGAAACAGCACTGGTGCCAGAAGTCCCAGACATGCCCGCAGACAAAAAATCAAGACACGCAGAGTGGCTTTGCCAGGCGGGCAGAAATTATTCATTCTTCCATGTAAGTGACTCAAGCAGTGATTGGGAAAATGTTCCTAAACAAACGAAATTTGACTAACATTCAAGCAGACTTTAAGAGCTGAATAAAACCATGACAACAATAACTAAAAAGATTAAGGTTGGAACCAGCTTTAGCCAACTTTCAAACTAATAAACCTTAACTAACCAGAGACATGAGGAAAATGTCTAAAAGTTTAAACATTAACATATAACACGTCTCTCTTACAGGCACCATGAACATAATATGGATTGGTTGAGGTGGAAAAAACAAAACAAATACTGCTGCAGAGTTTTTGAAACCAAAAGCGGCATTGGTACACTCAGACGCTGCAGCGAATCAGAGAGAGAGCTTCTACAGCACCCTACACACAAACACATCACATTTTTCAATACTGGACAAGTTACTATAGTGTCACTTGTCCAGCCGATACGCTAGGTTATAGCGCCAGACACCCGCTTGCAGCATCTGCTAGCGGCCACTCTAAGCGACTCTACATAGACGCTACATAGACGCATGGCAATACAGGGGGCTAGTCTTAAATTAGGCTAATTCCTCTCTCCCCCTGCCTACATCTCACTTTTGTTGTTGTGCGTATTTGTTTTTTTTAAAGGTTTTATCATGTCTTGTATCATGTACGTGTTATGATGGATTATGGAATAAAGACTTGTGTTATTAGTTTACATTTGATGCATTGGTGTGCCTCCCCTTTGTTATGTTTTTGGTCTCTGCTTAGTTGGACACCATCCAGGCATC
The DNA here is from genome assembly GCA_027917425.1 of Gastrophryne carolinensis. NCBI lineage: Eukaryota > Metazoa > Chordata > Amphibia > Anura > Microhylidae > Gastrophryne > Gastrophryne carolinensis. Next base: position 21,690,834 of record CM051238.1, read on the forward strand.
ATGCAATCACACAGCCGCCCTGCAGTGCACAAAGGATGACACCTGCCTAATGATAAATAACCCACAGAGATCAGGCAAGACTTCGGGCCTTATTTATCAAGGGATAGCGCCAGGTAGTGTCTCACTAGCGCCAGGTATCGTCGGCTACCGACTGCAGAACGCCAGGCTGCGAACACAATCACGCATTTATCACGCCGGCGAAAGCGTCAGCTAGTGAAGGATTCATCACAGCGACCGGTATGACCTGTCGCTACCTGGCACTCTCCCATACATTTCAATGGCAGACACTGCAATGATTTTTTAAAGTGGTTTTTGTGTTGTTGTTTTTAGCCAAAAATTCAACACATGTTGTTTAGGATATGTTTGATGAATCTGTCTTGTTTTTAATATTTTTTGGGTGAAAGATGTAATTTTTATACTGGAATGTTGAGTGAAATATAAAATGCATCTCCTCCCACAAAACACATTAGCCTCAATTTAGCTTGCTTGCAGAACACCCATGGCTTGTAAAGCTACTTTTTAGTCAGTCATGGTTGGCGCTCACGTTCGCTCAGTGAAATTGTCAGCGCCCAAGCTATTCTGCGGCCCTGTCCTTGTTGAATCTGTGGTGGTCAGTGTTTGTGCAGTCGCTGTTGTGATTCGCTATGTGGCTGCGCTAGCGTCGCTGTGCTGTTCATACATGTGGCTTTATGCATTTTTCCAAGAATTCACTTGCAGCGACCCCAGTCGTTCTTAATGAATACACTGTAGTTCTGAGCGTGCATATGTCCACATTCTGCAGGATTATTTCAGGCGTACAAGCTCATAACAACCCCTTATGCATTCTCCTGTGTGCCACATTATCCTGTTTGATAGATATATTGTGTTATGATTTTATTAAGGCTTTTTTTTTTTTTGAAGCAACCAGATCTGTTTCTGCTGTGACCTATGCATTGCAGGATATTGAACAAGCAGCTAAATCAAGCTAATAATTACTAGCGCTTTGTCCAATAGCTTGTTGTAATGCGTAAATCTACTATTACCGCCACTTAGCTTGCACATAGCGGATATTAGCTTGTTCCTGGTGCGCGGAGCGTTTTTTTTTTCCTGTCGCTTTCGTCATATCCACTTCCGGTTTCCTCCTTTGCGTTTCCACCATGATGCCCAGGCGACGTGTTCTGCACCTCCCCAGCTCCTCCTCTGAATCTCTGTGTTCTTAGCTATGTCTTAGGAAAAACACAATTTAGGAGGTGGGGTACTCAAATATATTTCACACAAAAACAACCACAAACCAATTAATATTCTTGGCTTGGGGGCCGGGAGTTATTGCTAGGGGTGGTGTTGGTGGCCAACAGTGCAGTAAAAAAAAATAGACTGCTGTTGTATGAGCTGTTGTGTCAACAACAAACTTTGTTCCTGGCGCTGTAATGATTGCTCCTGGCGCTGTAATGATTGCTCCATCAGATTGGACAGGCGATCCAGTTCCCTGTTGGTTTGTTGTTGGCCTTGTCTCACATCGTGGAGCTGCCGCTGCTGGGCGTCATTTTGTTGCTGACACATCAGCACCTGATTTTCCAACACCGCAATGCGCTCATTAGTTCCATCACGCGGCTGTTGGCGACTGTAGTCCTCCAGCATCCGGACCCCTAGCTGGTAAAACTCGGCACTGGTTGGTGCCACACCTCCTCTTGTTCTGTGTTCCGGCTAAAAAAAAAAAAAAAAAAAAAAAAATACAACATTGTAGTGAAGCTGAAACAATGCAGGTATGGGTCAGAAATTTAATTTGCCAAAGTGTAACTATCACCCTTACCCTTGATTGAGCCTCGGTAGCTTGCCCAGATTCTATTTGGGAAGAGGTCCCAGGTTGGGGTTCAGGTCCGGCCTCCTGCAAAAACAAACGACTACCTGGACTACCCACCAACATTTCAATGTGGTTATTGACCCTCAAAAACAGCCATGTTACCTCAGTGCCGTCCGCCCCAAGTATCTCCGGGGTCTGGCTGCCCGAAAGGGGCAAATCGACATCTGAGAGATGGGGCAAGCTGGCATATGCTAAACAGGAAAGTCATGTTAGTAGGTCAGTGGACCAAAGTCACATTTAAGATGGATAGACTATCGAGGCCATACATCAACAAAGTGCAAGATCACACACTAGCCAAAAGGGATCTGGTAAACTCATATTGCTAACATGTATGTAAGAGGAAGATGAGGAAATTATTAGGCAAATAAATAACAAAGACATTGCTCAAATTACACATACCCGCCATCTCCCAGATGTCAGGAGTTCGGCCCTCACTCGAGCTTTGCCCTTTAAAATACATGTTTAAACACAAGTTGGCCTAATAAATTACCAAAACAACTTTTACTAAATCCTTACTAGATAATCAAGAACAACAAACTTACCCTCATCTCTGGCAGCCTGAACGTGAAGGGCCCTTTCCGGACAGCCACTTCCGATATTCTGGCCAACTAAAAAACAAAAATAATGTATCTAAATATTCCAAACACTACTCAGGTGAATGTTTGGCTTTAAATAGAACAAAATGCATTGCAATGACTCTCAAAAATTTAATAATGAGCCTGGGGATGGCAAATCCACCACAAATTGCCATCTTCAAGTTGACCTAGCAAACATGTAGATTATTAGACTAACCAAATATAACCAGTATAACAAACATCATAAAGGATACATTTTGTTTGGCAATACACACCAACAGGGTCCTGTTGACCTGCAACATCGGAAGTGGGGTCCAAAGATGCAGCACTCACTTGGCCTACAAAGAAAAAAGAGGAATGAAAGACATGCACTTGTGGTAAAGTGGCAAAAGCAAGGTTGACACATGCACTTACCGGCATCCAAAGAGTACCTTGGCTCCTGAGGAGATGCTGGTGCCAATGGCGGGGCAGCTAGGCAAAACCAAAGATAACATTTAGCCATTGGTAATGTGCGGCACTAAAAGCATGCATTAAGGTGTGTGTGAGCAGCTCAATCAATAAGATTCCCTAATCAAGGCCAGTGTGGCTTACACATGTATATGCAGATATATGGCCACACATCTCTGGCTTCAAACAAAGCTACACGTTAGGGCCTTGTTAGTTGCAGAGAGGGTTAAAGTGGACATGAAAATAGTCCGCATGCCCATATTATTAATCCTAAACAGTGGTCCCATCTATTGTGTGTTGCTCCCACACCCATTTTGTCTACAAACAATCAGCCCCTAAATGAGTGTTAAATACCTTCAATGGCAGACTGGGTTAGGCTTGAGGTTGGTTGAAGGGCTGCAGTAGTGGTGTCCTCAGCCACATCATGGACATCACCATGTGCACCTATGCATAAAGCAACAGACAAGAAAGCAAAACATTTATGAGGTATAATGTACTACTTGACATGTCCTACTGTTAGTTTGCCCAAAAGAGACAAAGCAAAGCACATACATTAACAGCAAAAAAAATGCATACAAGATGTACCTTCAGTCCAACCTGTGGTGTCATCCCCACCCTGCAGCCGAACAAGTGAAATTTTGACCTTCAGCATCTCCTCATATGGCCTGTAGGTACTCTTAGGACCCTGGATGGTCCCAGTCTCGACATCAAGATCATGCTGCATCTTTTGAATAAGGGCCCTTCTCAAAGTGTAGAAGCGTTTTCTGCAGGATGGGCCACTACGTGGGTGTTGAGCACTGCTAGTAAGCTCCACACCAATGGCATCCCACAATTTGCTCCTTTCTTGTTTGCCTATTGACTTGCTTTGGGAGCCAAAAATGAGCTCCCATTTAGCAAGTGTCAGACGCACAAGACAATTATTCTCAGCCAAATTAAATTCTGGCTCCCTCTTGGCAATTGGGCGCATAGCCTGGGGTGCTGCATCACCTTCAGGCTGGGCCCTTTTCCTTAAAGTGGACCAACACCCAGGATTTTGACTATCCTGGGTATTGGTCCACTTCCCCGGGGCACCCCGATCGGGGGTGCCCCGCTGTGTGAAACCCCCCAGAAAGCCCCCAAAACTCACCTCTCCCGCTCCCACGTGGCCGCACCGTCCAATCGGCGCCGACGGACAAGCTGATTGACAGCGACGGACAAGCAGCTTGCCCGTCGGCGCCTCCCGCGCGTCACTCTTGACGTGTGCGCGCCCGCGCCGGCCATTCAGAGACGGCCGGCGCGGGCGCACGTCTAGAGGAGCGAGAGTGAGGCGGCGTCAGCAGCGGCTGGAGAGGTAAGGTTTTTCGGGGGTCTTTACACCCCGCGGTGTGTGAGGTGATCGGCCCGGGAATCTTATAGATTCCCGGGCCGATCACCTCAGGGTGTTGGTCCACTTTAAGGGAGGTCTGCGCACAGCACCCACCACACTCCTACTTGGGCCTGCTGTGGCCGGCAGATGTCCATTTGGCTCCATCCTGTAGCTGCGCACACACACCAATACACAACCAACAAGCACGCATGCAGACTACAGAATGGTATCACACTCTTTGGTTTGTGCAGGTTTTATGTGCTCTAACAGCCAATCACAAACAGGTCCACTTAATTGATTCACACATACTGCCCAGGTGCTTGTAGCAACATCTCCACTGCACTGAGTGAACCATGTGTGGTAGGCAATTAACTAATTACAGAGCTCATTAACTAAACCACACACAACCAAAGGCAACAATGGAGTAATGTAGCTTAAACACTTGTGAAATGTGGCCCTACAAACGGCTATTTAAATTAAGAGCAGCTTACCTTTCATTGGTCCCCCCCACAGAAGGTTCATACCTGCCCGCTGAAGCACGCAAGTATCTGCTCACGTACGCTTACGCGGGTTCTCTTACGCGGTTTAGCGTACACTTACGCATTTTAGCGTACGCATGCGCAATCCGTTTCAAGCACACCTGGGTCAGCTAATTGCAGACAGGAAATAGCAGAGCAACGCAAGAGGCAGCAAAGCGGACCTGTCCTTTATCAAAGTGAAGTATAAATGGCCGGATTTGCTAACCTTCTGGTATTGTTCCACTGTGGCAAAGGCTGTGGTGTGGTGGTGTGGTGCTTTGGTCCCTTAGCTCATTTTATTGTCTGGCTGGGTTTTGTCCTCACTCTGTGGCTTGTTTAGTGATTTCTGACATCAGTGCTGTTTCTTTAGGAGATTGATTTTGTTGGCATATGCAAATATTGGGGAGCATACAGCAAGTGAGGCTTGATTTTGGGGCCTTTTGTGGACTGTGCAGCAACTCCCCTCTTGGGTGTGTCTAACTTAGAAAGCTGACTTTCAGCAGTCTGGTGGTTGAGACCACTATACTTCTGGTTTTGGGGTGAGCTGCATTGTAGTGAGTGTGTGAGTAGTGTGCTTGCTTGTGTGTGGTGTATTTTTTTAATTTCTGATTTAATTTTGGCTTCTTTGGTATATCTGTTGAGTGTGAGATGGATAAGAGGGTGATGTATGGGTTATGGGTGCAGGGATGTGCAAGAATGCTTGAAGAACAGGAGGCCAGGGAGGAGGGTGCAGTGAGGCTTAGGGCACCCCGATCCTTTGCCATCCGTCTTTAAGTGTGGGATTTAAGTGACGAGCAGATCAGGAGCCGCTTCCGTCTGAATCGTGCTGCACTACAGTCCCTATATGATCAGATTAAGCACCAAATCGAGCCATCAACCAAACGCACCAGATCCATTCCAGGCATAGTTCGCCTATGTGCCACTCTGAATATTTTGGCACGAGGGACCTTCCAGGCAACCTCTGCCCTCCTCAGCGGGATCAGCCAGGCTACAATGAGCCGCATATTTATCCAGGTAGTACTGGCTATTTGTGACCTGATCCCTATTTACATCAAGTTTCCTGAGGATGAGGTTGGCCAAATCAAACATGCTTTCTATCGCATGGGAGGGATCCCGAATGTGCTAGGGTGCGTTGATGGTACACATATCCCTTTCCGCCCTCCCCGTGCACAGGAGCTGAATTATCGGAACCAAAAGCAGTTCCACTCCATCAATGTCATGGTTGTGTGTGACCATGACATGAAGCTGCGGGCCGTGAGATCTGGCTTCCCCGGCTCATGCCACGACTCTTATGTTCTGCAGCGGTCAGTCCTGTGCCGCGGTCAGTCCTGTGCCGGAAGTTTGAGAACAATGAAATGCCAGCTGGCTGGCTACTGGGTAAATAACCATGTCAAAGTATTTTGCCTAAAATATGTGGCCTAGTAAGCTACATTTTTAAAAATGCAAGGAAAAAAAAGTACTAAGACTAATTGCTGTCTCTCTCATTGTGTATTTTCCACAGCGGACAAGGGATATGGGCAGAGAACGTGGCTCATGACTCCGGTCAGAAACCCAAAGACCTCTGCCCAAGAATGCTACAATGCAGCACATCGGAAAACCAGAAGCATTGTGGAACGAACCATTGGACTGCTGAAAGCGCGCTCTCTGTGTTTGGCACGCCCAGGAGGAGAGATGTTGTACAGTCCACAAAAGGTCTCCAAGATTATCCTCGCATGCTGTGTGCTCCACAATATTTGTATATGCCACAGAATCCAACCCCCTGAAGAAACAGCACTGGTGCCCGAAATCCCCAACTTGGCCGCAGAAACTAGTAAGGACACCCAGACTGGCTTTGAGCTAAGGGAAAGCATGATCAATTCGTTTTTTGGGGTAAGCCAACTACCCTTCACTCTAATCCAAGTACTGCACTACCGTGGAAAATAATGTTGAGTACTAACCTAATTTGTCACAAAATAAGATAAGGGGGGTGTAAGATGAGCCAAAAACCACTATAAGGGGGGTGTAAGATGAGCCAAAAACCACTATAAGGGGGGTGTAAGATGAGCCAAAAACCACTATAAGGGGGGTGTAAGATGAGCCAAAAACCACTATAAGGGGGGTGTAAGATGAGCCAAAAACCACTATAAGGGGGGTGTAAGATGAGCCAAAAACCACTATAAGGGGGGTGTAAGATGAGCCAAAAACCACTATAAGGGGGGTGTAAGATGAGCCAAAAACCACTATAAGGGGGGTGTAAGATGAGCCAAAAACCACTATAAGGGGGGTGTAAGATGAGCCAAAAACCACTATAAGGGGGGTGTAAGATGAGCCAAAAACCACTATAAGGGGGGTGTAAGATGAGCCAAAAACCACTATAAGGGGGGTGTAAGATGAGCCAAAAACCACTATAAGGGGGGTGTAAGATGAGCCAAAAACCACTATAAGGGGGGTGTAAGATGAGCCAAAAACCACTATAAGGGGGGTGTAAGATGAGCCAAAAACCACTATAAGGGGGGTGTAAGATGAGCCAAAAACCACTATAAGGGGGGTGTAAGATGAGCCAAAAACCACTATAAGGGGGGTGTAAGATGAGCCAAAAACCACTATAAGGGGGGTGTAAGATGAGCCAAAAACCACTATAAGGGGGGTGTAAGATGAGCCAAAAACCACTATAAGGGGGGTGTAAGATGAGCCAAAAACCACTATAAGGGGGGTGTAAGATGAGCCAAAAACCACTATAAGGGGGGTGTAAGATGAGCCAAAAACCACTATAAGGGGGGTGTAAGATGAGCCAAAAACCACTATAAGGGGGGTGTAAGATGAGCCAAAAACCACTATAAGGGGGGTGTAAGATGAGCCAAAAACCACTATAAGGGGGGTGTAAGATGAGCCAAAAACCACTATAAGGGGGGTGTAAGATGAGCCAAAAACCACTATAAGGGGGGTGTAAGATGAGCCAAAAACCACTATAAGGGGGGGGTGTAAGATGAGCCAAAAACCACTATAAGGGGGGGGTGTAAGATGAGCCAAAAACCACTATAAGGGGGGGGTGTAAGATGAGCCAAAAACCACTATAAGGGGGGGGTGTAAGATGAGCCAAAACCACTAAAAGGGGGGGTGTAAGATGAGCCAAAACCACTATAAGGGGGGTGTAAGATGAGCCAAACCAATATAAGGGGGGTGTAAGATGACCCAAACCACTATAAGGGGGGTGTAAGATGACCCGAACCACTATAAGGGGGATGTAAGATGACCCAAACAAATACAAGGGGGATGTAAGATGAGCCAAAACCACTATGGGGGGTGTAAGATGACCCAAAACCACTATAAGGGGGGTGTAAGATGAGCCAAACAAATACAAGGGGGGTGTAAGATGAGCCAAAACCACTATAGGGGGGGGGGGGTTGTGAAAAATTACAATTAGGGTTGTTCTGCAAGTTGCCAAAAAATGTCCAAAAACAAATACAATAAATGTCAATAATTGCTAAAAAGGAAATACAAAAAAATTATACTAACACCACTTTTTATTCTTTTTTAGGCACCACGATAGAAAACCCGTGGATTTTTTGAATGAAATTTAAACCAAAAAATGTAAAAAATAAAATGAAAAACAACAAAGAAACATGTTGCAATGTGTTTACTTCTGAAGGTACTAACATTGATTTCAAGCCAACAGCAAAGCAAAGCGCAGGCGCTGTGTTGAATAGCGTGTGTCAAAATGACAGCGCCTACAAAGCTGATCTGAAACATCATATTCACCAATGTAGGCATTGTTCCCAACAACTCCAGGTAGCGAATGAAAAGGCCTGCTCTAGCGAATCGCTGCCGCCCGCGGCGTACGCTAGCGGCGCTCATAGCGCCATACTTCAGTCGCTCATCTGTCGCTACCTGGCGCTATTACTGAATCGGCCTCTTAGTATAACTGGGGAGTTAAGCTGAAGCTCAGCAGCTAAAAGATCCTCCACCAGGCAAAATCAGAAACCGAGCCAGAGAGTAGATATTAAAAGAGCAGATTACTTAAAGGGGACCTTCACCCTGAATAAGAGCCTATCTTATATGTTTCCCACACACTGTACATACAGATTGCTCACATTAAAAATCATCCTACTTGCCTCTACTGCATGTTATGAGCCTTTAAAACATCCAAGATGGCGGCCCATGGAGCATCAGGCAGCCTGCAAACAGGAAGTGTCTTCTGACTGTGTGGCTCTGCATTCTGGGATTGCTAAACTTTATCTGACCCCAGCTCTGCTCTGTCTGTGCAAAGCTATAACCCCACCCCCTGTACTTTATCCCGCTCTCCTCAGTATGTGATGCTTCTGAGGCAAGATGGCGGTGTCCATATCCTATAGTTCTGAACAGAGTTGCAGCCCGGTGTGGAAAATAAGTGAATAAAAACGTAAAATATATTAAATTTTAGATGCTGGGGAACAGTTTTTTTTTTTTCTTTCAATATTTTTATTTTATTCGATTCAAAGAGGCAATACAAAGGAAATATATAGTCAGCCAACACAGGAATCCTTCCCACGCAGGGGAGGCGAACAACACAGTGACTACAGCAAGTTTTCGTGATCTAAGCCAGTATCGATGCGCAACATTTCAGTTCAACAAGAAAACGATTGGCAACATGGTTACAGTGTGGTAAAAGCTTGAACAATAAGTACATCGAGATTTGTCAATTTTTATCAATCCTCAATCGCGCTGTCTCTTGCGCCAGTTATTTGCCGTCCTATACAAACCATAATGGCATCTCATCGCGGCCCGCCCCCCTGCCGCCCCACCCCGGCCTTGGCCGAGGAGACCGACAGGGGACCAGCCACACGACAAGAGGCAGAGAGAACACAAGAAAATAAAGGAATAAAGAGGGGAAGGGGGGGGAATGGGGGTTGAGCAAAGTGAGAGGAGGGGGTAAGGGACAAGGAGGGGATCCCCGCGGCCTGGTCTGCAACGATCGCCTAATGGAGCAAACCCAATGGAGCACTGGGCCAGGCATACTGTATCCATGGTTCCCAGATGGAGAGAAACTTATCTTGGGTGTCGGCCAGAATGCTCGAGAGCCTCTCGTTAACCAGGAATCCATTCATTCTAGATGACACCTCCGATATTGGAACAATCTGTTTTTTCCAGGCTCTGGCGATGGTCTGCTTCGCCACCAGGAGCAAGTAAATGAACAGCTTGCTCTGTTTCTTAGTAAGCTCTGGAGGTCTACAGTGAAGGAGGGCCACCCAGGGATCCTTTTTGACGTTCTTTTGAAACATTCTGCCGGCTATCTTGTGTATATGGGACCAGAAACGGGTTAGCATGGGGCAGGTCCACCAAATATGCATAAAGGTACCTTCGGCATCACAACCTCTAAAGCACGTATTGGCCTGCCCTGGGAACATCTTACCGAGGCGACTAGGCACCAAATACCAACGAAACAGGACTTTATAAGCCGTCTCAGTTGTCAGAATGTTCATGGAGCATGAGGAGGTCGCACTCCAGATCTCCACCCACCCCCTGTCTGATTTACAGGGACCCAGGTCTCTCTCCCATTTCTCCACATAGGTATGAACTCCCGCCCCCATGCTATTCAACTTAGAGTACAACATGGATATCACTCCCCTACGGAAAGGGTCTTCACTACAGATCTCCTCAAAGGGGGTACACCTTCGAAAGGGTTGCCCCAATCTAGTTAGAGGTGTTAACCAGTGCCTCAACTGTAGATATTGGAAAAAGGCCCTCTGGGGAACGTCAAATTTTCCTCTCAAGGAGCCATAAGATAAAAACCCCTCCTCTGACAAGAGATGAATTATCTTAGTCATCCCATGTTCCCTCCACCATTTATAAGTTGAGCTATTATCCATTCCCGGGGGAAAGGACGGGTTACCCCAGAGATGAGCTAGAAGGGTATGGGGGGACATCAGGGAGGCAGAGTACTTCACCGAGTCCCATACTGAAAGTGAATGCTTCATTAGGGGGCTAAGTGTCTCGGGTCTGGACGCCGGGTCCATCCATAGTAGGCCATCTATCGGGGTTGGCGAGCAGTCTGGGAGTTCCAGAAACGTCCAGAGGGGGGGCTTCAAGAGGGAATGCATGGGGGCCAGCTGGGCTATCTGGGAGGCCTTATAGTACAAACTAATGTTGGGGACACCAAGCCCACCCAGCGATTTATGGCAAAACATGGTGCGCTTGGGTACTCGCGGACGAGCGCCAGACCAGATAAAAATCAATATTCTCCTCTGCATCGCACGCAGTCTGTACATTGGGATTGGTACTGGCAGTGTTCTATAAAGGTATAGGAGTTTAGGGAGGATGGACATTTTAACCGCGTTTATACGTCCCAGCCAGGAGAGCGAGTGTGACTTCCAAGTATCGAGTAGCTGTGTTAAAGATTTGAACAAGGGTGGATAGTTAGCCCCGTAAAGATCCTCATAAGTCGCCGTAATGTGTACCCCCAAGTATTGGAGTGGCTCTGTCGTCCACTTGAAGGGAAAGTTATTCTTAATTTGCGTCACCGTCTCTGGGGTCAAAGATATATTAAGGGCCTGGGATTTGTCGCTATTTATCTCGCTATTTATCGGCAATCTGTCACAAAGACCGGGATTGCCGAACAGTGTGTTGCCTTCCTGGGGCAAGAGTACGGCATGTAGCGGAGCGGGCTGACAGATTGTTGGGAGGGGCTGGCGTGAACCCAGCGGTCATGGTGCATATTGGCACTAATGACATAGGAAGAAGTAGGTGGAAGGTCCTAAAAAATGATTTCAGGGACTTAGGCCGTAAGCTTAAGGCAAGGACCTCAACTGTAGTATTCTCAGAAATACTACCAGTACCAAGAGCCACACCAGAGAGGCAGCGGGAGATTAGAGATGTAAACAGATGGCTCAAAAATTGGAGTAAAAAGGAGGGGTTTGGGTTCTTAGAGAACTGGGCCGACTTCACAGTGGGCTACAGGTTCTTTGGCAGGGATGGGTTGCACCTCAATGGGGAGGGTGCATCTGTTCTGGGGGAAGAGGATGGCTAAAAGGTTAGAGGAGTGTTTAAACTGAGCATTGGGGGGGAGGGTAAAAGCTATTACAAAGGGGAAGTTAGGAAAGAAAGTGACAGTGGGTGTAGACATGAAACTGGGGGTGGAGAGGGGGGAGGGGTTAGCACATCTAGCAGGAATAAGGGCAATATACAGAATTATCAAAATTGTCATAAGCATTTGAAATGCATGCTTACAAATGCTAGAAGCTTGACTAATAAAATGGATGAACTAGAACTGATAATAACAGAAGAACAATATGATATAGTGGGGGGTAACAGAGACCTGGCTGGATGAAAGCTATGACTGGGCAGTAAATTTACAGGGATACTGTGTGTTTAGGAGGGACCGTAACAAACGCAAAGGGGGTGGAGTCTGCTTAATTGTAAAATCCTCTCTACAGCCTGCTCTGCGGGAGGATATATGTGAGGGGAATGACCATGTGGAGTCGGTATGGGTAGAAATACATGGAGGGAGAAACAAAAATAAAATACTGATGGGGGTTTGCTATAAACCTCCAGATATATCCGAATCCATAGAAAATATGATGCTAAGGCAAATAGATATAGCCGCTAAAATAAATGAGGTAGTGATTATGGGGGACTTTAACTACCCAGATATAGACTGGGATGCTGAAACATGTGTTTCGCAGAAAAGTAATAGTTTTTTATCTAAAACAAAAGATGGCTACCTTTCCCAACAAGTACAAGCTCCAACAAGGGGGAAAGCCATATTGGACCTAATACTAACCAATGTACCAGACAAAGTAATAAAGGTACAGGTTGGGGGACACCTTGGAAGCAGTGATCATAATATCATTAATTTCGAATTAGCAGTCACTAGGGTGCCTTATCAAGGAGTCACAAAAACGCGGGACTTCAAAAAGGCAAAGTTTGACCAACTTAGAGATGCCCTACACTGCATTGACTGGGAAAATGTCCTTAAGAACAAAAGCATGGACGCTAAATGGGATACTTTCAAAGGAATACTTAATTTTCAGTGTGACAGATATATACCTTACAGGAATAAAACTATTAGACACACATGTAAACCAATGTGGCTAAATAAAAAGGTTAAGGGGGCAATAAACAACAAAAAAAAAGGCATTTAAACGTTTAAAGCAGGAAGGGACAGCGGAAGCGTTAAAAAACTATAAAGAAGAAAATAAACAATGTAAACAACAGATAAGGGCAGCTAAGCTGGAGACAGAAAGACTGGTCGCGAAAGAGAGTAAAACTAACCCCAAATTATTCTTTAGCTACATAAACCGTAAAAGGTACAAACCTGAGGGTGTGGGCCCCCTGAAAAGCAAGGAGGGGACCCCTATAGAGGGAAATGAGGAGAAAGCTAATTTGCTTAACAACTTCTTTGCTTCTATATTCACAAAAGAATTTGACATGCCCAGTGAAATGCAGGGGAATAACCGAAACCCTCCATTAAATGTCACTGGTCTAACCAAGGAAGAAGTCCGGCACCGTCTCAAGCAGATGAAAATCGATAAATCGCCGGGACCAGATGACATACATCCTCGTGTTTTAAGGGAGTTATGTACAGTAATAGACAAGCCGTTATTTCTAATATTTGTGGATTCCATAACTACAGGGTTTGTTCCGATGGATTGGCGCTTGGCAAATGTGGTGCCAATATTCAAAAAGGGATCTAGGGGGGAACCTGGGAACTACAGACCGGTAAGCTTAACATCTGTGGTGGGCAAGCTGTTTGAAGGTTTCTTAAGGGATACTATCCTGGAGCACCTTGGGGAAAATGACCTTATTACTCCATATCAGCATGGATTTATGAGGAATCGCTCCTGCCAGACAAACCTGATCGGCTTTTATGAGGAGGTAAGTTCAAGATTGGATCAGGGGGAGTCATTGGATATCATATATCTTGACTTTTCTAAAGCATTTGATACTGTGCCACATAAAAGGCTGGTACAAAAGATGAGAATGCTTGGACTGGGGGAAAACGTGTGCAGATGGGTAGGAAATTGGCTTAGTGATCGGAAGCAGAGGGTGGTTATCAATGGTACACACTCAGATTGGGTCACTGTTACTAGTGGAGTACCACAAGGGTCAGTTCTGGGACCAATTCTCTTCAATATATATATAAATGACATTGGGTATGGATTAAACAGTAAAGTCTCAATCTTTGCAGATGATACTAAGCTGAGTAAAGTAATTAAAACAAAGGAGGACAACAGGCAACTACAAACAGATTTAGATAAATTGGAAGCATGGGCAGTTAAATGGCAAATGAAGTTTAACACAGATAAATGTAAGGTTATGCACATGGGAAGGAGAAATATGTGTCATGATTACACACTAAATAAAGAAACACTTGGTAAAACAACAATGGAAAAGGATCTAGGGGTTTTAGTTGACAATAAGCTCAACTGTAGTAATCAATGCCAGGCAGCTGCTGCCAAGGCAAACAGGATCATGGGGTGCATCAGGAGGGGCATGGGTGCTCATGACCAGAGCATCATTTTACCCCTGTACAAGTCACTGGTCAGACCCCATATGGAATACTGTGTACAGTTCTGGGCACCTGTGCTTAAAAAGGACATATCAGAACTGGAGCACGTTCAAAGAAGGGCAACAAAGTTAATAAAAGGAGTGCGGGGGCTAGAGTACCCGGAAAGATTGTCCAAGTTAGGCTTATTTAGTCTAGAAAAAAGACGATTGAGGGGTGATCTAATAACTATGTATAAATATATTCAGGGTCAATACAAGGATCTGTCCCACAATCTATTTATACCCCGGAGTGTAACCATAACCCGGGGGCATCCACTAAGGTTAGAGAAAAGGTGCTTTCTCCACCGACATAGGAGGGGATTCTTCTCTGTAAGAGCAGTGAGACTATGGAACTCGCTGCCAGAGGAGGTAGTAATGAGGGATACATTAAAAATGTTCAAAAGTGGCCTTGATGCCTTCCTGGCATGTAATAACATTTCCGGCTATGGCTACTAGACCACTGGAAGGAGTTAAACAGGCTGAACTGGATGGACTAAAGTCTTTATTCAGCCTTACATACTATGTTACTATGTTACTATAGTCAGACCGGAAATGCGGGCGAATTTATCCAGGATGGCGTACAGGTTTGGGAGGGAAGTAAGGGGTTGCGAGATCGCCACCACAACGTCGTCCGCAAAGAGAGCCTTATGGTGGACTCCCGCCTCTTCCAGTCCCCTAACGTTTGGATTTTGCCTTATTGCTATACCCAGAGGCTCCAAAGCCAAGATAAAAAGGATCGGGGAGAGGGGGCATCCCTGCCTCGTACCCCTAGAAATCCGAAAGGTCTCGGAGGTGAAACCCGAGTACCGTACCCGTGCTGTTGGATTGTTATAGAGGGCCTTGATCCAATCAATAAATCTTTGCCCAAAACCCCATTTCTTCAACACCCAGAACAAGTAGTCCCAGGAAATGGTGTCAAAAGCCTTTTGTATATCAAGGGACAACAGAAAGGCTGGGATGTTTCTTGCCCGGGTGTGGTGGACCAAGTGAGCAACCCTCCTGACATTGTCCCCTGCCTGGCGGGAAGGTACAAAACCCACCTGATCTCTGTGAACAAGGTCTTCCAAAAACGTATTCAATCTGGTTGCCAGTACTTTGGCCAACAACTTCACATCCGCATTGATTAAAGATATGGGTCTGTAGTTAGGTATTAGCAGGCTATCTTTGTCAGGCTTCGGTATCATGCAGATGTCTGCCAACAGGGAGCAAGGGCCCAAGGCGGCCTCCGCACACATGGCATTGAAGAGATTGGCCAGGTGGGGTGCCAGGAGGGGAGCAAACTTTTTATAATAAAGGTTACTGAAACCATCAGGTCCTGGGGTCTTAGAGGCCTTGGTAGATTTAATGGCCGCTATTATCTCCTGAGGTGTGACTGGGGAGTCCATCAAGGCAATGTGGTCTGGGGTCACAGGCGGTAGCTCAACGCGCTCGAAGAATCTCTCAAGGTCGGCGCTATTGGCCTTTGGGGGGGCCGAGTACAATGTAGATAGAAACCCCCGGAATGCGGCTACAATTTTGTCCGGATTGGCCGTTATGGAACCCGAACCAAGCCTAAGCTTCACTGGCCGTTGTTTGTCTAAGGCAGTAGTTTTCAGTTTCCGGGCCATCATAGTATCCGGTTTGTTGCCCCTAGCATAGAATCTTTCTCTGGCCCAGCGGAGCCGTTTTTCAGCCTGATCATCTAAAAGCGCATTGAGCTCCGTCCTAAGCCTATCAACGATCTTTTTATGTTTAGAGTTCGGGGCTCTCTTCCACTGTGCCTCTGCCTGCTCGTACTTCACCGTCAGTTCCTTGAGTCGCTTCTGTCTCTCTCTTTTCCTAAGGGAAGCAATATTTATGATATTACCCCGCATAACAGCTTTCTGGGCCTCCCAAAGGGTGATCGGGGAGCGGACTGAGTCAACGTTCAGGGCAAAATAATCCTTAAGGGCGTCTTGGATCTTCAGGCATGTGTCCTGAGAGCACAGGAGGGAGTCGTTTAATCTCCAGTTATAAGATCGCTTGGTTGGGACCAGTAGGTCAACCGCCGCCATTACAGGATTATGGTCTGACCAGGTCGAGTTATAGATTTTAGAGCTAATGATTGCCGGGAGTATAGCCTGGGGGACAAAGATGTGATCTATCCGACAAAAGGATCCATGAGGATTAGAGTAGAACGTAAAGTCTCTGGTAGTGGGGTTTTTTTCCCTCCAGACATCGCAAAGGCCGTATGTATCCAGAAGATCACCAAAGCCAGTAGTGTGGGGATCTACACCCTGTGTCACAGTAGCGGGTTGCCCCGTTCTCTGTCTATCCATCTTAGGGTTCACAACCATATTTGAGTCTCCACCCATTATTAAGATGCCCTTAGTGTTGTTCTGGACTACCGACAGTAGGTGTTTAAAGAAGCGTGTCTGGAAGGAGTTGGGTGTATAATATGTGACCAGAGTGATATCGATATCGTATAGGGACCCTTGGAGAACCACATATCTGCCCGTCGGATCAATGATTTCTTTACAACAGATAAAGGGAAGGTTTTTACTAAAAGCTATCAACACCCCTCTTTTCTTTTCTCTAGCGCATGACATATGGGACACCGGGTAGTGGTGGTTCAGGTACCTTGGCCTAGAGTGGGTCGAGAACCTTGTCTCTTGCAGGAAGAGTATATCCGCCTTGCAGGACCTGTAATAGTGAAAAGCTTTGTTCCTCTTAACAGGGCTATTAAAGCCCTGGACGTTGTGGGAAATTAATTTAATGTTAAGCCCCACCATCTAGGTAGAATCAGTTTACTAGTGGGAAAAAGAGCAGACCAGGCGGGGGGGGGGGGGGGGGGGGCGAGGGGGGGAGCGAAGGCTTGGGCGGGGGACAGGTAGTGAGAAGGAAAGACAAGAAAAAACTTAACACAGTAAACAATTCAAAGACAATGAATTTAAATATACACAGAGCAAAAAACAGTAAGGACCTAAGTCCAATAAGACCCTCTGGGTCAAGTAAGACCCAGAGGATTCCTGCCGGGGCAGGAAGCCGTCCAGGCACCGGGGGCAAGAGCATCCCAGTCCGGGACGACTCGTACAGTGTGGGGGGTGATACTCGGAGGCACAGGCTACCACCCCAGTGTAAAGAAAGAAACAGCAACCAGATAAGGAACAGTACACATTAATACTTTGACCCCGCGAAGGAGAGGGGAGAGATCCGCCCCCCCCTCCGCTCGCCCATCCAACCCAAGCTAGGAGGGGAGCAGCCACGCCACTCGGTGGATCATCGCACATCACCGCAGGCCATCCCGGGCACAGGATCCTAGAGCCCCCGTACCCCGAGGGCCCACGGCGAACGCCCATCTCCAGCAAGCGGGCGGGGGGCCCCCCAATTTACGCCACCATAAAAGAACAATCTAGAAAGAAATACAACTTTAAGCTCATTGTCATTAGACATATAACGTTATAAAGCTGACTTATTAAACCCATGTAAACGTAAGAAACTCAGGAGGGGGAGAAGAAGGCGAGATCCAGGGAAATGGAAATATGAAGCCTGCGTTCAGCCAACAGGGCTCACCCAAAATCGGGCGTCTGGGCATGATTCTCCAACTCCGACCCGTTCCGGCCCCGAAAGGCCTCAGCCCGGATCAGAGTCGGAGACCGGCCGGCGGCCAACTCCCCGGTCCCGTCTCCTCCACAAGCGAACCTTCTCCCAGATGGGCCGCAACGGCTGACGCCGGGGCTCCCGCTGGGCCGCCCGGTCAGGTGCAGCCACTAGCGGGTCCTTTAAGGGTATGCCCAGCTCCCGTATGAGACTTTGAAGCTCACCAAGGGAGCCCGCAGCGCATTGCCGGCCCGCGTGGGAGAACATCAGCCTAAAGGGGAACCCCCATCGATACCTGATACCATGCGATTTCAAGACCTCCAGGCCCGGTTTCATCTCCCGTCTCCGCTGGAGCGTCTGGGGGGCAACATCTGGATAAATCTGGTAAGCGCGATTCTGGAAGGAAAGGTGGGTTGCCGCCCTGGAAGCTTCTAGGATGGCCTCCTTTGTACGGTAGAACGTAGGCCTGATGACAATGTCCCTAGGGCGACCGTCCGATCTTTGGGGGCCTAAGGCCCTATGGGCTCTGTCCAATTCCAGGCGTTCAGCCAGCATAGAGGGGAGCAGTTCTCGAAGCAGCGCTGTGACTGTGGCGGGAACATCCTCCATGGACTCCGGGAGACCCCGGATCCGGACATTTTCTCTCCTGGATCTGTTTTCAAGGTCTTCCAGCTTTTGTTGAAGTAGGGTCACATCCTCTCGCACTGCTGCGGTACAAGACTCACCAGAGTCCAGGGCCGTCACTATTTCATCCATTCTTTCCTCCAGTGTGTTGGTCCGGTCACCCAGATCTCTGATGTCGCTGGCGAAGCTGGTGGAAAGCTGGGACACTGCTGCGGCCAATTCTTGTTGTAATAACAGCTTAAATTTGGCCAACAACTGTTCGTCGCGTATTATAGAGTCAGCTGGGCAGGGAGACCCCTGGGCACTCCGCGGGTCATCTTCCTGAGCATCTTCTATCAAAGGTTGGGAGGAAACGCTGCTGCCCGGCCTGGGGGTCGTTTCAAATATTAGAGGGAAGTCTCTGCTGCTAGCAAGGGACAAGGGCAATCCTTCATCCATGTCTCCATTAGGGCCAGCCGGGCTCAGATGTGGGGGCCCATCACCTCCATGGCTCCCCCTCGGCTGCGCGCCAGATTGTGGGGGTCTGGGATCAGCAGCAGGCGACAGGTGCTGCGGGCTGTGCTGTGGCCATGGATGAGGGGTGGGGGGCTGTGATGAGGCAGGCAGGGGCGCAGACTGAGGGCGCCTGTAAGGGCGGGAAGTCCGTACCCGCGTCCCCCCTCCAGCCCCCGCCGGTTCTCGAGTCCGGGAGGGGGCCTGATGGGCCCGGTAACGGAGCCGTGTTCCCTCCTTCCTCGTGCGGCCGAGGTGAACGCTGCGACGGCGGGGACCTCCGCCTCCCGCCCTCCGCTCCTACCTCTGCCTCCGGCTCCCGCACTGTGCTCCGCGGGACTGGTGGGGCATGGTCCGGCGGGTGTAGCTGACCTCCGCGCCGTGAGTCCCGGTCAGCGATCGCGTGGTGGGCGGCTTGGGACTGCCGCCTGAGCTCCGCCATGATGTCTGGCTGGCGGGAGCATGCGGCACCTCTCCTCTCGCCGCCTGTCTTCCTCTCCTTCGTCTTGGCCCCGCTTCTGCCCATCTGAGGGCTGAGGTAAGCGATGAGGGGTAAATGCTGTCAGATGGGTGCTCGTTATTGTTGAAAGAAGCTGCTTTGGGGTGGTTTCTGTGCTCCAAGGTGACGAGCACTAAGGAGAAGCAGCCATCTTCTCCAGCGTTCGGCCACGCCCCCCGGGGAACAGTTTTTTTAAAGGTTTGTGCTTTTCATTAAATCATGCTGAAGGTCTGGTTTAAGGGTTAGGAAGGGTGGAAGTGTGGCAAGTAAGATGGAAGTCAGGACAGGAACATGATATATTGTCAGTCATACACATGATATATTGTCAGTCATACACATGATATATTGTCAGTCATACACATGATATATTGTCAGTCATACACATGATATATTGTCAGTCATACACATGATATATTGTCAGTCATACACATGATATATTGTCAGTCATACACATGTACATTGATAGTAAAGAGTTTTACTTTATCATAAAAGCTGGTTATTCAAAGTTTTCAACATGAACCTCTATAAAAAGCTCAGCTATTTCTCAATTTCTAAGACCAGACTTTACTCTTTGGCTTACAGCGGTGCGATGGGTTGGTTTTGCTTCCTGATATTCTGTACTGCTGATCTTTGTAACAACCCAGCTTACTTCCTGATGACATCTCATCCGCTGCTTCTGTGTATGACCAGGCTTCACCCTTAAGGTGGACCAACACCCAAGCTGATCGGCCCGGGAATCTATAAGATCGGGGTGCCCCGCGGAAGTGGACCAAAACCCAGGATAGTGAAAATCCTGGGTGTTGGTCCACTTTAAACCAGACCAACACTATTTTTTTTCTGTAACGGGTGTCAGTTAATAACAGGCTCAAGAGGGGCATACAGAATGCTGGAGCCCCCCTTGCACATAACCCCCCCCCCGGATACTCATAATGCTCACTTTCATTACGAGCATTCTGGATGCCCCCCAAAAGCTTGTTGATATTAAAGTGGACCTTCACCCTGAATAAGAGCTTATGTTATACATTACCCACACCATGTACTTACAGATTGCTCACGTTAAAAATCATCCTATCTGCATCTACTGCATGTTATGAGCCTTTAAATATCCAAGATGGCGGCTCATGGCAGCCTGCAAACAAGAAGTGTCTACTAACCGTCACTCTGCATTCTGGGATTGCTGTCCTTTACCTGACCCCACCTCTGCTCTGTCTGAGCATAGCACAGCTATAACCCCAACCCCTGCACTTTATCCTGCTCTCCTATCCTCAGTATGTGTGAAGCTTCTGAGTCAAGATGGCGACGCCCGTATACTAGAGTCCTGAACAGAGTTGCAGCCCAGTGGGGGAAAGAATAGTAAGCAAGCGACTACAAACTTAAAACAATTCCCCTGCATCTAAAATAAATATATTTTAATGGTTTGGGCTTTTCCTTAAATCATGCTGAAGGTCCAGTTTAACTGACAGCAGGGCCAACACCCGTTAAAAAACGGATGTTGGTCCGGATTAAGATTCCCAGCTTCAGTATGAATGGCAAGGCGGTTCTGTTAACCCCTGCGCTCAGGGCTCCACCATCATGGAGTCCTCCCCTATCCCGGCCGTAGCTCAGGCAGCTACTCCCCACATTCCTGTCATTACATCGACTGCAATCACACCCCCAGAAGCTAACACAATCCTTCCACTACAGGCAAGGTGGTCTGGGGCAGGTTAGCCATGTGGGAGAGGGGGCAGGGGGTCAGTGGTCTGTGAGCCGGCACTTCACGTTTATTTGCACTCATTCGTGTGAGACTCCAGGCCACGCAGCAAAGATCACCATGAGCACAGCCGTCAAGTCAGAATGTAGAGAACGCCCCGATGTGTAACAGCCACCCGAACGACATAACATAGCAAGGTGAAGTAATTGTCCAACATCCTGGTAGAGAGAGCCAATAGCTCAAGTGCAGATGTACGAGACACAAAGTGCATGAGAAGAGGCCCAACATAGAGAATGGAATAATTTTACGCACCTGGGCTGATCTGCAGAGGAACCTCCTCCTCTTTGGTCTCCACAAATCCTCCTTCCTCCTCAGTTTTCACATTTGCCATCATAGTGTCTTCGGTGTCTGAACAAAGAGGAGAATGAGGACATGAGAAGGTATGAGTGCGTGGTAATGGAGGTGTGCTCAGTGGCGCCCCCTCTTACTCTGATGGAAGGAGCTGCTGATCCTCTATGTGGAGATGTTCATGTCCTTCTGCCTGATACTCGCCCTGTCTGCTCTGTAGGCATCACTCTGGAAGACATGAGATCAGCCTCTGAAGCTTCAGAGATATATAAGAAGCCAGGTGGTGAGATATCCCAGCAGCGCACACACGCAGCTAAAGGGTCTGAGAGGTGGGGAAGATGAGGAGGATGGAATGGAAAGATCGAGGGGTAGGAGGGTTCCTCTGGCGAGAAGACTTGAAAATGGACAGTCTGACTGAACTGGCCCTTTAAAGGGGAACAAAATACCATTTTGTGAATACTCACCTGTAAAATGGGTATTATAAGTATGTCACACACCCCACTTCAGACTTTAAATAATTACACTAGGGTTAACGCACCTCTAGGTGGCAGCATTGCAGAGAACTTCTCCAAAAAACTTCAACAGGCCCCTCCCGGTCTATACATACCTGGTACCTCCCAAGAACCTCCCAGTATTAGAACAGCAGTAAGACAAGGTACCAGAACCAAACAATGTAACCCTCAACGTAAAGAACCAAACTTCACCAAATAGAGAGCCAGGATACCAAAAAGGGCAGGTGAAGTGGGGTGTGTGACACTTATAATACCCATTTTACAGGTGAGTATTCACAAAATGGTATTATTCTAAGTATGTCACACACCCCACTTCAGACTTTAATAATTACACTAGGGACATCCAACAGCAGTGTCCAGAAAAGGGTGGGTATCCGAATCAGGCAATAACGCAGAAAAAACTCAAACCACTGCAGCCTGCAAAACCTTGCGGCCAAAAACAGCATCCGCTGAGGCCCGCACATCAACCTTATAGAACTTAGAAAAGGTATGAACAGAAGACCAAGTTGCAGCCTTACACACTTGTTCAACCGAAGCCTGGTGCTGAAAAGCCCAGGACGCACCAACCGCACGAGTAGAATGAGCAGTAACTCGGAAAGGGGGATCCTTCCCCTTGGCCGAATAAGCACCAACAATGGCCTGACGAATCCATTTACTAATGGAAGATTTGGCCGGAGCCAAACCCTTCCTAGGCCCACATGGCACAACGAAAAAGGCATCAGCCTTACGAAAAGAAGGTGTAGCACGTAGATAGTACCTGACACAACGTACCATATCCAAGCAGTGCAAAGCACTCTCCTTGACATTCTTAGGCTTAGGACACAAAGAAGGAAGAACAATGTCCTGGTTAAGATGAAAAGCAGAGACCACTTTAGGGAGAAAATCTGACTTGTAACGAAAAACCACTTTGTCCTGATGGTCCTCAAAATAAGGAGCCTGAATAGACAAAGCTGCCAGCTCTGAAACACGCCGAACCGAAGTAATGGCCACCAGAAAGGCAACCTTCTGAGTAAGAATGGACAAAGCAACATCCCGCAAAGGCTCAAAAGGAGGAGCCTTAAGAGCAGAAAGAACCACATTCAAATCCCACACTGGGAGCAAAGGCTTCCTAGGAGGCCGCACATGCGAAACCCCCTGGAAAAAAGTCTTGACCAAGGAATGACTAGCAAAAGATTTCTGGAAAAAAATTGACAAAGCAGAAACCTGCCCCTTCAAGGTACTCAACTGAAAGCCAGAGTCCAGCCCCGCCTGAAGGAACTCCAAAATCCTAGACACAGAAAAGACCCGGCAGGGCAAAGACCTAGCCTCACACCAATCAATATAAGATCTCCAATACCTGTAATAGATGGAAGAAGAAGATCTCTTCCTAGCACTAATAAGAGTCTGAATGACCGCATCCGAAAGACCCTCCTCCTTTAAGATGGAGGTTTCAGCAGCCAAGCCGTCAAAGCCAGCGTTTGTAAACTGGGGTTACAGAGTTGACCCTGAGTGAGAAGATCTGGCCGAAGAGGCAGAACGAACTGATCTACGGCCAGACGAACGATGTCCGCGAACCACACCCGCCTTGGCCACCTTGGAGCCACGAGAATGGCGGGAATCCCTTCCAGAGCCAACTTTCGCAGAACCCTGCCTAGCATGGGAATCGGAGGAAACAAATAAAGAAACCCCAGGTCCCTCCAGCTCAGGGTCATGGCATCCACCGCCAGAGCCAGAGGGTCCCGGGACAGGGACACAAAGGACGGAAGCTTGTGATTGACGAGAGGCAAACAGATCCACCTCCGGCGTCCCCCACTGGAGACAAAGTGACCGAAACACCTGGGGATGGAGAGACCACTCCCCCCGACGGGACGCACACCGGCTCAGAAAATCCGCCTCCGTGTTTTCCACTCCCGGAATGTAAACTGCCGAGATGCAAGGGACATGAGTCTCCGCCCAGACCAAAATCAGAGACACTTCCCTGTGGGCACCCAGACTGCGAGTCCCTCCTTGGTGATTGATGTAAGCAACCGCCGTCTGATTGTCTGAGCGAACCTGAACCGGCAGACCTTGTAAATGATGCGTCAAGTGAGACAGAACCAACCTGATGGCTCGCAGTTCCAGAACATTGATGGGCAAGTGGGCCTCCTGAGGGTCCCACTGCCCCTGAAACCGAAGATCCTTCCAATAACCTCCCCAGCCTGACAAACTGGCATCCGTGGTGACAGTCTCCCAAAGTGGAGTCAGAAACGACCTGCCCTTCAGAAGGTTGTCCGAGACCAACCACCACAGAAGGGACTGCCGAACCCGAGGGGACAACCGGAAGGACCGATCCAACGACCCCGGACACCGGTTCCAAGATGCCAAAAGATGAAGTTGAAGAGTCCTCGTATGAAACTGAGCAAAGGGAACTGCCTCGAACGAGGCTACCATCAACCCCACCAGTCTCATCCCCAGACGAATGGACGGATGAGGATGGGAGAGGAGCAGCTGGACCAATTCCTGAATCATCAGAACCTTGGCCTGAGGAAGAAACACTCTGTGCTGGCAGGAGTCCAACGACATCCCCAGAAAGGCCACCACCCTGGCCGGAACCAGCGAGGACTTGGGGTAATTGATCACCCAGCCGAACCTCTCCAACATAGACACCACCGTGCTGGTGTCCCCCTCTGCTTGACTGAAGGAAGGAGCCATGATGAGAAGATCGTCCAGGTAAGGCACAATGCGAATCCCCTGAGCTCTGAGCAGGGCCATCACCCCCGCCAACACCTTGGTGAACACTCTCGGAGCAGAGGTGAGACCGAATGGAAGAGCCACAAACTGAAAATGCCGATCCCCCACCACGAAACGGAGGAACCGCTGATGAGCAGGAAAGATCGGCACGTGCAGGTACGCATCCTTGATGTCTATGGACGTCATAAAGTCCCCCTGCCGAAGCGAACCGATCGCAGACCGCAGGGTTTCCATGCGAAACTTCCGAGGACGAATAAACCTGTTGAGAAACTTCAAATCCAGAATAGGACGGAAGGACCCGTCCTTTTTGGGGACCGTGAAGAGATTGGAATAAAACCCGCGCCCCACCTCTGAAGGAGGAACCGGGCAAATGACAGCTAAATCTAGAAGATTCCTTACTGCCGCCAGGAGCCCTTGCGCGGCCAAAGGATCCAAAGACACCCGAGACCTGAAGAACCTTGGAGGAGGACGGGACTCGAACTCCAACTTGTAACCGGCCGAAACCACCTCCCGGATCCATCTGTCCGGGACCTCCTGGTCCCACACCCGGGAGAAAAGTTGCAACCATCCCCCCACCCGAACGGGTGAGGGCGCCCCCTCATTGCTGGGTGGGCTTGGCAGCCGGCTTGGCCTTGGCACCCCAGACGCGAGTGGGGCGGCCACGGCCTCTGCCCCTATTCCAACTGGCGCCCCTGGGGGCCGAGGAGCCCGCACCTCTACCGGCGCCGACTCCCCGAAAGGACGGATTGAACGAGACCATCCCCCGAAAGGAACGGCGAAATTTCTTGCGCTGAGGTAATTTACCTCCCTTGGCAACAGAGTCCAGCCTCTCACCAAAAAGCCTCAAACCCAAAAAGGGCAGAGCCGTGAGCGATCTTTTAGAATTAAAATCGGCCGTCCACTGTCTCAACCACACACAGCGCCGGACAGCCACCAGCAAGGCAGAAGCCCTGCCACACATCAGCATGGCATCCTCCTGAGCGGCCAGGATAAAGGACAAAAACGCCTCGCAGCGCTTAAGCCCAAGGGACTCATCACTGGTGGGCTCGAGATCCACTCCCAAGTCCCTGACAATAGACCTGACAGCAAAAGTCAAAAGAGCCGAAGCACAGACAGGCCTTAACACCGAAGTCGTGTCAGGGGAATGCACGACCGCCGTGTTGGACAGTCCCAAGACCGGAGTATCTACCTCAGGGGGGACAGACCAACGCTTCATCAATTCCGCCGGAAAGGGATACTTCCTATCCCAGCTAGACGGCACACCAACAAGACGTGTAGGTTGCTCCCATTGCTTGAAAACAATTTCTTCAAAATGCTGTTGGCTGGGAAACTCCAGACGCTGCTTGGACACCCCAAAAAGCTGACCCTTGGGCCTGGGAGCAACCACCGGAGGCTCCAAATCCAAAACCTCAAACATCTGGCTCAGAATGGTAGAGGAATCGAGAGGGAGGCCATCATCCTGATCCCCCTCAGAACCCAGCAACTGCTGAACATCAGAATCTTCATCCTCAATGAGCTCACCTTCTTCACGGGGACGATCCGACCAATCCAGATCTCCCACCACTTCCTCATCTGAATCCGGCGGGGGCGGAGACAGATGCTCCCGCTTAGCTGAAACCTTCTGAGCGGCTATAGCAGAAAACCGCTTCTCAAGGTTGGTCAAGCGGGCACATACATCAGACTGCGAATCCCCGCCCAGGACAACGTCACACGGGGTCCGGAATAAGCGAGGGGGAGAGGGAGATGGCGCGGCCGAAGAAGTGCTAGGCACCGGAGTACTGGACTGCCGTGCAATGTTCTGCTGTGCACAAGGAATACACAAAATGACATCTCCCTGGAGCGGAGTCCCACAACCCCCGCACACCTTGGATTGTCCCGAAGAACCATTCCCGGTATCTGTGGCAACCTCCATGTGGTGAATTTATGGTATTTGCAGAACCCAGGGATACTTAATAACCTAACACTTGTCTAAGGACAGTCACAAGATCCTGACCCAGGGGAATAGCATAAGATTGATTGAGAATATATATATATATATATATATATATATATATATATATATATATATATATATATATATATATATATATATATATATATATATATATATATATATATATAAAGAAAAAACACCCCCACGAGCCAGGTATATATGACCGGGAGAGCCCTGCCAGACGGGATCCCAGGATCTGAAAAACACAAAGGGAGAGGGACAGGCGTCAATCAGCACCATGGCCAAAAAACCACATAATATACAAAACCCCCCTCACACCCCCCCCCCCCCCCCCCCCATCAACCAGAACAACGGAATGGTTAATGCCAACCAGCACCATAAAGATGCGCCGGAGCGAGGAGGGAGGAAAAAGGAGGAGGAAAGGATCCGAGGGGTCACTGCAAGACAAGCCAAAAACGCCTACCTGGAGAGGAGAGGAAAACCGCGCAGCCAGCAGAAGATGGCGGCCTGCACACACGCATAGAAGGAGGAAGAGAGAAGCTCCGGGAGCGCGGGAGCCGAGAAGGCCCCGCCCCTCCGGGCATCCAATCCGTGCGCGGCCCGCGCGACCCCGCCCCCAGGCAGCGTCCGCAAGCAGACCTCGACGAGGGGACCGGCGGAGCCACCCGCCGGCTCCCAGTGTACAGCGCCGGACAGTAAAAAGCACAGACCCACACACTGATAAAAGGTCCCCCCCTGAGCAGCCGGACAAGCAGGCTGCAAGCGCCGGGTACAGCGCTCAGCCACCGGCGGGACCGCGGCGCAGCACGCCGCGAGGCCCCGCCCCCCCCGGCTCCTGAGGGGAGATACACACAGACATGGGGGAAAAAGAGAAACGGCAGGCATACAGTAAAAAACCTAAGCTAGTTACCTGGTAACTTTTTTTCTAAACATCCGTAAGGGCAGCATACGCCTGAGACCTCCGGGCTCCTCCCATCGAGTGGAACACGTGACCACCAGCAGATAAAATCTTGACTCCTCCCTCTCTTCCCCAGTTGTTGTAGAGATCTGAAGGAGAGAAGAAGAAACCAAAAAACACTACTCCCACCGTGCAAATACTGTAAAACAATAAAATAACCCTCCAGACTTAAAACATAAGGGGGGGAAGTAGGCGTATGCTGCCCTTACGGATGTTTAGAAAAAAAGTTACCAGGTAACTAACTTAGGTTTTCTCAAAACATCCTTTGGGCAGCATACGCCTGAGAGATAGGCGAGGACTACCTCATAGGGTGGGAAGAACTGCTCGAAGAACACTCCTTCCAAAGGACTGGTTCTTCTGAGACAAGACCTCCAAACGGTAATGCTTAGCTGAAGTCCATGTTGCTGCTTTGCAAATCTGTTCAATGGAGACCCCAGCTTGCTCTGCCCAAGATGTGGAAACACTCCGTGTTGAGTGAGCCGTCACTCCATTTGGTATGTTGGAATCCCCATAAGCCATCTTAATGGTATTTTTCATCCATCGTGCCAATGTTTTTGAAATACTCAATCCCTTTCTTGGTCCCGAGAAAGCTACAAATAGACTGTCTGATTTCCTGAAATTGCTGGTTTGATTTAAATAAATCAATAGTAGCGATTTGACATCCAAGGCCGCCAATTCTGGATTCTCCTCCGTGATGGAAGGAATTACAATCTCCTAAGATCGGTGGAAGTCCGATACTACTTTAGGAAGGTAACAGGGATCCACCTTCAATAGAACGTGGTCTGGAAACACTTGAAGGAACGGATGACGACAAGATAATGCTTCAATGTCGCTAACTCTTCGTGCTGATGTAATGGCAACAAGAAATAAAACCTTCCACGTAAGTAATTTGATATCCAGATGTTTATTCGGATAGAAAGGTGGAGAACTCAACATAGTTAACACTCTTGCTAGATCCCATTGAGGAATCACTCTTACTGGAACTGGTTTGGCGCGCTTGACAGCCAGCAAGAATCTCTTGATGATAGAAATAGAAGAGAGCTTCTTGTCCAAGAAAACTGAAAGGGCCGCAAGTTGGACCTTCAAAGTACTAAGGCTTAGTCCCTTGTCAACTCCCTGTTGCAGGAAATCCAAAATGACCGGAATTTTAAATGAAGTCTTCCTATTTTCTTTCTTCCAGGAGATAAGTCTTCCAAACCTTAAGGTAAATAGAGTAAGGAGACTTCAGGGTCCACAGTGTCAACCTCCACCAATGAGGATTCTGGCAAACTATAGGGCCCTGTGTCAACAGACGAGGGATCACCGGAATCTCCCAAGGGTCCCGCACTGACAGTTCCACCAGTGTTGAAAACCAGGATCTCTTCGGCCACCATGGTGCTAATAGGAGAACTGTAACTGGTTCCCGGAACAGCTTCTTCAGAAATAATGGAATCAGGCGTACTGGTGGAAAAGCGTAGGCCAGATGAAAATGCCAATGATGGGCTAATGCGTCCACCCCCAGAGACTGATCCCTCGGATTCAGAGGAAAGTAACTCCTCACTTTGTGATTTTTTGCAGAAGCAAATAGATCCACCTCCGGAAAACCGTTTCGACTGCAAATCATCCGGAAGACCTCTGGATTCAGAGACCATTCCGACTCTTATTTGTGACCGGCTCAAGAAATCTGCCATCTGATTTAGGGTCCCCTTCAAGTGTATTGCTGTTAGGGACAAAAGATGGACCTCTGCCCACATTAAAATTTCTGAGGCCACCATCATCAACTTTGAGGATCTTGTTCCTCCTTGGTGATTGATGTAAGCCACTGTCGTAGCATTGTCTATTCTTACTTGAACATGTCTTCCCCGTAGATGTAACCGTAGGGCCCATAATGCGTTCTTTACTGCCACCAATTCTCTGAGGTTGGATGAGGAAACACTCATGGCTGGTGACCATTTCCCTTGAGCTGTCCATGTCTTGCAATGTGCCCCCCAGCCCCAGGCTGAGGCGTCTGTAGTCACAATTATCTCCCTGGGATCTACCCATGGTAATCCCCTTGAAAAACGGTTTTCTTCCAACCACCAAATCAGGGATTCTTTGACCTTCTGTGGGATCGGTAAATGTTGATCTAGTCCGATCTGAGTTCCATCCCAATTCTCCAAAATATGGGCTTGAAGGCATCTGGAATGAAGTTGACCCCATCTTACTGCCGGAAAGGATGAAGTTAACAGGCCGAGGACTCTCATAGCTTGCCTTACGGAGGGAATCGGACCTGAGCAGATATTCCGAACTGCTTCCTGCAGGATAGCAATCTTTTGAAGAGGAAGAATCAGGACTTGAAGAACTGTATTGATCTCGAATCCCAAATAGGTCATGATTTGCGAAGGCACCAGGGATGATTTGTTGAAATTCACAATCCAACCCAAACTGCCTAATAGATTCATGGTGAAAAAAAGATTCTCCTCCAATTTGTCTCTTGACTGAGCAAAGGGAAGGAGATGGTCCAAATAAGCGACTATTCCTATCCCCCTGCGTCTCAAAAACGCCAGAGGTTCTGCTAATACCTTTGTAAAGATCCTTGGAGCGGAGGCAAGGCCAAAGGGAAGACAAACAAACTGGAAATGTAGGATCCGGTCTCCATCCTTTATTGCAAACCTCATAAAAGGACTGAGCCAGGGGGCTCATTGGTACTTGCCAATAGGAGTCCTTCAAATCTATTGAAGCCAAAAATGCCCCCCTGTGAAGCATACTTTTTACGGAAAAAATAGTTTCCATTCTGAAATGCCTGTATTGGACAAAATGGTTGAGATACTTCAGGTTCAAAATGAATCTGAATCCTCCCGTACTTTTCCTTACTAGGAAAACGCTGGAGTAAAACCCTGTTCCCTGCAAGGGCAATGGCACTGGAACAATTACTCCCCTTGACTTCATGTCCAATATAATTGAAAAAAAATCGCTTCTCTTTCTTCCCTGCCTCCGGGAAGAGAAGAAATCAAAAATTTTGAAGGAGGGGTTTGAGAAAAATCTAGATGGAAGCCTTCCGTAATACCTCTTACTATGAAAGGACAATCCGACAGGCCTTGCCAGGCTGTGCAAAATCCCTTTAGCCTGGCGCCAATAATGATATTGGCGTCATTGCTTCTTGGATCTAGCTTGATAGGTTCCAAACAGGGTGGAACCTTTAAAATTGCCCTTCCGAGCGGCACTGGCGGAAGCGGAGGATCCTCTGGCCCTCTTTAGAGCACCCTTGTTAAGAAAGGGACGTCTAAACGAACTCCTAGGAAAATAAATTCTACTAGTAGAAGGCTTAGGACGGGGCGGAAAACATTTATTTCTGTCCGCCGTCATATCTAAGACTTTACCCAAATCAGATCCAAACAAACATTCACCCCTAAATGGCATTGCACAGAGTCTCATCTTGGATCCAATATCGCCCGGCCAGGTCTTAACCGAAAGAGACCTGCGAACAGAATTGGTGATAGCTAAGTTCTGTGCTGAGAATCTGATAGATTCAGCCATAGCGTCTGTAATAAATGCTGTGGCCGAAAACAGAATGGGTAAAGCTTTAAGGATTTTCTCTATGCTTGTTCCTTCCAAGAGACAATCCTTAAGCTGTTGTAACCAAAATCCCAGATTTCTGATTACACAATTGGAAGCCAAATTAGTTCTAAGTATGTTGGATTCCACTTGCCAAGCTTTCTTAAGGAGAGAATCCATCTTCCTATCCAAGGGATCATTAAGAACCCCAAAATCCTCAAACGCCAAACCAGCCCCCTTAGATACTTTAGCAAAGGGGGCATCCAACTTGGGGCATTTTTCCCAGAAGAGGGAATCTTCTTCAGCAAAGGGATACCTACGCTTAAGACCCCGAGTAGTGTAAACCTTCCTCGATGGATCCTTCCACTGTTTCAAAATCATGTCCTTTAGGTAGTCATGAAAGGGAAAAACATAGGAAGAATCCGGGGCCAAATCTGGATAAAATTTGTCCTGTTTAGATAATGGACCTGTTACCTTTTCCTCTATGCCCATCGATAAATATATCATATGCAATAGGTAAGGTAAGTCCCCCGGGGGAAACAAACACCTGGTCTTGGATGAGGAAGATCCCAATGAAGGATCCTCATCCGCAGAGGAAACTTCCCCCTCGTCAGAATCCTCCTCAGGAGTAAAGGATTCCTGACAAGCAAAGAAGGATGGATTTCCTAACTGACCTGAAAACAGGGAAGTATCAAATGGTCCCGAAGAAGGCTGGGAAAACACCACCTGGTTGCCCGCACAATCAGGGACTCTATGTGACATGGGAGAAGAAGAGATCTGATCCTTAAGCTCCTTCATCATCCTCATCAAATCCTCATTTTGCTCCTTATTAACGACTTTACTTGTACAAACTTGGCAAAGAGGCTTAATGTAAGAATCCAGAAGCTTCATATCACAAAGGGGACATCTTCTACTCTTTTTACTGGACTTTGACCCAGAAGAAGAGGACTTGGAAATATTTTTTGAGGCTTTGTCCGGAGTTTTAGACTAAGACATAAGCGACAAAAAAATTGGGATCAGTAAGGAGTAAAATAAAATAAAATACATCAGTTTCCCCAATAAATATAAGGACTTACCAGGGCAGAGCTGGGCCTCCTCATCCCAGAATCAGCAGTAGACGGGATGATGGAAGGATCCTGTTCCACATAGATGAAATCTGTGGAAGAATCTCCCATAAGATTTAACAATCCGTCCTGTGACTGTTCCGCCATGCTTCTGGTTAAGAGGCAACAAGAAACTAAGTCTCTGAACCCATTAAATAGGGCAGGTGCAAGTTTCTCAATTAATGTCATTAACCCCTTGTAGTAAATAGAAGGGGAGGCCAGACCGTTAGACTGCCCTAAACACCGTGATATTACTTTAAGAACACGTGTTCTAGGGAAGCAGGATTTTTTCTCCGGCGCAGGAATGTGACCTCAGCCCGGGAGGAAGCAGCCTGGGACCTTATTTCCGGCATCGTCTATATAAAAAAAAAAGATGCCGGCAGCGCGCGCGCGTGTACCTGGGGCCGTTGCCGCTGGAAATCTGCCCCGCTGGAGCATCGCTGTACCGTCGCTGAGGCACCGCCGCCGTTCTGCGTGGTGCCCGCCCGAGGAGTACTGCAGCCGCTGCCGGTGACCCCCGGAGAAGATATGCCCAGGCGGGGAGCCGATCCGGCCGACGGTCAGGCCGGCAAAGAATGCGGAAGTCAGCCGTGGAGACAGAGGACGCGTCAACCCCTCTCCGCCTCTTAAAGGTACCGCACAAAAATCTCTTTTTTCAAAAAGATTCCAGCATAAATAAGGTCCCAATCCTAAGGAGTCCGGTAACTCCGACTCTTCCCATCATCCTCAGTAAGAGGGCATAACTTACTTACCCCCCTTTGAATATAAATTCAAAGAATGGGATCCGGCCATATCCCATAGGGTATCCCGAACCCCAGACTCTAAGAAGGTCTTCGGGAACAGGAAATGGACCACCTGCTCTTTCAAAAATAGGTCCATAGTACCGGAAATACTTACCTGAACCAACGGTCCAGGAGCCAGTGGTCAAGGCTCCTTCCTCGTGGAGGAACACGAAAACAACTGGGGAAGAGAGGGAGGAGTCAAGATTTTATCTGCTGGTGGTCACGTGTTCCACTCGATGGGAGGAGCCCGGAGGTCTCAGGCGTATGCTGCCCAAAGGACCCACACACTGATAAAAGGTCCCCCCCTGAGCAGCCGGACAAGCAGGCTGCAAGCGCCGGGTACAGCGCTCAGCCACCGGCGGGACCGCGGCGCAGCACCCCGCCCCCCCCGGCTCCTGAGGGGAGATACACACAGACATGGGGGAAAAAGAGAAACGGCAGGCATACAGTAAAAACAGACAATGTAAAATCACAAAGGTAGAGCGCAGCAGCACACTCACACAGCATGTCACCGATTAAAAGCATGACACTGTCCCCAGCGCGTCCCACACCCGGAAGAGACACAATATCCCAGGGCAAGACACAACCTGACCACTAACTCCTATAAAATGGGGCATCCCACATCCGGATCACCACTCCGGGAATCCCGCTATGCCCCGCAATGAAGGGTCGAGCGGAGGAGCTAATCTCCTAGGTACCAATGGTGCTGGCTACCTTATTGCCCGGCCTACAGCCGAAGCTGGGGGGCTGCCATTAAATAGAATACATTCAAACAAAAGCCGGGCAGAAATAGACCACGGGGGGGGGGGGATACCCCGGCTACCTGCAAGCAGGAGACTTCTTTCTTCTGTCTGGTCGCCACCTTGCAGAGAACAACACTGGGAGGTTCTTGGGAGGTACCAGGTATGTATAGACCAGGAGGGGCCTGTTGAAGTTTTTTGGAGAAGTTCTCTGCAATGCTGCCACCTAGAGGTGCGTTAACCCTAGTGTAATTATTAAAGTCTGAAGTGGGGTGTGTGACATACTTAGAATATTCAGGATTTTGACTATCCTGCGTTTTGTTCCCTACACCAGGGGCATCCCGATTTGGCGCGAGAAAACACTAACCTTTCCCTGATACTACAATGCATGCACGTGCTCTTGTCCAGAGTTATTTGTCGTCCATATTTAAAGTAGACCAAAACCCAGCTCAATCGGCCTGGGAATCAATAGATTCCCTTCCCCCAGGGCAGCCAAAATCAGCATGCCCCACTGGGCGAAACCCCACAGATCACCCCTTTCACTTACCTTACCTCCTGGTCCAACGGCGCATGCGTGAGCCGCATCCCTGCTACCCCTCTAGCAGGGCGCATGCCCGCGCCAGACATTTGTGAATGCTTGGTGTAGGCACGCTCCCTGTTGGGAGGGAAGCAGGGGATGCTGCCGCCAGCACGCTTGGGGCAGATGGCCTTAGACGCCGTCTTAGATGGCATGACATCAGTGGCTCAGAGCGCGCCGATTGGACGAGCTGCGGTGCATGCGCCGTAAGACCGGGATGAGGTGCATTTCTTCAGGTGATCTGGGGGTTTCACACAGCAGGGTGCCCCGGAAAAAGGACCAAAACCCAGGATTTTGACTTTAATTGGGAGCGAGAGCATCCGCACCCCCAGCAGCCTGCCTATCTGAATGTCTGGGGCAGGAGCGTGCACACAGCCCAAAGATGCTGGGGATGCAGCTGCCAATATTTACATCGGCAAGGGAGCAAGGAGGAAGGCGAGTGTTGCTGGGACCCGGGAAAGGGGCTACTCACACAGCGGGGCATCTCAAGTTGGGATGCCCATGGTAAGGACAAATTGGGAACGAGAGCGCCCGCATCCCCAGCAGCAGGCACGCTCCTGCCCCCTGCCTATCTGAATGTCAGGGGCGGGAGTGTGCACACAGCCCAAAGATGCTGGGGATGCAGCCGCCAATATTTACATCAGCGAGGAAGTAAAGAGGGAGGAGAGTTTTGCTAGAACCCAGGGGGAAGGGGAGGGGGGTGTCCCATAGCAGGGCATCTCGATTTGGGATGCCCTATGGAAAGGCCAGTGGCAGGCCCTGGAATCATTTAGATTCCAGAGCCAGCCCTTTTGGGGCTTCTTCTGCTTTCAATAGTAAAAATAGGGCTAAATACCTGGTTTCAGGTTGAGTGCCGAGGGTGTGGTCCTGCCAAGCCGTGGCTAGTCGCCTGGGAGCAGTGAAGAACTGGGGCCTCTGTGGCTCCTGTATATGCGTAGTATATTAATTTGCAGGTATGAGGGTAACTGCGCCAGTGATGAGAGTATGGAATGAAGTGGGGGTACAAATGGAAGGGATCCACTGGCCTGGTATGGTGATCGGTATTAGTCTGGCATTGGTCTGTTTCACAAGCATATGGGCGCCTCAGAATAGGGCGCATGGTTGCCCCGATGTGGCCGGAAGTGTATGTAGGCAGCCAGGCATGGCCTCTGGTGAGCATGCCGCTGGGGGGTGAGTGTGGCAAAAGAAATCCTCTGGTAAGCAAGCAGGGGGTGAGAGGGGTAGGAGGGGGCCCTATGGTGAGCAGGGGGGTGTTAGAAGGGCAGGAAGGGCCCTATGGTGAGCAGGGGGGTGTTAGAAGGGCAGGAAGGGTCCCTATGGTGAGCAGGGGGGGTGTTAGAAGCGCAGGAAGGGTCCCTATGGTGAGCAGGGGGGGTGTTAGAAGCGCAGGAAGGGTCCCTATGGTGAGCAGGGGGGGTGTTAGAAGCGCAGGAAGGGTCCCTATGGTGAGCAGGGGGGGTATTAGAAGCGCAGGAAGGGTCCCTATGGTGAGCAGGGGGGGTATTAGAAGGGCAGGAAGGGTCCCTATGGTGAGCAGGGGGGGTATTAGAAGGGCAGGAAGGGTCCCTATGGTGAGCAGGGGGGGTATTAGAAGGGCAGGAAGGGTCCCTATGGTGAGCAGGGGGGGTATTAGAAGGGCAGGAAGGGTCCCTATGGTGAGCAGGGGGGGTATTAGAAGGGCAGGAAGGGTCCCTATGGTGAGCAGGGGGGGTATTAGAAGGGCAGGAAGGGTCCCTATGGTGAGCAGGGGGGGTATTAGAAGGGCAGGAAGGGTCCCTATGGTGAGCAAGGGGGGGGGTGTTAGAAGGGCAGGAGGGGCCCTATGGTGAGCAAGGGGGGTATTAGAAGGGCAGGAGGGGCCCTATGGTGAGCAAGGGGGGTATTAGAAGGGCAGGAGGGGCCCTATGGTGAGCAAGGGGGGTGTTAGAAAGGCAGGAGGGGCCCTATGGTGAGCAAGGGGGGGTGTTAGAAGGGCAGGAGGGGCCCTATGGTGAGCAAGGGGGTGTTAGAAGGGCAGGAGGGGCCCTATGGTGAGCAAGGGGGTGTTAGAAGGGCAGGAGGGGCCCTATGGTGAGCAAGGGGGTGTTAGAAGGGCAGGAGGGGCCCTATGGTGAGCAAGGGGGTGTTAGAAGGGCAGGAGGGGCCCTATGGTGAGCAAGGGGGTGTTAGAAGGGCAGGAGGGGCCCTATGGTGAGCAAGGGGGTATTAGAAGGGCAGGAGAGGCCCTATGGTGAGCAAGGGGGGTGTTAGAAGGGCAGGAGGGGCCCTATGGTGAGCAAGGGGGTGTTAGAAGGGCAGGAGGGGCCCTATGGTAAGCAAGGGGGTGTTAAAAGGGCAGGAGGGGCCCTATGGTGAGCAAGGGGGTGTTAGAAGGGCAGGAGGGGCCCTATGGTGAGCAAGGGGGTATTAGAAGGGCAGGAGGGGCCCTATGGTAAGCAAGGGGGTGTTAAAAGGGCAGGAGGGGCCCTATGGTGAGCAAGGGGGTGTTAAAAGGGCAGGAGGGGCCCTATGGTGAGCAGGGGGGGTGTTAGAAGGGCAGGAGGGGCCCTATGGTGAGCAGGGGGGGGTGAGAGGAGCAAGAGCAAGAGCAATACGCCCATTCCCCACAAGACAGCGCACTGGGTTGAGGTAGATAAAGGGTTAATTCATCCCGGCCTCGCACTTACCACAGAGCTCAGCAGCCCGCACCGGAAGTTACTCGCTACCCCGGCAACAGACCGCAGCTCCGCCCCTGGTTGGCTTCTTTATCTCGGCGATCACAAGCCCCGCCCACTTGCCTGCAGACTGACAGCAGACAAGTGGGCGGGGCTTGTGATCGCGCGGGAAAAGCAGGTGGAGTCGGAGTTATGGGCCTGTGCTGATAACAGGGCGGGTAGGGGTGTGTCTTCAGTGCTGGAGGCCGCCATGTTTGTGTAGTCTAGAGCCGGGTACACTGCAGCTTGTGTCTCATATGAACGTGACGGAGGCGCGGCTCGCTGCAATAGGCCGCTTCAGAAGCCCATCTGCACTCAACAATGACCCTACTTTATATTCTGCCTCCTTCTTGCTCCACTTCTGCCCCCGGGTTTCGTTTTGCCCCCCTGGTTCCTCCTCCTCTTACTGCCCCTTGGTTGCCATTGGTAGCTTTTCCCCATCCAGACATAGAGCCCAGCAGGTGGCGATGATAGAGTGTGGCAGATGAGTGGAGGGAGGTGAGTATAGAGCAGTGGTTCTCAACCTTTCCAATGCCGTGACCCCGCAATACAGTTCCTCATGTTGCGGTGACCCCAAACCAAAAAATAATATTCTAAGTATGTCACACACCCCGCTTCAAACATTAAAGTGGACCAACACCCAGGATTTTGACTATCCTGGGTCTTGGTCCACTTCGGTGGGGCACCCCCGATCGCTGTGTGAAACCCCCCCGACCACCTGAAAAACTCACCTCTCCCCGCTCCCAGCGCCGACGGACAAGAGATTTGACAGGCGCGGGCGCACGCACGTCTAGAGGACAAAATAAGGGGGTTTGGGGAGGTGATCGGCCCGGGAATCACCGGAGGGTGATGGTCCACTTTAATAATTACTCTTGGGTATACCCACCTCCAGGTGGCGACGTTGCAGAGAAGTCCTGAAAAACCAGCCCTCCTGATCTATAATACCTGGGACCTCCCACTTATCTCCCAGTGTTCTTCTCTGCAAGATGGCGACAAGACAGAAGAATGAAGTCTCCTTGCAGGTAGCCGGGGTAACACCCCGCCCCCCCCCCCCCCTTCTGGTCTATTTCTGCCCGGCCTGTTTGTTTATTAGCCCCTTGATTAAGTGTATAGCCTCCCAGCTTAGGCTGTCGGCCGGGCAAGGGTAGACGGCACTTAAGGTGCATAGGAGCTTAGCTCCTCCGCTAGACCCCATATTATGGGGAAATGCGGTTATTCTAAGTATGTCACACACCCCGCTTCAAACATTAATCATCAGACTTGGGGTTACTCCACCAGCAGGTGGCGACGTTGCAGAGAAGTCTTGAAAAACGAGCCCCTCCTGATCTATAATACCTGGGACCTCCCACTTATTACCCAGTGTTCTTCTCTGCAAGATGGCGACAAGACAGAAGAATGAAGTCTCCTGCTTGCAGGTAGCCGGGGTAACACCCCGGCCCCCCCCCTCTGGTCTATTTCTGCCCGGCCTTATGTTTATTAGCCCCTTGATTAAATATGTAGCCTCCCAGCTTAGGCTGTCGGCCGGGCAAGGGTAGATGGCACCTATGGTGCCTAGGAGCTTAGCTCCTCCGCTAGACCCCATACTATGGGGCAATGCGGTTATCCGGTTTTTGGTGATCCGGATTTGGGATGCCCGCGCCCTTTGTCCCTATCAGGCTTGCCCTTGCCCCGCTTGGTCCCTTCTCCCTGCGCTAGTTGGGGGGGGGGCTTGTCTGTGTGCCTGGGTATGCTTTGCTACTTGGCTGTGTGAGTGTGTTTTACTTCATGATGGCTGGTGTGGGGCGGGGCAGGGCCGGGCGGCGTGTGTGTGTTGCCGCCAGCCCGTCCGCTGGCCAGCTTGTTTTGGGGGCTCCATTGAGCTACCCGGACTGGTAGGATCGGTCTCCGGAGGGCAAGGGGGGGCGGCGCGGGTGCCGTCGGTCCGCCGGTCTGCCCTTGTTTTATGTCAGTGCGGGCGCCATATCCTGGCGCCTGCTGCACAGGCGGTTCTCCGGGGCGGCTGCGGGCGGGGCCGGGCGGCGTGTAGGGTGCCGCCGGCCCGCCTGCTTTTGTCACCATGTGCGGGCGCCATGTTAGGCGCCCGCTGTCTTCTCCGGCTCTCAGGAGGAGGGGGGGGCGGAGTCGCGTCTGGCACGGCCCGCGCTGTGCCTGATTGGAGGGAGGGGCAGGGCCGGAGCGTCTGCCGCGCTCTGCTGGGCCCGCCCTTCTTCTCCCTCTGCCTCCTCGTGCGTGTGGCTGGCCGCCATTTCGGCCGCGGTTTTTAAGGTAGGCCGGGGGGGTTTTGTTTTAAGGTGGTTCTTGGCTGGGGGCGCCTGGGAAAGTTTCGGGACAGATTCCTTTTTTGTGGGTTGTGTCCTGGTTCTTGTCGGCCTGGCATTGTGTAGCATTATTTGCTGGGCCCTTATGCTGGTGCATCCCTAGCCTTCCACATTTATATATATCATATATATATTATATTTACTTAGCTATATGCATTGTATGTATTCTGTATACTGTTCCCTGTGTGGGTTCATGTCTGACATATGGTGTTGTATATGACATGTGCTGATCCATTAGTGCTTGGAGTGACTGTTGTCTTTTCTGTTTCAGATCCTGGGATCCCACGCTGCAGGGCTCTCCCGGTCTTTGCTACCTGGCTAGTGGGGTTGTCCATTACAATTTTATTCACATATTGTTTAATCTGCAAATTCTCCCACTTCAGGGCCATTAAAAAAAAAAAAAAAAAAAGATTAAAGGGGCATCCCGGGTTGCATACGGCGTAAATCCCTGGGTCATTGCGAAGCCCATAAATTCACCATATGGAGGCTACCAAGGATACCGGAAACGGCCCTTCGGGGCAGTCCAGGCTGTGCGGGGGGTTGTGGGGCTCCGCTCCCAGGGGATGATGTTATTATATGCATTCCATGTGCGCAGCGGAACATTGAGCGCCAGTCCGGAACCCCGGTGTCTGGCTCTTCACAGCCCGTGCCCTCCCCGTCTCCTCCTCGCCTGTTCCGGACCCCGTGTGACGTTGTCATGGGTGGGGATTCGCAATCCGAGGTATGCGCCCGATTGGCTAGCCTCGAGAAGATGTTTTCCGCTGTGGTTGCTCAGAAGGCTCCGGCTAAGCGGAAACACTTGCCTCCGCCGGACTCAGATGTTGAGGTTGTTGAGGCATTGGATTGGTCAGATTGCCCCCTGGTTGAAGAAGGGGAGCTGATTGAGGATTTGGACGATCCTGAGGTCCAGCAGCTGTTGGTGCTGAGGGTGACCAGGCCATGGGGACTGTTTCAGACACCCCTTCCATATTTGCTCAAATGTTTGAGGTTTTGGATTTGGATCCTCCTGAGGCGGTTCCTCCGCCAAAGGGCGAGTTGTTTGAGGTGACCAAGCCGCGCTTGGAGTTTCCCAGTCAACGACATTTCGAGAATGTCGTCCTTAAGGAATGGGAGCAACCTACGCGTCTCGTTGGTGTTCCGCCTATTTGGGATAGGAAGTATCCTTTTCCGGCGGACTTGGTGAAGCGCTGGTCTGCCCCTCCCGAGGTTGATGCTCCGGTTTTGGGGCTATCCAATATGGCGGTATTGCCTTCTCCTGACACGACTACTCTTAAGGATGGCGAGGATCGCCGGATTGACCAGCTGGCCCGCCATGGTTTTGCCTGTGCGGGTTCGGTTTTGAGACCTGTTTGTGCTTCGGCACTTTTGTTGTTAGGTCCATTGTCAGGGATTTATGTGCGGATGCCATGTTGATGTGTGGCAGGGCTACGGCTCTGTTGGTAGCTATCCGCCGGTCGGTGTGGTTGCGGCAATGGACTGCTGGTTTTAATTCCAAAAGGTCGCTTACGGCTCTTCCCTTTTTGGGTTTGCGCCTGTTTGGTGAGAAATTGGATTCGGTTGCCAAGGGAGGTAAGTTACCTCAGCGCAAGAAAAATTCGGCGTTCCTTTCGGGGGGCGACCTCTTTCAATCCTTCCTTTCGGGGAGCCAGAACTGGCAGAGGCGCGGGCTTCTCGGCCCCCAGGGGTGCTAGCTGGAACAGGGGTAGAGGCCGTGGCCGTCCCGTTCACGCCTGAGGCGCCAAACCAGCTGCCAAGCCCGCTCAGCAATGAGGGGGCGCCCTCACCCTTGCGGGTGGGGGGGGCGGTTGCGACTCTTCTCCCGGGTATGGGACCAGGCGGTCTCGGACAGGTGGATCCGGGAGGTGGTGTCGGCCGGTTTACAAGCTGGAGTTCGAGTCCCGACCTCCTCTGAGATTTTTCAGGTCTCGTGTGCCCTCAGATCCTTTGGCCGCGCAGGGGCTTCTGGCGGCGGTGAGGAATCTTCTGGAGATGGCAGTCATCTGCCCGGTCCCTCCTTTGGAGGTGGGCCGCAGGGATTATTCCAGTCTCTTCACAGTGCCTAGGTTGGACGGGTTGGTTCGTCCCATCCTGGATCTGAAGTTCCTCAATGTGTTTATTCTTCCCCGGAGGTTTCGCATGGAACCTTTGCGTTCTGCCATCAATTCTCTGCGGCAGGGGGATTTCATGACGTTCATAGACATCAAGGATGCCTATCTTCATATTCATATATTCCGGCTCACCAAAGGTTTCTTCGCTTCGTGGTGGAAAATCGGCTTTTTCAATTTGTGGCTCTTCCGTTCGGCCTTACCTCGGCTCCAAGAGGGTTCACCAAGGTGTTGGCGGGCGTGATAGCCCTTCTCAGAGCTCAGGGGATTCACATTGTGTCCTGTCTGGACGATCTTCTCATCATGGCTTCTTCTTTCAGTCAAGCGGAGGTGGACACCAGGACGGTGGTATCCACTCTGGAGAGGTTCGGCTGGGTGATCGACTACCCCAAGTCCTCCCTCTTTCCGGCCAGGGTGGTGCCCTTTTTGGGGATGACCTTGGATTCTTGCCAACACAGAGTTGTTCGGCCTCAGGCCAAAGTTCTTTTGGTTCAGGAAATTGGCGCAGCTTCTTCCTTCCAATCCTTGCCCGTCCATCCGGCTAGGGATGAGACTGGTGGGGTTGATGGTAGCTTTCTTTGAGGCAGTTCCCTTTGTTCAGTTTCACTCGAGGACGCTTCAGTTTCATCTGTTGGCGTCTTGGGACCGGCGACC
The DNA here is from genome assembly GCA_027917425.1 of Gastrophryne carolinensis. NCBI lineage: Eukaryota > Metazoa > Chordata > Amphibia > Anura > Microhylidae > Gastrophryne > Gastrophryne carolinensis. The sequence goes on from CM051238.1 coordinate 21,732,889, forward strand.
GTGGTCGTTGGATCAGTCTTTCCGGATGTCCTCCCAGGTTCGGCAGTCTCTCCTGTGGTGGATGGTCTCGGACATTCTCTTGAGGGGCAGGTCCTTTCTGTTGCCTCTTTGGGAAACTGTCACCACGGACGCCAGTTTGTCGGGATGGGGAGTTTTCTGGAAGGACCTTCGGTTCCGGGGAAGGTGGGGTCCTCTGGAGGCCCACTTGCCCATCAACATTCTGGAGTTGAGAGCCATCAGGTTGGTTCTGTCTCACTTGGCACAGCATTTACAGGGCTTGCCGGTTCAGGTTCGGTTGCTCGATCGGTTGGCGGTTGCTTATATCAATCGCCTGGGAGGGACTCGCAGTCTGGGTGCCCTCAGAGAGGTGTCTCTGATTCTAGCCTGGGCTGAGACTCATGTCCTTTGCATCTCGGCTGGGTACATTGCAGGATTGGAATACACGGACGCGGCCTTCCTGAGCAGGTGCTCTTTCCGCCGGGGGGAATGGTCTCTCCACCCTCAGGTTTTTCGGTCGCTTTATCTCCGGTGGGGGACGCTGGAGGTGGATCTGTTTGCCTCTCGTCACAATTACAAGCTTCCGACATTCGTGTCGCTCTCTCAGGATCCTCTGGCTCTGGCGGTGGATGCCATATCCCTGAGCTGGGGGGACCTGGGGTTCCTTTCTCTGTTTCCTCCGATCCCCATGCTAGGCAAGGTGTTGCGAAAGCTGGCCCTGGACGGGGTTCCCGCCATTCTCATGGCTCCAAGGTGGCCAAGGAGGGTGTGGTTCGCAGACATCGTTTGTCTGGCGGTGGATCAGTTCGATCTGCTTCTTCGGCTGGATCTTATCACACAGGGTCAACTGCGTTGCCCCAATTTACCAACGCTGGCTGTGACGGCCTGGCTGCTGAAACCTCCATCTTAGGGGAGGGAGGTTTTTCGGATCTGTTATTCAGTCTTTTATTAGTGCCAGGAAGAGGTCCTCTTCTTCCATCTATTATAGGACTTGGAGATCTTATATTGATTGGAGTGAGGCTAGATCTTTGCCCTGTCGGGTCTTTTCTGTTTTCAGGATTTTGGAATTTCCTCAATCGGGGCTGGACTCTGGTTTTCAGCTGAGTATCTTAAAGGGGCAGGTTGCTGCCTTGTCTGTCTTTTCTCAAGAGTCCTTTGCGTTTTTTCCTTTGGTCAAGACTTTCTTCCAGGGGGTCTCGCATTTGCGGCCTCCTAGGAAGCCTTTGCTCCCTGTTTGGGATTTGAATTTGGTTATCTCTGCTCTTCAGGCTCCTCATTTGAGCCTTTGCAGGTTATTGCTCTTTCTACTCTGATTCAGAAGGTTGCCTTGTTGGTGGCCATCACTTAGGTTCGGCGTGTCTCGAAGTTGGCAGCCTTGTCGGTTCAGGCTCCTCACTTTGAGAGACATCAGGTCAAAGTGGTTTTCCGCTTCAAACCGGACTTTCTTTCTAAGGTGGTTTCTGCTTTTCATCTTAACCAGGACATTGTTCTTCCGTCCTTGTGTCCTAAGCCTAGGAATGACAAGGAGAGGGTTTTGCATTGTTTGGATGTGGTACGCTGTGTTAAGTACTATTTGCGTACTACATCTCCTTTTCGTAAAACTGATGCCTTTTTCGTGGTGCCCTGCGGGCCTAGGAAGGGCTTGGCTCCGGCTAAGTCTTCCATTAGCAAATGGATTCGTCAGGCTGTTGTTTGGGCCTATTCTACCAAGGGGAAGGTTTCCCCTTTTCGTATCACTGCTCATTCTACTCGTGCTGTTGGAGCGTCTTGGGCTTTTCAGCACCAGGCTTCTGTTGAACAAGTTTGTATGGCTGCTACTTGGTCTTCTGTTCACACTTTTTCCAAGTTTTACAAGGTTGATGTGCGGGCTTCAGCGGATGCTGTGTTGGGCCGCAAGGTTCTGCAGGCTGCAGTGGTTTGAGTTTTGCATTATGGCCTTGTTGGATACCCGCCCTTTCTGGACACTGCTTTTGGATGTCCCAAGAGTAATTCTTAATGTTTGAAGCGGGGTGTGTGACATACTAAGAATAATACCATTTTGTGAATACTCAATGGGTATTATAAGTATGTCACACACCCCGCTTCACCCGCCCTTTTTGGTATCCTGGTTCTTTTATATGGTGAAGCTTTGTTTACGGTTTGAGGGTTACCAATGGTTTTTCTGGTACCTTGTCTTTACTGCTGTTTGAAAACTGGGGATAAGTGGGAGGTCCCAAGTATGTATAGACCGGGAGGGGCTCGTTTTTCAGGACTTCTCTGCAACGTCGCCACCTGGAGGTGGGGTATACCCAAGAGTAATTCTTAATGTTTGAAGCGGGGTGTGTGACATACTTATAATACCCATTTTACAGGTGAGTATTCACAAAATGGTATTTTTGGTGGCTACTTCAAAACTGTAATTTTGCTACAGTTATGATTCGGAATGTAAATACCTGATATGCATTATGTATTCTCATTGCTACAAATCAAACATAATTTAAACATAGTGAGATAATCACAAACAACAAAACAAGAAATGCGTATTACTAATTCCAATAAATAGTAATTATTCGCCTCTTATTGAAATTAATAGGAGGCTGCGGCGGATTGTGTGGTAACTCGAGATTCTCGGGAGCTCTCTTCCGCAAAATCCGCCGCACTCACAATGAAATCAATAGAAGGCGGATTCAATGCCGGAAACCGCTGATTTCAGCAGTTTCCTCATTCAGAATATTGGAAAATAGTGGGAGATATGGGAGATAATTATACATTGGGGAACAGTGTGAACTATATATTTAAGACCCACACGGAGAACATGTAAATTATATCAAGGTGCACTGCCCTGTATCATCACGGGCGCCCATAAACCTAAAGACTACTGATTACAAAAAACACCTATAAGACAAGCGGTTCACATAGGGCTGGCATTTTCAAACAAGAAATCACATGAACGATTGCTTAACCACAACACATTAATTTATTAAATATGGCACATCTACATATGAAAAAACCCATGTCACTCAGCTCGCATAGCTAAATAAATACGGGCCCCCCCCCCACACGTACCACACCCTCTCTGTCTCACACAAACCACCACGCATCCCTAAGGGTAAATGGCTGGCCAGCCAGTATATCATTATCTAGTTTAGGCGTGATTAGAAGGAGAGTCATTATCCTGTACGGGCCATGTCATACTTGTATAGACTGCTAGGTGCAATGCTATAAACAAATTCTGGGCTTTAGCGGCAGATAGCAAAATAGCAGCAATGTCCAACTGTATAAATAGTAAAGTGCTTCGTGCTAGTGGTAGTCCAAAATCAATTCATGGATATATAACAGCAAGGGCCGTCCGTCCACCAACGCCGTTTCGCCCCGCCTACTGGGGCTTCGTCAGGGGCGGGGGAAACGGCGTTGATGGACGGATGCCCGGCCACGCCCCCTCCTCAGTTCTCCTCTCCACATACGCTGGCTCGGCTTCGTTACCACGCTGATTGCTGGAAGTAGGAAAACGCGATGGTGCATATTTGACTGCGGTCCTGGAGAGGTATATGGGCGGTTGAGCTGCGGGAAAAAGGTTAGAGGCCAGACACATCAGCGCGGCTAGACCCAGCGCAGCTCCCGCTGAACATGTGTTTATTTTGATTGTGGCTTGCACAGTCACACTTGAGTGCTCCTTCAAGCTGCGAGTCTCCAGCACCAATACACATGATTTGTGATGATGTTGAAGCTGCTATAGAGTTACAATGAGCTCCGTTTCTGGCGTGCATATTACTATCCAGCGTCTGTCCACAGATGCATCTGAAATTTCCCTTGCTGCTATATATCCATGAATTGATTTTGGACTACCACTAGCACGAAGCACTTTACTATTTATACAGTTGGACATTGCTGCTATTTTGCTATCTGCCGCTAAAGCTTTATAGACAAGGGCCTTGATTCACTAAGAGTTGAAAAAAATTCAATTCATGAGAAAAAAAGCCTGAGAATGTCACTGTTACTGAATCACCAGATAGGAAAACAATGAAAGTCAATGGCACTTTTTTACTCTTCGAAAAACTATTGAACTTTTTACCCCTTTTTACTTGTAGTAAAAGCTGCCATTGACTTTTGTCAGGAAACCGGGCGTCACGTGGTCCCACTACTAACCAGAGACCGCCGCACACGCCCACCGGGTTCCCCAAAACCTTGTCCGACCCTCTTATTATTAGGGTAACCAGGCAAACTGCCTTTGGACACACAAATTCCGGGTTTAAGGCAAGAAGACAGCTCAATTAAATATACGTTTTAATGGCTATAAGCACGCTAAGCAGAGTTTACAAGCATTTAACTATAAAGAACTATGGAATATTACAGATTAAATAACTATGCGGTTCTGAGGTGGGTTACAACAGCTATGCAATACACAGAGACAATAACAAGCAAAGTTTACCTTAAGCATGCAGCGTGGTGAGGAGCTCTTACAAGGGGGTGTGTCAAGAGCTTATGGTTATGGTGATGGTGATGGACACCCCTGGATATGCCGGCCGCATAACCCCCTTCCGATGAGTGACACCAGCCTGGTTTTTGTCCATCCAATTTATGCTGCCAGGCTATCCATCTCCCCTCCCCATTGTGGGAGGGGATGTTACCTCCCATTTTTTAGAGGGGGATTTTGCCCTAAAACCCTTTTTGGAGCTATAACTTGGAGCAGGGGGGTCACACTGCCTTGCGAGCGGTACCAACCTATCGGCCAGGCGCACCTGAACACGTTAAGTCCAGGGACCGGGTCTTAATTCAGTCCAGAACCTTAGTTCTCCGTTTACCGGTCTCTGTCTTGTTTCTAGGCCTGTTTTTTACTATGCTCCGGTGCGGCTTTGGGAGCCGGTTCTGGTTCTGTAACCGGTTTGGCATTAGGACACATGGCGTCCGCGATACGGCCCATAAACTATCGGTGCCGTGCGTCTGCCCTGTTACATGTAGTTCTGACACAATCCCAGCAGGGGATTTCCTGAGACGTAGCCTCACTGGCAACTTCCCAGCTGGGGGTGTTATACAACAGCAGGAGGCATGCTGGCTGCAGCCTAGCTTGTGACCAAAAGGCAGGAATCAAACACCCCAGGGGGTTTGATCAGAGCTTTCACACGTCCCTGCCAAACATCTCTTCCGCATCTCGTTAAAATACCTGGGCCATTTGTAATCAGGGGGCTGGAAGGGGGGATTCTAGACTTGACATAAAAACATAAAGAAGATATGTGGAGTTTCCTAATCATTCCTTCACATTTGCGATATAATATTTGGCCTATTCTCCACAACTTTCATTGTCTTTTTATCTGGTAATTCACTAAAAGTGACATTCTCAGGCTTTTTTCTCATGAATTGAATATTTTTCTACCATGAGAATTTTTTTCAACTCTTAGTGAATCAAGGCCAAGGTGGCGGTCTATCCATGGATGGCAGAAAGCTATGGTGGGGCTCCGCCATCACTTGTCCCATAATATCTATCATTCTATTGTGATAAAGCTGAGCTGTGTGATCCCGAGCTAACGCTGACGCACAGGCCGAGCTGCGTCCCATGGGATGTCCCCATCACCTCATACACCCTCCCATACCATATCAAACTTTTCAGGGTGGCAAAGAGGGACATTTGGTAAATCAGGCCACACCCCCTCATTGAGCGATAGATAGGAGATAGGTTATAACAGTTAAAACTATATAAACACTTTAAAGCGGACAAACACCCAGGATTTTGACTATCCTGGGTTTTGGTCCACTTCGGGGGGGCACTCCGACCGGCGCGGGCGCGCGCACGTCTAGAGGGGGTAAGGTTTTTTTGAGGTTTTGGGGGGGTTTCACCCCCCGGGACATCCCGATCTCGGATGTCCCGCAGTGAGGGAGGTGATTGGCCCGGGAATCTTATAGATTCCCGGGCCGATCACCCCTGGGTGTTGGTCCACTTTAAATAGGCAAAAAAGGGACAACTGTTAAATTAAGCCACACCCCCTCATTGCAGGATGGATAGGAGATAGGATGTAACAGTTACAACAATAGTAACACTTTGAATAGGCAAATGAATCATTTATTGCTGCAGATCTGCATGTTACACTTCAAAAGGGACAAATGAGGGACCGTTCCTGCAGCACACAGTACATGGAGCAGCGCACCTCCAAAGTTTCCTCCTTTACTTTCGTTCAAATGTGGTCACATGGCAGCCCTCATGGCTACAGCAGGCAAAGGTAATTGTTACACCATTGTGTCGGGCTAAGGTTGGCGCTGTCCATGTTTAAAGTGGACCAAAACCCAGTGCAATCGACCCAGGAATCTATAAGATTCCCCGGCCGATCGATTCCCTCCCCCCTGGGCATCCAAAATCAGGTTGCCCCGATGTGTGAACCCCCCAGGTGGCCTCATACACTTACCTTGCTTCCCGATCCAATGGCGTAAGCCGCGGCGCACCCCCGCTATCCTTTTAGCAGGGCATGTGCCCACACCAGCCATTTGTGAATGCCTGGTGCGGACACGTTCCCTGTTAGAGGGAATCATGGGATGCGGCCGCCAGCACACTCGGAGCCGCTGGCCTTAGACAAAGGCTTTGACGACGTGACGTCAGTGGATCCAAGCGCGCTGATTGGACAAGTGGCTGTGCATGTGCCGTAGGACCGGGTTGCAATCGGAGATCTGGGGGGATTTCAGACAGCAGGGCACCCCCGATCAGGGTGCCCCAAGGGGAAGAACCAAGTAGTCAAAATCCTGGGTATTGGTCCACTTTAAATTGAAGCAGAAATGGCTGAGATATCGGGATTTACAGGTCCACCTTATAATTTCCCGTCTGAAAAAGGTGGGTGTGGCCCTTGGGTCTGTGATGCTGCATAATCTGTGATGAATCTGTGGGAGGGGGGAGAGACCAGCAATCCTGTCCTGAGCAGAGCTGATTGGGGGATGCAATGAAAAAGATAATGTCATTGTCTGAAGCTATAAACATTGGTACCGCTGTCATTTCTGCTTCAATTTAAAAAACGGATAACAGTTTAGGACAGCGTCACCGACGAAATGGTGTAACAATTACCTTTGCCTGCTGTAGAACTTTAAATATGCACGGCAAACAGCTCTGATTGGATGAGATCCTGCAAATGCACCGTAGGACTGGGGAAAGATGTTTTTTTCTGGGAGATGGGGGGGGGGGGGGGGTTGGTTGACACACCTGGGACAGGGAACAAGACCTGAGATAGTCCAAATGCCAGATTGTTCCACTTTAATTGGAACGTTAAAGTAAAGCAGATGTCCAGAAGTGCGCAGCTCTCTAATATTGGTCTGTTAAAGCGGACCTTCACCCTGAATAACTATCTATATATAATATATAATAACTATCTTATATGTTTCCCACACCCTGTACATACAGATTGCTCACATTGGAAAGCATCCTACCTGCATGTTAAGTCTTTAAACATCCATCGGCTCATGGAGAAACAGGCAGCCTGCAAACAGGAAGTGTCTTCTGACTGTATCGCTCTGCATTCTGGGATTGCTGGCCTTTCCTTGACCCTAGCTGTGCTCTGTGTAAAGCACAGCGATTACCCCACCCCCCCTGTACTTTATCCCGCTCTACTCTCCTCAGTATGTGTGATGCTTTTGAGTCAAGATGGCGGCGCCCGTATCCTAGAGTCCTGAACAGAGTTGCAGCCCAGTCAGGGAAAGAATAAGTAAGTGACTAAGAACTTAAAATATATAAATTTTAGATGCTGGGGAATAGTTTATAAAGTGGACCAAAACCCAGGATTTTGACTATCCTGGGTTTTGGTCCTTTCCCCGCGGCCACCCCGATCCGTGGTGCCCCATTGTGTGAAACCCTCCCAGATCGCCGCAGCTAACTCACCTCTTCCTGGTCGCATGGCGTGTCTAAGAGCAGCGGCTCTGGCGGCCGCATCCTTCGCTTCTCTCTAGCAGTGCGCATGCCCGCGCCAGGCTTTTGTGAAAGGCCGGCGCGGGCATGCTCCCTGTTAGACGGAGGCGGAGGATGCGGCTGTCGGAGCCGCTGCTCTTAGACACGCCGTGCGACCAGGAAGAGGTGAGTCCGTTCGGGGCGTCCTGGGGGGGTTTTACACAGCGGGGCACCCCTGATCGGGGTGCCCCCGGGGAAAGGTCCATTTTAAGGGTTTGGGCTTTTCATTAAATCACGCTGAAGGTCCGGTTTAATCAGGAGCTTCTGTCACCCCCATTGTCAACATAATGGTTCAGGTTCAGCAAAACTTTGAATAAAAGTTTGGTTCAGGTAAGGGAACTTGAGCCGAACTCAAAAATCAATGGGAACTTCGATGAGAAATTCTGCCTCTGGGGGACCTTCACCCCCCCCCCCTCACCCACCAGGGCAGGTGGAGGGGGACCCACCTGTCAAGGTGGCCCCAGGGGCAGAATTGTGACCTGGACTGTAAAAAAAAAAAAAAAATGTTTGTGGGGTCAATTTAACCTATTGCAGAATGTGCAAGAGGAAGCAGCTGTACACTTACCTGGACCGCGCAATCCCACCAGCGGTCTGTGTTTTTTCCACTGTCAAATAGGCTACTGCTGGGGCTTCAGAAAGATGGCTGCCACTCCCATGAGTGAGGACACTGGCAGCAGCTACCAGCTCCTCTAGTACAAGCTGCCAGTGTCCTCACACTGGAAGACGCCTCATATGGGCCAGGTAGGTATCTTTGTTTTTTTTTTTAGCCCTTAGATGCCCTTTAACAATGTTCTGCTTTCTTTAGAGCGACTGTTAATTTTGAAATTGAACAGAACAACTGTGATTCACACTGTGTTTAAAAATAATTTATTTATAATCTGAACATAAAATAGCACAATGACATTGTGGTGCAGCGTTACAGCTCCTGTATGTGTATCAACCTGCAGGCCGCTCTCTGTACAGGATCTGTGTCCCCTCATTATCATTATTATTATTGCACAATATATGGGGAAAGCAGAACTCTGCAGAGAAGGGGTTAATGTAAAGAAACATTTACACACTACCGATATACACACTGCACACTGGTCCGGCCGATGTAATCAGGATTTGATCCCATCACCTTGTGTTTTAAAGGGGAACAAGACACCCGATTTTGGCTTTTCGGGGTGTTGTTCCTTAATGCGGGGGTATCCGGAATCGGGTGTATCCTCAGGTCACTCGATCCACTCACTTTCCAAGATACCGCACTCCTACCCATGATGAAAATGATTAGGTGTGGGTGTAGGTTCAGGGAGACCCCGAAGTCCAAATGTTCAAGAAAGAATCTGCACTCCAAAGTGATCTCACTGATCCGGTAAGGTTGTATTTAAAGTGGACCAAAACCCAGTATTTTGACTATCCTGGGTTTTGGTCCTTTCCCCAGGGGCAACCAGATCGGGGGTGCCCCACTGTGTGAAACCCCCCAGGACGCCCAGACCAGCTCACCTCTTCCCGATCCCATGGCGTGTCTAAGAGTAGCGACTTTAACAGTCGTATCCTCCGCTTCCCTCTAACGGAGCCTGCCTGCGCTGGTCCTTTCCCAAATGCCTGGCTTGGGCACGCGCCCTGCTAGAGGGAGAGCAGGGATGCGGGCGCTGCTATCGACGCACCGTGGGACCGGGAAATGAGGTAAGTGAATGGGGCCACCTGGGGGGTTTCACACAGCGGGGCATCTCGATTTTGGATGCCTGGGGGGGGGGGGAATCGATCGGCCCGGGAATCTTATAGATTCCCTGGCCTATTGAGCTGGGTTTTGGTCCACTTTAAATCCACTTTAAATCCAAACAAACAAATCGGTCAAGCTTTCGGGTCGACTTTTCGGGGATCAATAAGTCCCTTTCTTCAGGACCAAGCAGTATCCTTTGGAGTGCCGTATTTTTTTTTTTTTTTTTTGACCAGTAGCTTCCACAGCGAAGGCTTGAGCTGAGAGCGAGCACGCTGATTGGTTGAGCGACCCATTGAGTTTTGTGTGTGATCTGGGGAGTTTCATGCGACATGGCATTCCAAATTAGAATGCCCCAGGGTAACGGACCTATCACCAGGATAGTGTAAATTCTTGTCTGCTTTATGGATCCCTTGGGGGACCAGAAGCTGCTGTACCTGCTGCCAGTCATGCACCACATCCAATAGAAGATGCTGTCTGCAGTAGTGTGTGTGCAGCAACTTTCAGTAACAGGTTTTGATCTGCTTTAAGGAATGGCTTGGGGGACCAGAAGCTGCTGTACCTGCTGCCAGTCATGCACCACATCCAATTGAAGATGCTGTCTGCAATAGTGTGTGCAGCAACTTTCAGTAACGGGTTTTGATCTGCTTTAAAGATGGCTTGGGGGACCAGAAGCTACTGTACCTGCTGCCATTCACGCACCACATCCAATAGAAGATGCTGTCTGCAGTAGTGTGTGTGCAGCAACTTTCAGTAACGGGTTTTGATCTGCTTTAAGGAATGGCTTGGGGGACCAGAAGCTGCTGTACCAGCTGCCATTCATGAACCACCTCTAATAGAAGATATGGTTTGCGATAGTGTGTGCAATGGCTGTCAGTTCTTCGGGGATAGGGCAGTATTGCTTTTTGCAGGGCTGGGGGGCATGTGTGGAGGACATGAACCTACCCCCTTATTAAAGTGTATTCCACCCAAAAACAACCCCCCAGTCGCGCCACCCTTTCCTGGTGCTGAGGCAGGACCAGGAGGGGGGTTACATAAAAAAAAAATTTGCCGCAGTACAGCACCGCACTCAAAGGTTTGTGTGCGGCTTCACAGAAAGACACAAAGCTACATCCCCCGGCTCTGTGCATGTGTGCCCCATTAATTGAATGCTTTGGGCATACCTTCTGACTTTTCAGGGTGGGAAACAATTAATAAATTAGGCCCCGCCCCCCATTGATAGATGCGAGATAGGATGTAACAGTTACAACAATAGAAACATTTTGCATAGGCAAATTAATCATTTATTGCTGCAGATCTGCATGTTACACCTCAAAGAGGGACAAAGAACAACAACGAGGGAAAGGGGGGGGGCAAAGACTCAAAAGTGGGACAGTCCCTCCAAATCAGGGACACTTGGGAGGTATGGTTGGACATGCACAGAGCCGGGGATGTGCAGTAGGTACAACTTACCTGAGCCTTGCGATTCTGGTTCCGGCGGCAGCGTTCAGTTCGAATGATCCACGGCAGGGGCCACAGAAGGATGTCGCTCCCATGGGCAATGCTGGCACTAGGAATGTCCTCACTCATGGGAGAGGCGGCCATCTTTCTGTGGCACTGGCCCCGCCATTTGAAAGGAACGGTGTCGCCGACTGGACCGGGATCACTGGGCTCAGGTAAGTTGTACAGCAGCTTCCTGCTGCTGCATCCTTTAGGTGGAGCTGGTTGATGGGCTGCTCAGAAGCCTGGCTGAAGTTCATGTTTGGGAACCCGAACTCCCAAAGTTTGGTGCAAAGTGTTTACTCAACACTAGTTAGAACCAATGTAGTGATTATTTTGCTGTGTGTGAGCCCATGGGGGGAGATCCAGACCCACTTTGATATCTAACAAGTTGTCAGTGGAGGTTTTTCAGACGCACTGTTCCACTCCCTTCTATATACAATCCAGTTCTAATGCCTTTTGAGGGCCATTTACCAATGACAAATCTCTATACAACTGCTGTCACACATTTGAGGGTTATTGACCCCAAAACCAGAGAAGAGGCACTAACTCTCCGCTAAGAAAAATCTAGAAAAAAGCTTGAAGTTTGTGTAGGACCTTAACAGTTATATACTGGGTTCCCCCTTAATCCCAGAAAGTAGTGGCTGTTGCACTCCTACCATAGACGACAGTAAATCGTTGTGGGTGCACGGTCCGCGGAGACACCGCAAATCCAACCGTTCGAAAAAGACCAGCACTCCAATGAGATCTTGTCAATCAATAAACAATGAAATAAAATCCTAAGAGGAAAACTAAACACTGCACTTAAAAGCAAAATAGAAAAGCTCAACATGTATCAAAGTCCCAACTTCGTTGTAATAATCTAAAATGAATCAGTTCACACAGAGCTATTTGCAATATTAGTTCAAAGAGGCAGAATCCCACGGTGCATGCATCAGATTTCTTCAGTGCGCCCACCACCATTAAAACATGGACTCTTAGCAGACAATAAATTATATCAGGCCACAGATATTAGCCGATTGCAGGTCCGGATATTTAGTACGAATTGTACAAATAAGGACCTGCTGCGTCCGAAACGCGTAAGAATGGTTGGCTATTTTCTACCTGCCAGGGTCTGAAATTGTTTTTAAGGCTGTTTATCTACTTTGGAGATGTCCTTAAAGTGGACCAACACTCAGGATTTTGACTATCCTGGGTTTTGGTCCACTTCGGTGGGGCACCCGCTGTGTGAAACCCCCTAGAACGCCCGTAAACACTCACCTCCCCACGCTCCTACGCGGACGCTCGTCCAATCAGAGAGCTCAGAGCCGATGTGGTATGCACGTACAAGCGGCGTCCAACCACACCGGCTCTGAGCGCGGGAGGCTGTGTCTCGCGCTTCCTTCTAACAGGGAGCGCGCCCGCGCAGGCCATTCACAAACGGCCGGCGCAGGTGCGCACCCTGCTAGAGGGAAGCGCGAGACGCGGCCCGCGCATGCGCTGTTGGAACGGGGTTAAGGTAAGGTTTCTGGGCTTCCTGGGGGGTTTCACCCCGCGGGACATCCCGATTTCGGATGCCCCGCGGGGAGGGATCTAGTCGGCCCGGGAATCTTATAGATTCCCAGGCCGATCACCCCTGGGTGTTGGTCCACTTTAAGGAATGTACAATAAAGCATTGCATTTTTTAGGAGTACTGACCTCACTTTGTGTGAACTGATTCATTTTGAATCAATAAACAATGTATTAGAATCCAAACATCATATAGTCAGTCGACGTTTTGAGGGCTCGTACGCCCCCCTTCCTCAGGACCGAGTAGTATTCTAATACATTGTTTATTGAATGACAAGATCTCATTGGAGTGCTGGTCTCTTTGAATGGCCCCCTTAATCCCAGACGCTGTAGTAGCCAGGTTAGCCACCATGTCAGTAGACATCTATTAAATGCCACCCCACAAAACAGAGCTGCCAGGGCCTGGTTTTGCTGTAAGATGAAGAAACACAACTGCAGTGAGACAATTAAATAAACAAAAGCAGCGACAAATCATTATTTCCACCCAATCACCTGCCACTATTGACATGTGAAGGTAGGTAGCAGAGGATAAGCGGGCCCTCCAAGCTGTAGTGTATCAGTCTGAACAGACACCGAGGGGGTTTTTCATTACAATGTGTCAGCATGTGTTTGCTCACAAAGCTGTCAAGTACAGTGCTGTGTCTTCAGACACACAAATCATAAGCCCTGATCCACCATAAGTTTCATTTAGGTGCCTGACGTTTCCTAAGCACCTGTCACAGCTATGCTTGCATGTCAGGAAATGGCAGGCGCACAACTCAAACTGAGCTTAAGATTGGAGTGTTCTAAAGTGGACCAAAACCCAGGATTTTCACTACCCCGGGTTTAGATCTATACCATTGGGTCATGCCAATTGGGGAGTCCCACTGTGTGAAACCCCTCCAGCCGCCTGATCTGTAGACCTCGATGCCGATTCCACGGCGCAGGTGCAGCTCTGCTCCAATCCACTTAGTTGACTGCGCATACAAATGAACGGCTAAAGCAGCTGATACATCAGGCAAAGGTAACTGTTACACCATTGTGTTGGGCTACATTTGGCGCCGTCCTAAACTGTTTTCCGTTTTGAAATTGAAACAGAAATGGCCGAGATTTTGAGGTTTACAGGTTCAGACAAAAACATTCTCTTTTTTATCCTGTCCCCCATTGAGCTCAGCAGAGCGGGACAGGATTGCTGGTCCCTCCCTTTTCCCGCCCCCCTCCTGCCCCTCCTCCTCCAGATTTACATTGCGCATCCAGTGTGTCTTATGGGAATCTTACAGACCCCGCCCATTCTGCTAATTATTATGCAGCATCACTGATCCAAGGGCCACACCCATTTTTTTCAGATGAAAAATCATGAGCTGAAACTGTAAACACATCACGGAGTGGACGTGGACTACTGCCACACCTTCCTCACAATGAGGAGCACCAGCCACATATAAAATTAATGGATTTTATTTTTTATTGAAACATGATTATACGCACAAAAATGCATTAAAATACACAAAACATGAAACACACGGCATGATAAAAACAACTGCAAAGTCTCCCCCCAGACTAGAGGCAGATAGGATTTCATTTATATATATATATATTTTCATACAGATTCTTGATAGGATCAGCTTATAGATATTGTTGATTGGAGGGAGACTTTGCAGTTGTTTTTATCATGTTATGTGTATTTTAATGCATTTTTGTGCGTATAATCATGTTTCAATAAAAAATAAAACCCATTAATTTTATATGTGGCTGGTGCTCCTCATTGTGAGGAAGGTGTGGCAGTAGTCCACGTCCACTCCGTGATGTTTTTGTGAGAATTTAAAGTGGACCAACACCCAGGGGGGATAGGCCCAGGAATCTTATAGATTAGATCCCTCCCCGCAGGGCATCTGAAATCGGGATGTCCCGCGGGGTGAAACCCCCCAGGAAGCCCAGAAACCTTACCTTAACCCCGTTCCAACAGCGCATGCGCGGGCCGCATCTCGCGCTTTCCTCTAGCAGGGCGCGCACCCGCGACGGCCGTTTGTGAATGGCCGGCGCGGGCGCGCTCCCTGTTAGAGGGAAGCGCGAGACGCGGCCTCCAGCGCTCAGAGCCGCTGTGGTTGGACGCCGCTTGTGCGTGCATACCACAGCGGCTCTGAGCGCTCTGATTGGACGAGCACCCGCGTAGGAGCGGGGTGAGGTGACTGTTTCCGGGCGTTCTGCGGGGTTTCACACAGCGGGGCACCCCCGATCGGGGTGCCCCACCGAAGTGGACCAAAACCCAGGATAGTCAAAATCCTGTGTGTTGGTCCACTTTAAGAGTGAGCACACGGATTCGTATAATAGGTGGTGCACCCAATCTTGTTTGTCTGAAACTGTAAACTCTGATATCTTGGCCAATTCTTCTTCTATTTAAAAATGGAAAACTGTTTAGGAAGGTGCCAAATGCAGCCCGACGCAATGGTGTAACAATAACCTTTGCCTGCTGTATCACTTTAACTGCAGCTCAGCCAATGCTGCAATTGGCGGCTGCCAACCCCCTGCCTCCATCTATGGCCAGCCATTCAGTTAGAGCAGGCGAGGCCATTGACTGCTCATGCACGTGGAAATGCTGACAAGGTAAGTATATCTGGCAACCAGTCAGTGTGGTTTCACACAGCGGGCCATCCCAAATCAGGATGCCTCACAGGTTTGGGTATTTAACCAGACCTGCCAGTCTGGTGTTCCTTCACTTTGATACACAGCACTATGGAGAGTCTAGAGGCCATATTGAATATTCTGTGGAGGCACCATTGGCTGTTATTCAGTAGAGAGAGAGAGAGAGAGCTTCTGCACCTAAATCAGGAGTAAGTGCGGTGGAGGCCCCTGGGCACAAAATCTGGTGGAGGCCCCAGATACAGTATAAAATAATAGTCCAGCCAAGTAACTGATTGGTGTTTGTCTGGCACCCGCCTACTTACTGGAAGGTCAGATGGAGTCCCTTGTGCGGGTGCGCGCTGCTCGGGAACTCCTGCTTTGCCATTCTGGGTGGGGGGTGGTGTAGTCGCCCGGCTGGTTCCCTGCATTGAGCTGCCAGCGGCTGTGCTTGGTGGCTTATGTGCAGTGACAGCTCTGCACCCATCACTGTAGCGTTGCTGGCGGCGGCTTTGCTGCTCTAGACTCTCCGTCCTGCCCTGTGGTGGCTTTGGCTGCCGGTTTGCAAAAGCAAAAAAAGGATTGCCCAGGCCCAGGTGCACCCCCACTGCCGCCGATAGCTTTGTTGCCAGCCCTGCGGCCTGTTAGTCCAAAGACTGAAAAGCCTCCTGGACCAGACCATAACCCAAAGGTTGGTGGAGGCCCCCTTTGCAGAGCATGTGGTGGAGACCCTGGGGCATCCCCCCTCGTAATCCTGCCCTGGCCTGAATACACATTTAGAAATGCAAACAGCTCCCTATGGGCTTCTCAATAAGGTGTGGAGAAGCTCTCCAATAAGTCGGGGGAGGGGTCCGTCCCCGGCCTTTAAATAAATAAACCCTCCTGAATTTCAGTTTATTGCCTGGAGCAGCAATTCTTCTTCTTGGGAGAATCCTGCAGCCGCACCGTCTTTTCTGTCACTTTATCTTCTTGCTCTTTCAGTATCCTTCAAAAAAAAAGCATAATAAATATAATTAAAAAGGACCAAAACCCACAGAGATCGGCCCTTATAGATTCCCGGGCCAATTGATTCCCTCCCCCCCATGCATCCAAAATCGGGATGTGCGAAACCCCTCCATGTTGCCCATAAACTCAGCTTCTTTTCTGGTCCAACGGCGCATGCGTGAGCCACATCCCCTCTATTCCTTTAGTTACGTCAGGCATTTGTGAATGTCTGGCGCGGGCACGCTCCCTGTTAGAGGGTAGCAGGGGATGCAGCCGCCAGTGCTGGACGAGAGGCTGCGCAGGACCGATGTAGGGTGAGTGAGATCGGGCGATCTGGGGGGGGGGGTTCACACAGGGACCAGGACCAAAACCCAGGATAGTCAAAATCCCGGGTTTTGGTCCACTTTAAATGTAACTTGATTGTCCAGCAAATGTGTTTATTCTGTTTTTCTATCATACAACATTAAAACTTACGAACTGCTTGCCAGGGAGAGTTCCTGGTCCACAAAGGTGAAAACCCGGTCACACAGCCCTGGAATCTAAAAAAAGATTCCAGGGCCAGCCGCTAGCCTGCCCCAGGATGCCCCTCTGTGTCACCAGTAAACTAATCTTTTCGGGGGGGGGGGGGATCACATCAGTGCCGTGATCGCCTGTCGCCACATCTCCGGCTTCCCTGCAGTCACACCTCTGAATGGCTGCGCATGGGAGCGCGTGTGACAAGCAAAGGGCCGGGGTGTGGCCAGCCGGCTGGAGAGCATCGCTGCAGCACTTTGGACATCAGCCAATCAGCGATCTCCAAAGTGGCGCTGGACGTGGCTTAGTCGGTGGAACAACCCGGTTTTCTTAGCAAAATTGGCCACCGCCAAGCCCATAGCTGCACTCGGCTGCAGGGGGGGGCGATCTCCAAAGCCAATCAGTGATCTCCAAAGTGCCAATAGGAGTTGCTTAGGTGGTGGAACAACATGTTTTTGTTAGCAAAATGGGATGCTGCCAAGCCAGTAGCAGCGCCAGCTGCTGGGGGGCGATCTCCAAGGCCAATCGGTGATCTCCAAAGTGCCACTAGGCTGGTTTAGGTGGTGGAATAACTCGTTTTGCCTAGCAAAATGGGCCACTGCCAAGCCAATAGCAGCGCCCGGCTGCTGGGGGGCGATCTCCAAATTGCAGTGCCTTGATCGCCTGTCGTCACATCCCTGGCCCAACCTCTATGAATGGCTGGGCGCTGGAGCGCCTGAGCAGAGAGCCGGGGATGCGGCCAGCTGGCTGGTGCGCATCGCTGTAGCACTTTGGAGATCAGCCAAGTAGCACTAGGCGTTGCTTAGGTGGTGGAACAATCCGGTTTTCTTAGCAAAATGAGCCACCGCCAAGCCAATAGCAGTGCCCGGCTGCAGGGGGGCATCTCCAAAGCCAGTCAGTGATTTCCAAAGTTCCGCTAGGCGTTGCTTAGGTGGTGGAACAACCTGGTTTTCTTAGCAAAATGGGCAACCGCCAAGCCAATAGCAGCGCCCGGCTGCTGGGACAGGCTGGGCGTCGGGGGATCAGAGGAGGAATGGGTTTCCCTCCACTTCAAAGTGGAACTAAACCTCGGATTTGGACTATTCTGAGTTTTGTGCCATGCCCTGGGGGCTTCCCAAATAGGGATGCCCACTGTGTGATACCCCCCAGATCTCTGTGCACAACACACCTCTTCATGATCCAACGGTGCATGCTCAGGCTCTCGTCCAATCAGAGCCGTTTGCCGTGACTACGTCCTTCAGCAATCGGCTCTGATAGGCTTCAATGGGGAGTGAGAGCGGCCGCATCCCGCTCCAACCTATTTGAATGCCTGACATGGGAGTGTGCTCACAGTCCAAAGATGCCGGGATGCGGTTGCTCTCACACCCCATTGTAAACAATCGGAGCCATTCCCCGAATTACATAGGCACGTCAAACAGCTCTGATTGGATGAGAGCCTCCGCATGCCCCATTGGACCAGGGAAAAGTGAGAGAATACCATTGACCATTTCACACAGTGGGGCATCCCAATTCCAGGGCCAAATTAGGGTCCTGTCTTATAACCTGCACCACTAACAGTGGCCCAGAAAACAGGATTACTGGGATAAAAGCTCCCCCCAATGGCCTTGACACCCACCGCATTCGCATTGCTCGCCCTCCTCTAGAAACATCCCTAGCTGCCACGCCCTCTCCCTTCATTGCAATGGAGGTAGTGGGTGGGTCTGGCACACCCCCTCCATTGTAGTGAATAGAGATGGTGTGGCCGTGCCCCTGTGACTGATGGCGGGGCGTGTGGTGTGGCACGAAATCGTCTGTGAATGGAGTCTGAGGCCCCAGACCCATCAGGTGAGTTGCTAACCGCTAGACTAGCACCAATCATCGGCGGGGGACAAAAGGTAAGTACCCTTTTGTTTTTTTTAATACTGAATTATTTTAACTGAAGGGACATCCTAAATTAGGGTCTCCCAAGGGTTATTGGTTAAAGGGACCTAAAGTCATTTCTGACTGTAGGTTTGATTAAAAGCAGAAGGCCGAAGGGGATGCCCCACCAGAGAGGAACAAAACACAAGAAAGTCCATTTCTTGGCTGTTGTTCCTCTTTAAAGCTGCTTCATAATTAATTTAAAGCGGACCAAAACCCACTGAAATACATTTGGCCAGAGCAGTGGGTTCCTAGCGAATGGGTGAGGGCCCACATTGCAGGGGGTGGCGCCAGCACAGGGCATAACTGGGCAATTCCCAGGCCCCCTGGCTCCTTCAGGGGTCTACTCAGACTTGGCCATGGTATTATTTTACAGTGGACCCGAACCACCAAATGCCAGGTGTTTTGTGCAGACCTGCTCATGGTTGGCATTACCCCAGGGGTTGATTGGTTAATTTTTTGACTGTAGGTTTGCTTAAAAACAGAAGGCTAAAGGGGATGCCCCACCAGAGAGGAACAAAACACAAGAAAGTCCAGTTCTTGGGTGTTGCTTCATAATTAATTTAAATTAAATACATTTGCCTAAAGCACCTGCCAATACTCCCTTCTTAGGGTGTAGAACTAGAAATTGATATTTTTGCTTTTCGAATGGGCCTGGAACACTGATTTTTTTTTTTGCTGTCCCCCGGTGTGAGATGGCAGCAGTCAGTCACTAACACAAAAAGGATATTACCGCGCTGCTCAGAAAGAGTTAAAGCCCAAATAGAGGGGCGAAACGCATTGGAGGAGATGGTCAGCTTTTTTTATCGATCTGGACCCCTGTTTTACACACGTTGATTCGGGTTGCCTGTGTGGTGAGAACTGCTGCTGGCTCTTTGGAATTATTTGTTGAATGCTTGTTTTTATTTGCTTTTATGTGAGTGCATCTCCTAGTTTTTTATTAAAGTAAGGTTTTAAGAGATCTGCACTAGATTTGTTTTTATTCTTCATTCCACATGCGCTCCTGCCCTGGATCTGGCTGAGCTTGTGAGATTTATGAAGTGGATGGGAATTGAATCTATGGATATAACCTTGGAAATTGAAGTGGAATCCTTTCTATACATCCTGACCTAACTGTTTAGTTGATGACCTGTCACTTTTGGTTTAATGTGACCCTTATTTGCATATTGAAGATTAAGAAGATAACAACATTTAATCGTTTTGGCATTCCTGTAGTGGCTATCCGGTAAGAGGCTTGCACTATTGGTGGCGGATATCACTTTGTAGAAGATACACGTGGACTTTCTTTTTAACGTGGACATTTATTAGCTCTGTGTTTGTTACTTTTCTTATGTGAGCAGTCAGTCACTGCATCAGTGTGTCAATGACATCATTGCCACACACAACAATGGCAGTGAATGGAGGAGGCGGAGCTTTACAGCTAAAACAGGCGCCATTATCTGGGATTAGAATGAAGCAGGAGCAGGGAAAATATGCAAAAGGTGCTCCTCATGGGGGGAGCAATTCAGGGGATGCTAGTTAAAAATGTGGGTTTTGGTCAGCTTTAAAGCACATGGTTGACAATGAAACTCCTAAAAATCCTTTTTATAGGAACCATGTGGGTTAATTGTGCCATAGTGTATAGCATAGCTTACCTGGCTAAATGCAGTACGGACTGGATAACGTTGTGTCCACTGGAGGCGCTGCACTCGTAGAAAATCAAGCTGCAGTCCTACAAGATTAAAATAGTGAAATAGTAAGCTACATGTACTACAGTGTTCATCTGCTGCCAGAAATATGAGATTTTTAATTTTTTTTATTTCATAGCTCATGTAGCTCAGACATGTTCTTTATAACATTATGACTATGGGGGTTATTTAGGAAACGATAACACCGGGTAGTGGCATGTAGTACCACGTAGCGTCAGGTGAATGCTGGGCGCAGTATGTGAAAACCATATATATGGAAGTCAGTCCGGTGAGCGCCTCTAATAGTGCCATGTAGCGTCACAGGTATCACTAGCGGTGGCTCGGTGTAAAGCGCAAGAGCTGTATGTTCAGCAGCGTCATGTAGTACCTGTCGCTCAGTAGCATTATCCCACACATTTCAATGGTGTTTCATTTGGTTGTGTATAAATAGCATTTTCCTATGTACATTTTTGGTTCTTATCATTGTGTGGCAACCAAACACTTTTATTGTTTTTATTTTTTTATGCAGAATTGTATGTGCAGGTCGGCCATTGCAGCGTCATTGTCACAGTGTTAAAACAATGTCATTCCATCTGTTTTTTCGCTCTGGTGCTGGTGGATATGTGTTGAGAAACAGACTTTTATCACATAGCTTTTGGCGGTCCACGCTAGAGCGCCCAGTTTTAGAGCACTGCCGCTGGTTGCGTGTAGTTTTTTCTTAAATCTGGGCTTCAGCGCTGAGTGCCGAACGCACTAGACTGGCGCTAACTATCGCTCGCTGCAGCGTTGTCCTGTTAGATGTAGCGTAGTCTCGGGTGCTTTGACCTTGGGACAACACCTAGCGTTCTCGATTGGCTCTGCAGTGAATCAGGGAGAAGCTTCTACAGAGCCCCCTACAGACATCACATTTATCACTGCTGGACAGGATAGTACAGCGTCACTTGCCTGCCCGCTACGCTAGGTCCCAGCGCTAGACACCTGCTTGCAGCGGCCACTAGCAGTCGCTCTAAGTGCCGCTGCATAGAAGCTCACATGGCAATACATGGCGCTAGTCTTAAATTAGCCTCCCAATGTTCATCATTATGTAATAAAAAAGATAATCTAAAATGCATATATCAATGTTGTTACTCAATAATGTAGGACGAGCCAGAAGCCCGTGTTTGAGTTCAGCCCAAACATGGAAAAGCTGGTTGGTGAGCTGCTGGGCAGTCCATCCATCAGCTTACCTATGCAGAGTGTGCAGCATGAAGCTGCTGTAACTTACCTGAGCCCCGCAATCCAGTCCCTGGTTGGCGACTGTCAAATGGACCACGGCTGGGGCTACACAAAGATGGCCGCCACTCTCATGAGTGAGGGAGGACATTTGCAGCTGGCACTAGGAGTATGACAGGGGCGATTATCTTTCTGTAGCCCCGGCCATGACCTATTTGACAGCCAGAACAGCTGTGACCACCATTGCCACCTTGCAGCAACCTTTAATAGTTTATGCAAAGTGTCGCTTCCCGGATGTTTTCTTCATGTTGTGGTCATTTTACACAATAACACACAACACACTCCAGAGAATAAAGTGCATTCAGCAATATGAGAGGATGCAAGGCCTTCTTATTTTCTCACATATGAATAGCTTACCTTGGACAGATTCTCCCCCAGACCACAAGGCACTTCTCTTTCCTTTTCAATGTCTGTTTTGTTTCCTAACATCAGTATAGGCAAATTCTCTCCAGCCCCTTCCTAGAAAAATACCCATCATTAGGTCCAAGCATGTCAGATCACATCATGTGTTTCCTGCTGGGCCTGGGCAGAAAATCCCACAAACTATAAGCCAAGTCTTACCTCAACGCTCGTGAGCCACTGGCGAACGGCGGTGAAAGTGTCCTTGGATGTGATGTCATACATCACAATGACGCCATCAGCTTTCCTGAAAAACTGTTTTGTGATACTACGATACCTGTAACAATATGCATGCAAAACATTATACTATTATTATTAAAAGGACCCCCTCCTATCCCGGCCTCCAAACCTAAGCACGATCTAGGGCAGTAGTCCTCAAACTTCCTCCTCAAGGGGCGAGACAGGCCAGGTTTTGCAGCTCTCTATGCTGATGCACAGATGTAATAATTAGGGCTATAGCTCTGTCTGAGCACCAGTTAATTCACCTGTGGAGTAGCGTGGAGAGCTGCAAAACCTGGCCTGTCTCGGCCCTTGAGGAGGAAGTTTGAGGACTACTGGTCTCAGCCTACCTGCAAACAGGCAGTGTCATCTGACTGTGCCGCTCTGTATTCTGGGATCGCTGCCCTTTTCCTGACCCCAGCTCTGCTCTGTCTGTACAAAGCACAGCTATAACCCACCCCCTGTACTTTAGACCCCTCTCCTCAGTATGTGATGCTACTGAGTCAAGATGGTGGCGCCCGTATCCTAGAGTCCTGAACAGAGTTGCAGCCCAGTGGGGGAAAGAATGATAAGTAAATGACTAAAAAAGTATTATATACCGGTATTAATTTTAGATGCTGGGGAATCGTTTTATAGGCTTTGGGCTTTTCATTAAATGATGCTGAAGGCCTGGTTTAAAAAAAAATGTATAAACAGGGCCAGCCTTTGGGGTGTGCAGATGTAACAATATCACAGGGTGCCATCATCCTAGGGGCGTGTATTGAGACTTGCTGCTCTCCATGTTGGATGCAGCAAGACCCTCTTTCTCTCCTTTTTATATTCTCCCTATTCTCTCCATCATTCTCTCTTTTTCAAGCCCCCCCCTTTTTTTTCTCTTTTGCACATGTCCTCCACCATGCTCTTTTTTTTTTAAATAGTTTCCATTGTTTTATCTTTTTTCTTTTTTTTTTTTACATTTTCTCCATCAACTTTTTTTCACGTTTTCATCGTTCTCTCTTTTTCACCTTCCCATCATTACCTCCTTTTTACATTTCCTGTATCCGTCTCTAATTTTCACATTTCCTCTATCATTTTCTCTTTTGTTCTCTCATTTTAACATTCACTCCATCATTTTCTCACATTTACTCTGCCTCTCTTTTTTCCACATTCCATCCATCTTTTTTTCTTTTCTTCATTCCCTCTTTTGTTTATTTGCTTTTTACCTCCATCTTCCTCATTTTTTCCTCATTCCTTCTTTTGTTTTCTCTTTTACACATTTCTCAGTCTCCCTCTTTTTTCCACATTTTCTCCCTCCTCCAGCTCTCCTCCCTTCATCTATCTTTTCCAGGGCCAGACTCTGGCGGGATGCCCCGCTATGTGAAACCCCCCCCCCCAGGGCACCC
This sequence comes from Gastrophryne carolinensis, assembly GCA_027917425.1. Lineage (NCBI taxonomy): Eukaryota > Metazoa > Chordata > Amphibia > Anura > Microhylidae > Gastrophryne > Gastrophryne carolinensis. Next base: position 21,756,439 of record CM051238.1, read on the forward strand.
ATAAAAACTCACCTTTCCCCTACTCCAATGCCGCATGTGTGGGCTCTTGTCCTTTTGGCAAACGCCTCCTATTTAAATGGGGGACGTGTGCAGCCGCATCCCCTGCGGCGTGCACGCACTCCCGCTCCAGCCATTCAGATAGGCTGGGGCGAGAGCGCATACAAGGCCGGGGATAAGGGGATGCGGTAACACAGCAAAGGACTCTGATTGGATGAGAGCCTGTGCATGTGCCGCTGGAGCAGGTAAAGGTGAGTCTTAGTGGGCTTTCTGGGTGTTTTCACACAGCGGGGTGTCCCAACACGGGTTCCGCTTTAAATTTATAAACTGCCTAAGTGGAATATTGAGATATTGAGATTGAGCTTTTCAAATAGGGCTTAGTGAGAGCGCATGTGCAACTGATGCAATAAATCCCTGCACACATTATTATGGCCTAATAACCTGATGAGAACATGGTTATTACTAGAATTTTGAAATTTGGGGGCACCATGAAAGCTCATGCAATTACCAACCTCTCTTGTCCAGCTGTGTCCCAGAGCTGTAGCGCAACGTGGCAGTTATCCAATGTTACCGTCTTCACTCTGTAATCTATACCTGCATGACCAAAGAAATATGCTTTAAAATGAAAGCTGTCCCCATAAACCTGATAAAGGTCGACATACAATGCCCCTAAATGTGAACCCTGGATGTTAGTGAACAGCACGCACCCTGTATCAGGGTAGCGGGGATCCGGCAGCTGGCATACTCGGCTCCTTTAGGTTAGGATATTGTTATTATCCAATATTGAAGAGCGCAGCTAAGCAGGCTGATTGGATGAGAGCCCACGCATGCACCGTAGGAGCAGAGAAAGGTGAGTTATCGGGGGGCCTGAGGGGTTTCACGCAGCAGGGCATCACGAATTGGGGTGCCCCAGGGGCAGGAACCAAAACACGGGAAAGTCAAAATCCCGGGGTTTGGTACACTATACAAACTATATATACACAATGGGTAGATACAATACAGGTCAGAAGGCAAATACAGGTGAGTAAGTTCAGAATGAGCAGTTAGAATAAATGTCAGACAGATGATAGATAGTGATGCAGGGCAACCACAGGGAGATGGGAGGCAGCCTGCGAGTCCCTGGTTCTTCCAGCACGGGATTGCGTCATAACCTCCCCCAGGCAGAGACAGCTCGCCTCTGCTTCCCTTCTACATTTAAACTCCTGGCCGGTCACTCCCCCCTGGGAGCGGCTGCAGCCCCCTCCTCTCAGCAAGGCTGGTTACAACTCTTACAAGCTAATAGGTGGCATCATTTTCTGTCGGAAAGTCATAAGATGCTGGTTCTGGTGTCAACCGACTTAGTTGGGCAAAGCACAAACTATATGTAATGCCCAGCTGACCACCAGCCTTTGTTCAGATACCAACCCCCAATCTAACACCGCCCTCTTCACCTATAGTCAAGCCCCCATTTGCTGTGAGACATTACGCGTCTGCCTGAACGCGGTTGCTCCCTGGACTTAAGGGCGCAAAGGATGGCACCTGAGGCTGCAAAGGCCAATGTACAACAGGGCAAAACTGTAACAAATACACGGGGGATGTCAGAGATAGCTGGGTCTGCAACAGATTATCAGTCCTACCAGTGTCTTCACAGAAAGAGTAAACAAAGCCGAAGTCTAGGGAAAGCCAAAGGTCGAAGCCATAAATCAGAGAGTTGCAGTATCCAAACGGTCAGGAAAAAGCATAGTCGGGATGCAAAGCAAACTAATCCGTTCAGCAGGAAATAAACAAGCAGCGTAATACACCACAAGCAAGATGGCATCAAAGGCAGTGTGTGCTGAACAGCTTTATGTGACTACTGAAATGGGAGGTTGAAAGGCCGGGGCTGCACAGCAGTTGCTTAATTGACAAACTACTCCCAGTGAGCCAGACAGAACCTCTGAGTTAACCCTTAACTGGACCTTAAGCTTCGCTGACCACAACGAGCAGTAATATGCCGCCCCAAGGCGTGTCAGTCTGCAATGATGTTTGGATGCTGTGAAGAGTGTGGACATATAAACGCTTGGATCTAACACTATGAGACCAAAGCCCACTGTTCTATATAGCTCCTAACCCGACTTCTCCATATTTCAACCCCTGAAGGTCTTGGGATGACATAAAACCTAGGTCTGCGAGCGGTATGATTTGCAGATTCCAAATATGTGATGGGTTTATGAGAAATGTCTACCGTTCATTGGATCAGACCTTCTGGTTCAACTCCCAGCTTTAGGTGAGAATTGTAGCAGGGATTCTTTTGAAGCTGAGCCCCTCTTTGGAGGCACTTGTCAGGCTTGTATTTACTGACCTCTTGGGGCATCTATGAAATAGGTGGCAATTTCCCAACACCCAGTAAATCAGATTGCATTTAATGAAGGCCTTTTGTTACAGACATGGGCATATCAGAGATGGGATATAATAGGAGCGACCATATACCACTGTAAAAGATAGAAATCACTTTGTACTGTCCAGATGGTGCAGTCAGTATTTACTGCCCCGAAACCAAGCAATCACATGGTACTGTCCAGAAGCTGCAATTGCCATATACTGCGATAAGAGATGGCAATCATGTTGTATTATTTGAAACAGTTTTCATTAGTTACCACCCTACAAGGCAGCAATCACATAGTATTGTGTGACTGCATATATCACCATGCCCCATCCCTGGATCCAGTAATGCAGTCACACTGTACTATCCAAAATTAATTTATTATATAGGTTGACCTCTGAGCACCCTATCATATAACCACACAGAGACTGACTATTGCACTCAAGGGTAAATTCACAAATACATTTTATTATAATATAAATTAAAACCACATTAAAAACAATGCTACTGAGCCATATGCATGATTAACCACCAGGGGGCGCACTTCCCCACAATCAAAACAGTGTAGCTCCAATATATAACCTATAGTGATTTAAAGTGGACCAACACCCAGGATTTTGACTATCCTGGGTTTTGGTCCACTTCAGGGGGGCATCCCGCTGTGTAAAACCCCCCAGAAACCCCCCAAAACTCACCTCACCACGCTCCCACGTAGCCACGGACAAGCGGGTGACAGCTGCGGACAAGACAGCGCGTCCGCCGCCGCCTCCCGAGCGCCCCTTTGACAGTGCCCGCGCCGGCCATTCACAAACGGCCGGCGCGGGCGTGCGCACGCCTAGAGGGGCGCGTGGGAGGCGCCCGCTGCCGCCGCTGATCAGGTGAGTTTTTTGGGGCTTTTGGGGGGGTCCCTCACCGCGGGACATCCCGATCTCGGATGTCCCGCAGTGAGGGAGGTGATCGGCCCGGGAATCTTATAGATTCCCGGGCCGATCACCCCTGGGTGTTGGTCCACTTTAAAAAAAAATTTCTCTCAAGGCTCGAGCCTTGATGAGCAGCAAATACTGGCCGTGAGCAAGAGTCCATTCGGGACTCGAAACGCGTTGGTTCCAGCCGGGGGGGGGGGGCCTCCTCTCCATGGATACTAGTAAGCACTTCTTTGTTGTATGTTAGTTGTGCCCGCTCCTCCACTCTGAGTGGGTCTGAATATTTTTTGCACAGATTCTAATTTTGATGGAAGCACTGACACTTTATTAGGTATAAGACAGGGTTAATTAATAGATGTATCAACTTATAACTTGGGTTTAGGATGTTGATATTTGTGTATATAATATGTATATATATGGAAAAAAAATTTAAAATCACTATAGGTTATATATTGCAGCTACACTGTTTTGATTGTGAGGAAGTGTGCCCCCTGGTGGTTAATCATGCATATGGCTCAGTAGCATTGTTTTTAATGTGGTTTTAATTTATATTATAATAAAATGTATTTGTGAATTTACCCTTGAGTGCAATAGTCAGTCTCTGTGTGGTTACCCTATATTATAAATTAGGTTCTATTGGGTGATAGCCCACAGAGCAGTGCACCAACACACATATAGTGTCGGTGCCGCCCTCATCTTTTTGCCTGTTGCCCAACGGACGTTCTATAGTTACTATCCAAAATTAGCTGAGACCATGTACTGCCCCCCCCCGTCACCACTGCCCCCACCACCAGGACTCATCCTATAGCCACTACCTCTTACAGATTCTCTTCTGAATAGAGGCTATAACTGCGGCTGACATCTATCAGGGGGCTTCCTTTTAACCGCTGTTGGTTTTTCAGCTCGGCTCATTTCCAGTTCATTTTAAAGGAAAATAGTTTAGCTTGTATCACTGGCTGTGTAATTAAACTGGATATAATCAGCAATAAATGGAACTGAAATTTAAATTCAATTTAAAAGGAAAACATTATTTGTGCGGCAATTAACAAACGCCAAAAGTGATTTAGTATTCGCCGAGGATAGTTTAATCCTGTTAAAGGGAAACTGATCCAAATATTTAAAAGCGGATGTCCAGTCTTTTTGTATTTTATAATCATTATAATTTTAAATTCCATATGATAGCGTATGCCACCATGCTTAGAGGAACCAGTTTATTTAAAGTGGACCAACACCCAGGATTTTGACTATCCTGGGTTTTGGTCCACTTCGGGGTGCCCCGCTATGTGAAACCCCACAGATTTCCGGTTTCCACAGCGCGGCTGCTCGTCCAATCAGCGCGCTTGGAGCTGCTGTGGTATGCGCGTCAATGAGACGTCTTACCACAGTGGCTCCGAGCACGTTGGCTGCCGCATCTCGCACTTCCCTCTAACAGGGAGTGCGCCCGCGCCAGCCATTCACAAATGGCGGGGCGGGCACACGCCCTGCTAGAGAGAAGCACGAGATGCGGCCACGCATGCGCTGTTGGACCAGGAGTAAGGTTAGCGGGCGTCCTGGGGGGTTTCACATAGCGGGGCATCCCGATCAGGCGGGGTGTTGGTCCACTTTAAACAAGCATTAACATTTCTGTATTTACTGTATTTTACGCCCCACAAGGTTGGAAAAAGGTATGTATAAAGGTAGCCCTATAGAAATGTGGATGACAGCTGATATTAAAAGCATGTGTATATATATATATATATATATATATATATATATATATATATATATTGTGGTAAGGTGCAAGGGGCCGTTATTGACGGCAGGTATGTAGCACCAATGTACCTGGCATTGGTGCAGTAAAGCCGTGTAGTCTGATTTGCAGCATCAGCTGCTGGTGGCAGTTTGCTGCTGTTGCTTTAGAATAGCCGAAAGGCTAACCTGGGACGGCTTTACTGGGATGGAGTAGAGCAGGGTGGGACTCCATCCCACTACCCAGGTCCGGGTTTTGCGGGCTGTTTAAATAGCCTGGGGAATCAGCTGTGGCCTGCCCTTTGTCTAGAGCTCACATGGGAGTGAGACTCTGTGAGCCTGGCTGAAATCTCCTGTGGAAGCTGTTTCATGCGGACCTGAGGCCTATTTGGACTGTAAACAGGACTTTTGCTCAAGGACTAAAAGCTGTTTGCCTGATTGAATCATTTATGCTGCGGTTTCCTGAAAAGGTGATGTAACCTGTATGGACATATGCTTTTGTGGATTTTTTGTGTGAAATAAACACAGACTTTACTTTGAACTGTTTGCCTCCGCCTCTATACTGCTGACACCCGGTTGCCTACCAGAGCTAATCTCCACATTTGGTGTCGGATGCGGGCACAGCAGTGAGGCCGTTGCTAGGAGCAACCGACGAAAAAGTTTTTGTTTTGTGCATGTCCTATATTAAACCTGCCAGGCTGCTACCTGGGACTGCAGACAAAATGGAGGCGGTCGTGAAAGCGCTCTTGGAGGCCAACAAGCAGCAGCAGGAGACCAACCAGCTGTTTTTGCAACATATGATGGCGCAGCAAGCTGCAGGTGCGCCCAAAAGTATTCCTGATGCCCAGAAAGCTGTCCACTCGGCGCTCACAAAAATGACCCCTTCAGATGACGTTGAGACTTACCTGGCGGTGTTTGAAAAGGTGGCTGCAAGGGAGAAGTTGCCGCATGACCAGTGGGCTGATGTCATCGCTCCATTTCTGGCGTCTGGACCCCAGCAGGTGTTGTTTGATCTCCCAGAGGACCAAGCCGCTGACTACCCGACTCTGAAGGGTGAGATACTGGCGAGACTGGGGGTGAATGTGTGGGTTCGGGCTCAGCGGGTGCATCTGTGGAGCTACCAGTCGGCAGAGCCCGCCCGGCCCCAGTACTATAAACTGCTGCACCTGCTGCAAAAATGGCTGCAGCCGGAGTTGTTAAGCCCCACTGCCATGTTGGACCGCTTGCTGGCGGACATTTTCTGGAGGGCTTTACCGCACCCTCTTCAGCACTGGGTTGGCCAGGTATCCCCTGACAACGCACTAGGGATGGTGGACCTAGTGGAGCGATATGAGGCCACCAGGAACTTGCAAGGCGGCTCCATGAGGAGGGATTCGGGGAAACCCCGGAGGTCCCCGCTCCAGCTCAGGCGAGTGGCGTCCCCTAAACCCCCTCAGGACCTACCCCCCAAAGTCCCTGCCCAAGTGTTGTGTTGGGGATGTAAGGAGCCAGGACATATCAGAGCCAATTGTCCCCACCAGGGGGAGCCCATGGACGTGAACTTTGGTTACCGCCCTTCCATGTATGCCAGGAGGCTGTGTGCTGCCGGTGTCCCTGAGCTTGTGGGGCAAAGTCACCTCTGTCAGGTGAAAGTGGGAGACACCCTGGCTGTGGCCCTTTTGGACTCGGGGAGTATGGTTACCCTGGCAAGACCCGCCTTAGTACTGCCCGATGAGTACACTGGGCGAAAAACCGGGGTTTTGTGCATTCATGGGGACTTGAGAGACTATGCCACAGCACAAGTGTCTCTCACCACCGTCTCCGGCAGCTGGAAACATGAAGTCGCTGTCGCCGCTAAACTCCCGTATGAACTGATTATTGGGAGAGATTTTCCAGGGTTCAGGTCACTGTGGGCCAGGTTGGCAGTTCCGGAAACCCGCGAGGCGGGTGTGTCCCCTATAGACTGGCCCTACTCAGGGGAGACCCCGGTGCCCTGGGAACCGGGAATCAGGAGGCACCGTGGAAGAGGTGCCCGTCCCTAAAATGGAAGAGGGGGAGTCAACCCCACTAAATGTTATGGTTGGAGATGTGGAATAGTTGGCAACAGGTCCAGAGTTGGCAGATCTCCATGTCTCCACAATTAACTTTGGTACCGCTCAACACCAGGACCCGACCCTGTCTCGGGCCTGGGAGAATGTTCTTGAGGTAGAAGGTGAACCACAACAGCCAGGGGCGGAGTTACAGTTTCCTCGCTTTGTGGTTCACCAGGAAATGTTGTACCGAGTAAACAAGGTACGTGAAGAGCTGGTGGAACAATTGGTGGTACCCAATCCATATCGCAAGTTGGTGTGGATTTGGCCCACCAACATGTTCTGGGTGGACACCTAGGCCAGCAGAAAACTCTGGACCACGTTTTACAATGATTCTACTGGCCCAGTGTGTACAAGGAGGTGGAGAGATATTGTGAGTCCTGCCCAACATGTCAGATGACCAGCCCTCAGCCTCATTACCGTGGTCCCTTAGTTCCTCTCCCAGTTATTGAGGTACCCTTTGAGCGGATTGCCATGGATCTAGTGGGTCCAGTGCCAAAGTCCGCTAGAGGGCACCAACATATTCTGGTGATCTTGGATTATGCCACGCGGTACCCTGAGGCAGTGCCCCTGCGTCACACCTCTGCCAAGCTCATTGCTAAGGAGCTTATGGAAATGTTTTCCAGAGTAGGTCTACCTAAAGAGGTCCTGACCGATCAAGGTACCCCGTTTATGTCGAAAGTAATGAAAGAGCTCTGTAAACTGCTGCAGGTGAAACAGTTGCGGACATCCGTTTACCACCCGCAAACAGACGGCCTAGTAGAACGGTTTAATCAAACTTTAAAGACCATGTTAAAAAGGGTGGTCGCCAAGGATGGGAAGAATTGGGACTTGCTGCTGCCCTATCTGATGTTCGCAGTGCGAGAGGTGCCCCAGGCCTCTACGGGGTTCTCGCCCTTCGAACTCTTATACGGTCGACATCCACGGGGGCCTGTTGGATATAGCCAAGGGGGCCTGGGAACAGCAACCCACACCCCACAAAAGTGTGGTAGAGTACGTGACTCACCTACAGGAACGGATAGAGACCGTCTTGCCGCTTGTCAGAGAACACATGGAGGCAGCGCAGCGGGCCCAAAGCAGGATTTATAATCGGCAAGCCAGGGTACGGAACTTTAACCCCGGTGACAGAGTTGTGGTTCTGGTACCCACGGTGGACAGTAAATTTCTAGCTAGGTGGCAGGGTCCCTATGAGGTCATTGAAAAAGTTGGGGAAGTGACTTACAAGGTACATCAGCCTGGGCGGAGGAAGCCAGAGCAGGTGTACCATGTAAACCTGCTGAAACTATGGAAAGACAGGGAGACCCCTGGGGGTGACAGTCCCCGACCAGGTATGGTGGGGGTGGAGCTTCCCATCCCTCGGTCTGTTATTAGAGAAGCAGTAGTCGAGGTGAAAACTGGCAACAACCTCTCCTCTAAACAGACTCAGGAAGCCAGGGAGTTTATTAGCAGAAACACAGACGTGTTTTCAGAACTCCCTGGGCGCACTTCGGTCATCCAACATGATGTTGTCACGGAACCTCAGGTCAAGATCCGGTTGAGGCCTTACCGGGTACCTGAGTCCCGGCGACAAGCTATCGCGGAGGAAGTGCAGCAAATACTCCGGTTAGATGTGATTGAAGAATCAAAGAGTGAGTGGGCCAGCCCCATAGTCTTGATTCCCAAGCCCGATGGTACGTTGCGGTTCTGTAACGATTTCCGCAAACTTAATGAAGTTTCCAAGTTTGATGCCTACCCTATGCCCCGGGTAGATGAACTCATTGAGAAACTAGGCCAAGCCAGGTACTTTTCGGTTTTGGACCTCACAAAAGGGTACTGGCAGGTGCCCTTGACTGAGGCTGCCAAGGAGAAAACAGCCTTTATCACACCAGAGGGACTGTTCCAATACAAGGTATTACCCTTTGGGTTACACGGCGCTCCTGCTACGTTCCAAAGGTTAATGGATATTGTCCTCAGGCCACATCGTCGGTATGCTTCGGCATATCTGGACGATATAATTATCCATAGCACGGATTGGGAAAGTCACCTACCCAAAGTCCAGGCCGTAGTGGATTCCCTCAGGAAGGCTGGGTTGACGGCAAACCCGAAAAAATGTGCTTTAGGCCTAGAAGAGACAAAATACCTGGGCTATGTGATTGGGCAAGGAGTGGTCAAGCCCCAGGTCAACAAACTAGAAGCCATCCGTAACTGGCCACGTCCTAACACCACCCGCCAAGTAAAGTCATTTCTGGGGTTGGTGGGATATTATATGCGGTTCATTCCCAATTTTGCCACCCTAGCGGCACCATTGACAGACCTGTTAAAGGGACGCAAGTCTGTCATGGTGAAGTGGAATGAACAGGCCGAAAAAGCGTTCTCCGCTTTGATGTCTGCCCTGTGTGGGTCTCCGGTGTTGGTGACACCCGACTTTAAGAGGGAGTTCATAGTGCAGACCGATGCCTCCGAGGTAGGTCTCGGTGCTGTACTGTCCCAGGAAGTCAACGGGGAGGAGCACCCCGTTGTCTACATGAGTCGCAAATTAACACCCGCGGAGACCCGGTATAGTATAGTGGAGAGGGAGTGTTTGGCCATTAAATGGGCCCTGGAGTCTCTTCGCTACTACTTGCTGGGGAGAAGGTTCCGGCTGATTACGGACCACTCTCCCCTCAAGTGGATGTGCCAGGCTAAGGACAGAAATGCCAGGGTCACCCGATGGTTCTTGTCATTACAAAACTTCAAGTTTACAGTAGAGCACAGAGCGGGACGATTATTGGGTAATGCGGATGCCCTGTCCCGAGCACATTGTTTGGCATGTGTCCACCCCCTCAGGGTTGAACAAAGGGGGGGGGGGGGTATGTGGTAAGGTGCAAGGGGCCGTTATTGACGGCAGGTATGTAGCACCAATGTACCTGGCATTGGTGCAGTAAAGCCGTGTAGTCTGATTTCCAGCATCAGCTGCTGGTGGCAGTTTGCTGCTGTTGCTTTAGAATAGCCGAAAGGCTAACCTGGGACGGCTTTACTGGGATGGAGTAGAGCAGGGTGGGACTCCATCCCACTCCCCAGGTCCGGGTTTTGCGGGCTGTTTAAATAGCCTGGGGAATCAGCTGTGGCCTGCCCTTTGTCTAGAGCTCACATGGGAGTGAGACTCTTTGAGCCTGGCTGAAATCTCCTGTGGAAGCTGTTTCATGCGGACCTGAGGCCTATTTGGACTGTAAACAGGACTTTTGCTCAAGGACTAAAAGCTGTTTGCCTGATTGAATCATTTATGCTGCGGTTTCCTGAAAAGTTGATGTAACCTGTATGGACATATGCTTTTGTGGATTTTTTGTGTGAAATAAACACAGACTTTACTTTGAACTGTTTGCCTCCGCCTCTATACTGCTGACACCCGGTCGCCTACCAGAGCTAATCTCCACAATATATATATATATATATATATATATATATATATATATATATACACAAGTCCTGGACTTCTGTGTATATATACATGTGCTTTTAATGCCTATATTTGAATAAAGAAGTCTTTGGAAACATAAGAGGAATTGAGAATTTGATTAATAGATGAGAAGATCGTTCCCCAAGTCTTTTGAACAACAAGCAAGAGCTAAAAGTGGCCCTGGTCAGGTAAATACCGCCGGGCCTGGTCAGTAAGTCTCTTTTATTTATACCATCACCCATTGTGTAATATTTCTCTGACCAGATGATATCGCGTATTTTAGCTATTAACAACGCTATTAATTATAGCTGCCACAGTGGCATAGCAAGAGTAGATCTTAGAGAGCACATTAAGGTGAAATAGGCGAAAAAGGATAAGCGTAAACTTTTTCTTCTGGATCCTAATCAAATGTTTGCTCTCATATTTACATAGCGCACCTGAAAAATAGAGTTCTTTGCACAATAGCAATTATTTTATGCCCCACAAGATGTACCCGTCCATAAGACGCACCACGTGTTTACCACCCACAAGAACCTAATAAGAGTAAGTGGTCAAATCCCCCTTAATCCCTCTATAACAGGCATTATGCAGAATCCCCCCAATCGCCTATAACAGGCAGTGTGCAGAACCACCCCCCCATCCCCTATAATAGGCAGTGTGCAGAGCCCCCCCATCCCCTATAACAGGCAGTGTGCAGAACCCCCCCCCCATCCCCTATAATAGGCAGTGTGCAGAGCCACCCCAACCTCCTATAGCAGGCAGTGTGCAGAATCCCCCCAATTCCCTATAATAGGCAGTGTTGCAGAATCCCCCAATTCCCTATAAAATGCAGTGTTCAGAATCCTCTCCCAATCCTCTATAATAGTCAGTATGGCAGAATACCCTATTAATTATAGCTGCCACAGTGGCATAGCAAGAGTAGATCTTAGAGAGCACATTAAGGTGAAATAGGCGAAAAAGGTGAAATAGGCGAAAAAGGATAAGAGTAAACTTTTTCTTCTGGATCCTAATCAAATGTTTGCTCTCATATTTACATAGCGCACCTGAAAAATAGAGTTCTTTGCACAATAGCAATTATTTTATGCCCCACAAGATGTACCCGTCCATAAGACGCACCACGTGTTTACCACCCACAAGAACCTAATAAGAGTAAGTGGTCAAATCCCCCTTAATCCCTCTATAACAGGCATTATGCAGAATCCCCCCAATCGCCTATAACAGGCAGTGTGCAGAACCACCCCCCCCATCCCCTATAATAGGCAGTGTGCAGAGCCCCCCCATCCCCTATAACAGGCAGTGTGCAGAACCCCCCCCATCCCCTATAATAGGCAGTGTGCAGAGCCACCCCAACCTCCTATAGCAGGCAGTGTGCAGAATCCCCCCAATTCCCTATAATAGGCAGTGTTGCAGAATCCCCCAATTCCCTATAAAATGCAGTGTTCAGAATCCTCTCCCAATCCTCTATAATAGTCAGTATGGCAGAATACCCTATTAATTATAGCTGCCACAGTGGCATAGCAAGAGTAGATCTTAGAGAGCACATTAAGGTGAAATAGGCGAAAAAGGTGAAATAGGCGAAAAAGGATAAGAGTAAACTTTTTCTTCTGGATCCTAATCAAATGTTTGCTCTCATATTTACATAGCGCACCTGAAAAATAGAGTTCTTTGCACAATAGCAATTATTTTATGCCCCACAAGATGTACCCGTCCATAAGACGCACCACGTGTTTACCACCCACAAGAACCTAATAAGAGTAAGTGGTCAAATCCCCCTTAATCCCTCTATAACAGGCATTATGCAGAATCCCCCCAATCGCCTATAACAGGCAGTGTGCAGAACCACCCCCCCATCCCCTATAATAGGCAGTGTGCAGAGCCCCCCCATCCCCTATAACAGGCAGTGTGCAGAACCCCCCCCCATCCCCTATAATAGGCAGTATGCAGAGCCACCCCAACCTCCTATAGCAGGCAGTGTGCAGAATCCCCCCAATTCCCTATAATAGGCAGTGTTGCAGAATCCCCCAATTCCCTATAAAATGCAGTGTTCAGAATCCTCTCCCAATCCTCTATAATAGTCAGTATGGCAGAATACCCTCAATTCCTTATAACAGGCAGTGTGGCAAAATCCCCTCAACCCCCCTGTACCAGGCAGTGTGGCAGAATCCCCCCAATCTCCTGTACCAGGCAGTGTGGCAGAATCCCCTCAATCTCCCTGTACCAGGCAGTGTGGCAGAATCCCCCCTGTACCAGACAGTGTGACAGAACCCCCCCAATCTCCTGTACCCGGCAGTGTGGCAGAATCCCCCTAATCTCCTGTACCAGGCAGTGTGGCAGAATCCCCCCAATCTCCTGTACCAGGCAGTGTGGCAGAATCCCCCCAATCTCCTGTACCAGGCAGTGTGGCAGAATTCCCCCAATCTCCTGTACCAGGCAGTGTGGCAGAATCCCCCCAATCTCCTGTACCAGGCAGTGTGGCAGAATCCCCCCAATCTCCTGTACCAGGCAGTGTGGCAGAATTCCCCCAATCTCCTGTACCAGGCAGTGTGGCAGAATCCCCCCAATCTCCTGTACCAGGCAGTGTGACAGAATCCCATCAACCTCCCTGTACCAGGCAGTGTGGCAGAATCCCCCCAATCTCCTGAACCAGGCAGTGTGGCAGAATCCCCCCAATCTCCTGAACCAGGCAGTGTGGCAGAATCCCCCAATCTCCTGTAACAGGCAGTGTGGCAGAATCCTATGAAAAATAAGGCAGGTCTATTATTATCCTGGCTACGTTTCACTAGATTTTCTCTCTGAAACCAGAGTTTTAGCTGGAAGAATTTAGAATGGTTACATTAATTTGCGGTGACATTTCAGTGAAGCCATAGGAATAAGGGACGCACGGCTGGCCTACTGTTATATCTTTTGGCATTGAAACCTGTATTATTATGTATCATAGGCTGCGCTACTCACACTGATTGAGCCCAGGGGAGTTGTCCGACTTTGTATTTCCAGGATAGAGCAAGAAAACCTGAATAGGCAATGGAGCGTGAAAAAGGAAGCGTTTAAGCCAAGCTGTTGGCCTCCTGGGGGATTTGGCTAGACGTGCCAAGCGTGCTTCATCCAGATACTATTGTCTGACACAGATTAGCAGAGCCAAGAGAACAAACCTGTGCCCTACATCTGTGTTCTGCACTCATCCCATTACCCGTTAAGTAAAATATGTGCTAATTAAGTCTATATTGGTCTCTTTAACACAAGGTCAGTAAGGTTTTTTAAAGCTAAACTCTGCGCCTTGTGAAGTGTCAGTGATAGCAATTTAACGAGTTTTTACCTATAGGTACAATATTTTACAATTACAATTTACAATATTAAAAATACTTTGCATCAAAGAGGCTTAAAGTAGATCATAACCCACCCTGAAGTCTATAAGACTCCGGGGTAGGCTTCCCCCTTCTCCGTGGGGAATCCTGATTCGGGATGCCCCGCTGTGTAAAAACCCCCAGGTCACCCAGTAAACTCACCTTCTGCCTGATCCAATGGCGCATACATGAACAGCGGCGGCCACTTGCTATTCCTTTAGCAGGGCGCGTGGCTGTGCCAAGCATTTAGACTGTAAGCTCACAAGGGCAGGGCTCTCCTTCCTATTGTCTCCTGTGCTCACAACACCTGCTTTGATCTTCGTGGCATCTAGTTTTGTATTGTTCCCTGTACTATATGTTTTACCTTGTCTGTAATCATACCTTGTAAAGCGCTACGGAAGATGATGGCGCTATATAAATAAACATTAATAATAATAAATAATAATTTGTGAATGGCCAGTGCGGGCTTGCACCCTGTAAATAGGGTACAGGCTGGAGCTAAGTCTTAGACAATTTGATATCAGCGCAGTCAAGCGCGCTGATTGTACGAGAGGCTGCACATGCTCCATAGAACTGTGGAAAGGTGAGTTTTGGTGGATGACCTGGGATATTTCATACAGCAGGGCATCCTGCATCAGGGTGCCCCGTAGGCAAGGGCCAAAACCCTGGATAGGCAAAATCATGGGTGTCCCCAACTTTTATTAAAGCGCAATTCATGTCATCGATTAACCCCCCACCACATTGACCTGGAGCTAGGGCCGGGACAGGGGGGTGGTGTGGCCATGAGTGGATGAAGCTCTGTGCTTTCAGCCAGAATGGCGGCACCCAGGACCCAGAGCACTCGGAGAACAGCGCTGGCCAGGTAAAGTTTTTTGTTTCTATTTTTTATTCTTTCTCTTATTCATTTACTTTGTAACAACCCCCCCTCGTCCTGCCTCAGCTCCAGGAAAGAGGGTGGGGGGGGGGTGGCGGGGGCTAATATTCTAGAATTCTGTTTTAAAGTGGACCAACACCCAGGGGGGATCGGCCCGGAAATCTATAAGATTCCCGGACCGATCAGATCCCTCCCCGCGGGGCATCCGAAATCGGGATGTCCCGCGGGGAGGAACCCCCCAGGAGGCCCACAAACCTTACCTCAGCCCCGTTCCATCGGCGCATGCGCGTGCCGCGGCCGCGTCTCGCGCTTCCCTCTAGCAGGGCGCGCACCCGCACCGGCTGTTTGGGAATGGCCGGTGCAGGTCCCTGTTAGAGGGAAGCGTGAGACGCGGCCTCCAGCGCTCAGAGGCAGCTGAGCTGGTATGTGCGTCCAGGCGGCCTTGGACGCGCATACCACAGCGGCTCTGAGCGCTGTGATTGGCTGGCGCGGTCACGTGGGAGCGGGGAGAGGTGAGTTTTTTTGGGCTTTCTGGGGGGTTTCAGACAGCGTCAAAATCCTGGGTGTTGGTCCACTTTAAAGAAAATAAAGGAACCCGTGAGCAGCAGCCCTGGAGTCTAAAAGACTCAACGGTGTTACATCCATCCCAGCTTTTGACCAATATTGATTCCGATATTGATTCCAATATATATGTACAGAGGCCTCTCAAAGGGATGGCCCACGCAATTTCATCCACAAAATGCCAGGAGCTCACCTGAAACCCAGATGGGCAACAGTGGTTTGCTCACAATAAGAGCATTGAGGGACAATGGTGGTCAATGGAGGTGGTCCTAGAGATATAGAGATATAGAAAATAGGGGCAAACCTTGGAGCCCTGGTACAGCAACTATTGTGCACTGCAGGACTTGGAGGAGAGGCACATGGGACAGGCTTCAGGTAAGCTCCTTGGTGCCTCTTTATTGCCATTGCCTGACCTTGTCATCCTGAGCGTTCCTGTAATTATCTTCAGTTTAAAGAGGGTGTTATGATTTGGGATGCCCCATGGATCACAGAGAAACCTCACCTTTCCAGCGTTCTCATGGCACAGACACGGGCAGCTCAACTAATCAGCACGCTTGGGTCCATTCAGCTTTGCTAGCTGACTGACGTCACAGTGGCTGGTGAGCTGAGCTGAGCCAAGTGCGCCACTGGCCACATCCCCGCTCACTCCTACCTAGAGGATGTACCCTCAATTCACAAATGCCTGGCTCCGGTATGCACCCAACTAAAGGTATAGCGGGTGTGGCACATGCATGCACTGTTGGAATGAGGCTAGGTGAGTTGGGCCCTTATTTATGAAGGAATAGCGTCAGGTAGCGACTGGTGAGCGACCGGTAATGACGGGCCCCGCCACGAGAATGCCGGCTCCCCACCACAATCACACATTTATCAAGCCAATCCTGCTTAGCGACTGAGATAGCGCCATATAGCCACTCATTCATCATTATTCCAGCCTCAGCCCACAGCGCCAGCGTCCGACCTTGAACAGCGACAGGTATGACCTCTCGCTACCTGGCGCTCTCCAATGCATTTCAATGGAACAATCTTTAAATATTCATAATTAATTGTTATTATTTTTTTTTTTTTTTTTATGTGAAAAATTCTGTGACCACTTCTGCCATGTTAGATAATTTTTTTAAGGTAAAAAAAAAAAAAATTGTGCAGAATTGATATTACAGGTCTGATACTATTGTATTCATATTACTAAATTCTTAAAAAAAAATATATATTTTTGGTTTCCAAAAATATGGTGGTTTGGGGGTTAAACATGCATTTCACAGCGCGAGAATATTTTGAGCGTGATTTTTTGATGAATATGGTGGGAGCCGGTCGCACTGACCAGTCACTATCATGCGCTCCCATACAGCGCGGAACCTGTCAAATAGCGACTCGTCACCCCGTATTCAACATTACTGCACACCGACTCAGTCGCTATCAACAACCGAACAATGGCCAAGCACAGCGACTACTAGCGGGCGCTGTGAAAATACTGCTACGGTCGCTCAACTGTCGCTACCTGCCGCTAATAATGGATCGGCCTCCCCGTGCGACAATTCCATGGGGTTTCACACAGAGGAGCTTCCCAATTTAGGATGCTCCAGGAAGTGGGAATCAGTTGGCCTTGGAGTCTTTCATACAGGTGGTCCAATATTCTTCTTGAAAGAGAAACAATTCTCATGACCTACGTTTCAGGAATCCCAATTAGTTATGCAACCCCCTGTGATACACCACCACCAGCCAGAGATATTCATAGCTGCTCCTCATTTCCCCGGCATATTACGACCCTGTGATTGCTTTTGGACCATGAATCTCAGGCTGGCAGTGGTGTATGTACAGGAGGGGGGAGGGAGATCACTAATCAGAATGCCCCCCTGCACCTTAAACACCTATTTTCTAGCTATTGGATTTCCTTAAATATAAAAATAAACCTAGATAGGAAGGAGAAATATTAAAAAGTACCAAAACCCATTTTTTTAACTAGCATCCCCTGAATTGCTCCCACCATGAAGAGCACCTCTTGCCAATTTTTAGTGCTCCTGCTTCACTCTAATCCCATGACCTAATATGGACTTTGGACACTTTGTGATGGATGTTTCATAGCACATTTGTCTTTTTATGATACACTTGGTGGAATTATATAACGGAGTGCTGGTCATTTGTACAGATTCTAATCCCAGGATAGTGGCCCTTGTTGTAGCTGTAAAGCTCCGCCTCCTCCATTCATTGCCATTGTTGTGTGTGGCAATGATGTCATTGCTATACCTACCCTGTCATCTCAAACCGAGAAACAACAAAAGAATCAGTGTTCCAGGACAATTTGAAAAACAAAAATATCCATTTCTAGTTCTACATCCTAAGAAGGGAGTATCATCAGGGGCTTTGGCCAAATGTATTTTACAAGTTCGGTGGGTTTTGGTCCACTTTAAGAATAAAAAAGAGAGTAAAACTATCCTGTACCGCTGTCTTATAAAACAGGTATAGTACCCCACCCTATAGAACACATTTATATTTAAGTCGCTTGACAAGTACAGTGAGGCCTCTTATGCGCTACCGACACTTACTTCCTGTCAAATGAAATTGGCACATAGCTCCCACTGTGATTTCCCCGTTAAAAGGTTTCATGTGGCTTTTATTATCAGCGCTGCTGATGGGATGCCGAGGATTCATCTGTTTATGATAAATCAAGAGAAATATTTATGATGAACCAGCTGATTCCAAAAAAAGTCATTGAAGATTGTTGGCCTGATAGGAATATTCGTCAGATGCAGTATTTCTGGCTGCTTTATTTTCTAGGCTTTCATTCCTTAATAAACCATACACAGAGGTTTGAGCATGGGGGGGGGGGGGGGGGGCAACGGCACCCCACAAATTACCAACACCCTTCTGCTGATTACATATCCTAAAGCCCTGACCAGAGTTGCAGCCCAGTGGGGAAAAAAGGATAAAAAGTAAGAGACTAAAAATGTAAAATATATTAATTTTAGATGCTTCAGAATAGTGTTTAAGGGTTTGAGCTTTCTATAACTGATGCTGAAGGTCCGGTTTAAAGCAGAGAGCAGAAACTGCAATAATCAGTGAGCAGTAATCTTTTAGCTAATGGACACGAGATTTTGATCCCCTCACCTGACGAGGCTTAATTAGAGCAGGAGGGGTTAAACTTGTAAGATCACGAGTGTGAAGTTTCATCTCTGCCTGAGATCAGAAGAATTTCAAGCCAGTATGAGGCTGATTTATTAATAGCGACATGTAGCGACAGTTGAGCGACTGCAGCGGTATTTTCACAGCGCCCGCTAGTAGTCGCTGTGCTTGGCCGTTGTTCGGTTGTTGACAGCAACTCAGTCGGTGTGGTGTAATGTTGAATACAACGTTACGAGTCGCTATTTGACAGGTTCCGCGCTGTATGGGTGCGCATGATAGCGACTGGTCAGAGCGACCGGCTTCCACCATATTCATCAAAAAATCACGCACAAAAAATTCAAGCGCTGTGAAATGCATGTTTAAACCCCAGAGCGCTGGCGGCGATGTGTTAAAAGTAGTTTTTTAACCCCCAAACCACCTTATTTTTGGAAACAAAAAAAAAAATTTATTTTAAATAATTTAGTAATATGAATACATTAATATCAGACCTGTAATATCAATTCTGTACAATTTTTTTTCCCTTAAAAAAATTATCTAAAATGGCAGAAGTGGTCACGGAATTTTTCACATTTAAAAAAAAAAAAAAAAAAAAAAAAAAAAACATTAATAACAATGAATTATTAATATTTAAAGATTGTTCCATTGAAATGCATTGGAGAGCGCCAGGTAGCGAGAGGTCATACCTGTCGCTGTTCAAGGTCGGACGCTGGCGCTGTGGGCTGAGGCTGGAATAATGATGAATGAGTCGCTATATGGCGCTATCTCAGTCGCTAAGCAGGATTGGCTTGATAAATGTGTGATTGTGGTGGGGAGCGGGCGTTCTCGTGGCGGGGCCCGTCATTACCGGCCGCTCACCAGTCGCTACCTGTCACTATTCCTTCATAAATAAGGGCCTTTGTCTCTGCTCTGTACACCAGACAAAACAGGTCGTGTGTGGTTGCTGACATAATTGTTGCGTGAGATAACGGTTTGTTATATTACACAGAGTTGCAAACAATTAGAAAAGGAAAAAAAATAACATGAGCTCAGCACCTTGAGGACGTCATTTTGGCACACAATAATGGACACTTATAAATGCCTTCCAAAGTGGAATTACCCTCAGGACCAGTTGGCTCAAACATAATTTTGGCTCTCGAGAGTCACACAATGCAAAATGTTGATGTTTGATTCGTTTCAGACTTACCAACTGTGGCCGCCGTATCAGGATAAAAACTATCTTCACAGAAGCGTCTTAGGAACGAGGTCTTCCCCACACTGGAATTTCCAATGACAACGATTTTAAATAACCTGTCTGGGGCACTGTAGACATGTTCCTCCTGCAAACAGTTTAAAATGAACACAATTACAATGGAGCTTAGGAAAGTCGGTGCGAAAAATATATAGAGGAGAATGGGTCCAGTTGACTAAAGTGGCCCATGAGGTTCCATTACATGAGGGCCCTGAACTGTTGAGAAATTAGCAGTTCCATTTAAGAACCTTTTCACCTTACTCAAGGGTTTATTTGTTAGGGTCAGGGCCAGAGTAAATGTGGTGGAGGCCCCAGATACAGTATAATATAATAGCCCAGGCAAGTAACTGATTGGTGGTTGTCTGGCACCCGCCTACTTACTAGAACGTCAGATGGAGTCCCTTGTGCCCCCCTTGTGCGGGTGCGTGCTGCTCAGGAACTCCTGCTTTGCCATTCTGGGTGGGGGGTGGTGTAGTCGCCCGGCTGGTTCCCTGCATTGAGCTGCCAGCGGCTGTGCTTGGTGGCTTATGTGCAGTGACAGCTCTGCACCCATCACTGTAGCGTTGCTGGCGGCGGCTTTGCTGCTCTAGACTCTCCGTCCTGCCCTGTGGTGGCTTTGGCTGCCCAGGCAATGAGGGGCCCACTGCCGCCAATAGCTTTGTTGCTGGCCTAGCAGCCCATCAGACCAAAGACTGAAAAGCCTTCTGGACCAAACCATAACCCAAAGGTTGGTGGAGGCCCCCTTTGCAGGGCAAGTGGTGGAGGCCCCTCATGCCCCCTCATAGTCCATCCCAGTTAGGGTACAAAACATTTCCGGGTTAAAAAACGATTCCCCAGCATCTAAAATTAATATGTTTAAAGTTTTTAGTCACTCACTTATTATTCTTTCCCCCACTGGGCTGCAACTCTGTTCAGGACTCTAGGATACGGGTGCCGCCATCTTGCCTCAGAAGCATCACACATACTGAGGAGAGCAGAGTGGGATAAAGTATAGGGGGCGTGGTTATAGCTGTGCTTTGCACAGACAGAGCAGAGCTGGGGTCAGGGAAAAGACAGCAATCCCAGAATGCAGAGCAGCACAGTCAGAAGGCACTTCCTGTTTGCAGGCTGCCATTCACAGACGGCCGGCGCGGGCGCGCGCACGGCTAGAGGGGCGCGCGGGAGGCGGCCGCAGCCGCCGCCGAGGAGGTGAGTTTTTGGGGGGTTTTCGGGGGGGTTCCTCACCGCGGGACATCCCGATCTCGGATGTCCCGCGGTGAGGGGGGTGATCGGCCCAGGGTGTTGGTCCACTTTAAAGGCTCATAACATGCAGTGGATGCAGGTTGAATGATTTTTAATGTGAGCAATCTGTATGTACAGGGTGTGGAAAACATATAAGATAGGCTCTTATTCAGTGTGAAGGTTTGCTTTAAGTATTTGGACTTTTCATTAAATGGCGCTGAATGTCCGGTTTAAAGTGGACCAACACCCTCCCATGATCGGCCCGGGAATCTATAAGATTCCCGGACCGATCAGCTCCCTGACTGCGGGGCATCCCGATCGTGTGAACCCCCCCAGAAACCCCTAAATCCCTACCTGCTCCTCGATCCAGCAGCGCCCGCCGCCGCCGCCTCCCGCGCGTCCCTCTAGCTCTCTTGTCCGTCGCTGCCTCCCACTTTTCCGCCGGCGGGGATTGGCTGCAGCGGTCACGTGGGAGCAGGGAGAGGTGAGTTTTTGGGGCTTTCTGGGGGGTTTCACACAGCGGGGCCGATCGGGGTGCCCCACCGAAGTGGACCAAAACCCAGGATAGTCAGCACTGTGTTTCATCCCCATCTTGTGGACACTATTGTACTTGCTTTTCAAACATATCCTGCTGACCATTGTGTTCCAATGTGAGTTCTGTATTGTATACTGCCACTTGTGCCGTCCCATTGTGCATTTTTCTTTCTGTATTTAATAGTGCATTGAACAACCAGATTGTAACTTATTTATTTATTCATGCTTCCTAGAATACTTATAACATTTTTTAATCTAAAATACAGTGTGGTGTGCGATTGCTTTTCAATTGTCCTGCCCAGCCGAATTATATGGTTGGGCATGCAGGGCAGTTTGGGAATTTTCTGGTTTGTGTATGTGGACTGGAGAGGCTGAGGCAGCCCTAAGCCAGGCAGATAATTCCACCCTTGAGGCAATAGCTGTGGTCACTTGCGTGGTGAAATGTTAGCAGCATCTCAGACTAGGAACAGGTGAGTTGAGTGGCAGTCCTTTGGTGGTCGCACACTTTGGAATGGAGAAACAGGGCCGACAAAGGACAGATGGTACACAACAAAACAGAGAGCCATTGGTACCTCTGGGCCCCAGTACAGACAATGCAGGGTTAAGGCCCCTGTACAGACAACAGAGGGTCTGGGCATCAGTACAGACAATGGAGGGTCTGGGGCACAGTACAGACTATGAATAGTCTAGGCTCCAGTACAGATATTGTAGGGTTTAGGTCCAAGGCCACACTATGAAGGGCGTGGGCCCCAGTAAAGACAACCAAGTACAAACAATGGGGTTCTCAGTACAGACTATGAAGGACATAGGCCCCCGTAATGACAACAGAGTACAGAAAGTGGGGGGCCAGGGCCCCAATACAGACTATGAGGGGCTCAGGCCCCAGTATAGATAATAACTACTCAGGGCCCCAGTACAGTATATGAAGGGCATATGCCCCAATACACAAGGCAAGATAAAGAAGGCTGGAGAGCACAGGTTCACTCGGGCGAGCAGACGCTATGATCCAATCCAAAGGGGTTAGACACATATATATGTATAAGGAAGAGATAGGAGGTAATCACAAACACCTGACAGAGGGCAGGGAGCATGAGGACACAGGGGACAACCACACTAACACAGCAGACACACAAACACACCAGCAGGGGGCTCGACAAGGATAGCAGCAAACTAGAAGCAATAATAGATGGCACATAGATCGTTTAAGGCCCCATCGATATCAGTCCTTTTTTGCACTTAAACCATGCCTCAGCCATGCCAGGGAACCACCACCTAAGAATGTATAATTATTATTATTAATAAAAATAATAATAATAATAATTATTATTATTATACATGGCAAGCACATTACAGTCAGGGATTGTAGTGAGAGGGGCATCCCTCATTACAGCCAGTGAGGGGCATCCTTCCTTTACAGCCAGTGAGGGGAATCCCTCATTACAGCCAGTGAGGAGTATCCGTCATTACAGCCAGTGAGGGGCATCCCTCTATTACAACCAGTGAGAGGCATGGCTTATTAAAGCGAGTGAGGGGCATCCTTCCTTTACAGCCAGTGAGGGGAATCCCTCATTACAGCCAGTGAGGGGCATCCCTCATTACAGCCAGTGAGGGGCATCCCTCATTACAGCCAGTGAGGGGCATCCCTCATTACAGCCAGTGAGGGGAATCCCTCATTACAGCCAGTGAGGGGCATCCCTCATTACAGCCAGTGAGGGGCATCCCTCATTACACGGCTGCTAGGCTTCAGAGACGGGCGGCGGTGGTGAGGTGACGGCACCGGACATGTTAAAGCGCCGCAGGACACTGGGACGAACAGACGGAAGCAGGATTGATGCTTAGGGAGGTATGCTTACAACAATATTTTTTAAATCACTTTTGCTCCTAATGATTTGCTGTTAGGTTACCTTTCTCCAGTGCAATGCATATAAGAAACCCTTAAACTTTAGCCTAACCCTTACCCCTAAGCTAAAGTTGACCACTTAAATATTGACTATGTTTAAGCTGAAAAGCTCTGGTACCCAATCACAAAACTGTCCCAAAATGTACCCAAGCCAAAAGCGCTGAACTATATCATTAATATATATATATCTGTTGCATATTTTACACATGGGATTTAGTAGAAGTAGTTCTGGTTTCCAAACAAAATATTTATGAGCACAAATGTGCTCGAGCTAAAGTTAAAGCCCTCAGATGTATACATTCCCATATTTGAGATTTGAATCGCAAGCTTCATTTTATATCAAACAATCAGCCACTGGGGTTACTGACCTCACTGCGGGTAACTTCATGGACAATTAGGTTTTAATCTCAAAAACCTTTATTACTAAGGGATAGCGCCAGGTAGCGAATGGTGAGCGAACAGTAATGACGGTCGCCGCCACGAGAACGTCGGCTCCCCTCCGCAATCACACATTTATCAAGCCGATCCTGCTTAGCGACTGACAGAGCGCCAGATAGCGAATCATTCATTATTATTCCAGCACAGCGCCATTATTCACCCCACAGCGCCAGCGAGCGTCCTTGAACAGCGACAGGTATGACCTCTCGCTACCTGGCGCTCTCCAATGCATTTCAATGGAGCAATCTTTAAATATTCTTAATTAATTGCTATTATTTTTTTTTTTTTTTTTTTTTTTAAATGTCAAAAATTCTGTGACCACTTCTGCAATGTTAGATAATTTTTTTAAGGTAAAAAAAAAAATAATAATTTGGGCAGAATTGATATTACAGGTTTGATATTAATGTATTCATATTACAAAATGTTTTGAAAAACTTTTTTTTTTCCCAAAAATATGGTTGTTTGGGGGTTAAAAAACTACTTTTAACCCATTGCCGCCAGCGCTCTGGGGTTTAAACATGCATTTCACAGCGCGAGAATTTTTTGAGCGTGATTTGTTAATGCATATGCTGGGAGCCGTTCGCTATGGCCATTCGCTGTCATGCGCTCCCATACAGCGCGGAACCTGTCAAACAGCGACTCCTAACCCCGTATTCAACATTACCGCACACCGACTGAGTCGCTGTCAACAGCCGAACAACGGCCAAGCACAGCGAATACTAGCGTGCGCTGTGAAAATACCGCTACTGTCGCTCATCTGTCGCTACCTGCCGCTATTAATGAATCGGCCTGCATGTCTCTCTAGGATGCTACACTATCAGGCTGATTTTTAAGCTTAAAAAAAATATCTAACATTGCAGAAGTGGTCACAGAATTTGTGACATTAAAAAAAAAAAAAAAAAAAAAAAATAGCAATTAATTATGAATATTTAAAGATTGCTCCATTGAAATGCATTGGAGAGCGCCAGGTAGCAAGAGGTCATACCTGTCGCTGTTCAAGGTCGCCTGCTGGCGCTGTGGGGTGAGGCTGGAATAATGATGAATGAATCGCTATCTGGCGCTCTGTCAGTCGCTAAGCAGGATCGGCTTCATAAATGTGTGATTGCGGAGGGGAGCCGGCGTTCTCGTGGCGGTGAGCGTCATTACCGTTCGCTCACCATTCGCTACCTGGCGCTATCCCTTGTTAAATAAGGGCCTATGTTTTAGAGCTGAATTCCTGAAAAGGTAGCGTTTTGGTATAGTCTTACATTAGGTAGGGTCTCTTTTCCAACAGGCTGCCCTCGTGGGGAGGATGGTATGACATCTTCTCTCACATCCCTATGGATGTTCTTATTGTTAGTAGTGCAACTGTTCTCATCTCCATCCTTCCAGTTATTTAGCGCCCTCTCAGGCTGGTTGTCCAAATACTGGGGAAGAGGGTCCTCCTCGATCGATATGATCCTTTGTAGTGGTTGAGCCTGGCTGTTAGGACTTTCAACAGAGCTGTCTGGTTCAGTAATGGAGGTGAAGGCTCCAAATAACGCAGCAGAACTTCTCTTGGAGGAAAACACGTCATCCTCTTCTGACGACTGACTGCAAAAAAAAAAAAAATAAATAAATCTAATACAAAACAACCAGGGGGAATCCCACACTTCCCCAAAAGTTACCAAGGGCACATAAAGTAAGTGGCACCACCTTCAAGAGTATAAAAAAAATCTAAATTGTATTATTTACATATGTTAAAAAGACATAATAACACTTACACAAATAAACAACATACATGGTGGTTTAGTAAAAA
This sequence comes from Gastrophryne carolinensis, assembly GCA_027917425.1. Classification (NCBI taxonomy): domain Eukaryota; kingdom Metazoa; phylum Chordata; class Amphibia; order Anura; family Microhylidae; genus Gastrophryne; species Gastrophryne carolinensis. The sequence goes on from CM051238.1 coordinate 21,781,903, forward strand.
TCATAATACAAAAGTGTCCCTTAATTTAAATAGCAGTAAATAAACTCTTCATAAGCTAACCCTATTGTGCAAAATACAGTAAATGTGCAAAATAGATACTACCTAGTGTAAAAATCACAATAAGAAATTCCTAATTCTATGGCCACTGGCCCAATCAATAAATATCACTAACACCAGAAAGTAGGAGAGCGAGCCAGAGTGAGCTAAGACAATAAAAATATATAACAGAGCAAAAGTGTGTATACAGACCAAACCGGAATACCCCCACAAGGGTGAGCGCCAATGCGTATCGTAGTGTCACCTGCACTACTTCCTCAGGGCGAATACATCTAATGCATAGGACAGGGGCTTGTGACATAACTTCTGTATGGTTTTATAAGAACCATTTATCCTGTCTTTGTAAACCGGACCTTCAGCATAATTAAATGAAAAACCCAAACCCTTAAAAAAACTATTCCCCAGCATCTAAAATAATATATCTTACGTTTTTAGTCACTTATTATTCTTTCCCCCACTGGGCTGAAACTCTGTTCAGGACTCTAGGATATGGGCACCGCCATCTTGCCTCAGAAGCATCACATACTGAGAAGAGGAGAGGGGGAAAGTGCGGGGGGGGGCAGGGTTATAGCTGTGCTTTGCACAAACAGAGCAGAGCTGAGGTCAGGAAATGGATAGCAATCCCAGAATGCAGAGCGGCACAGTTGGAAGACACTTCCCGTCTGCAGGCAGCCTGAGATTCCATGGGGCGCCATCTTGGATGTTTAAAGGCCTCAGAAATACGGGCAGCTTGTGTATTATGTTATATAAACACACACACACTAAATAACCAGCTGCTAGAGAGATTATGTGTGAAGGGAAGCCTGCAACCCTGTTTCTTTATCACTGTTCACTGCAGACTCTGGATTTACAGCACACCATTCAGGTAATTTATCTTGTAAAATGATAAAATTCCTTCAGCTGTGCAGCAGAGCAATGGGCTATCACATCTGACGGCTTTCTACTAGAAATAAAGGAGGATTGCACTGACATTTGAGGCAATTTTGACTGGGATTGGGTTGTTATATAAGCTGACAAGATGTGGCAAGATGGCCGCTACCATGCAGCTATCCAGCATAGAATCTGCCTGCTATTGATAACATCTGCATGGGGTTAAGCCCTCTCAAATTGTTTATGTCACTGATTACCTGAGTGGGGCTTTAGGGGTGCAATTTACTGAACTTGCTTTTTTTGACTTTTGGTCTGCTTTAAGTTTCAAGAGGAGATCTGAATAAACTTATAGCCTTATTGGAGAACCCTCTGCCTGTGTCGCTAGCTGCATTTAGCAAATGAAGGCTCTTTATGTCTGAGCTAGCATGATTTTTTAATATAGTTAAAACCGGTGGAGATAGGCGGACACTGGTGGGGCGGTCTACATTTTGAAATCAATGGAAGCTTAATCACACACTTTTTACCCTAATATTTTGTATGATTCTCATTTCTATTGGCCTGATTTTATGCCTGTCACAGCTAAAATAATATTGGAGGTTTCTTCTGTTGCCCTAATCATGTTACAAGGAATTATCTATGATGTTTTTTTGCTAAAGGTAATAATTTATCGGCTCCAGAAATTGGTGTAAGCTAGCAGAAGGTGATGTTAGTCTATCTATACAGACACGTTATTACACAGGTCCACTAATTTCTGCTAGCTTGAGAGGCAAACATAAAAATAATTTAGCTAAAACAGCAGAAAGCTGGAGTCGCAAACATCAGGTCTCTTAACATCTACCAAACCTAACAAAAGTGTAAAAAAATCTGTATTTTGGCATCAAGATCAGACTTCTGAACACATTTCATCTCAATGGCTTTCTCAATTCATATGGTTGGTACAGAAACTACCTATGTAGGTAAGTCAATTCACATAATCAGTTTAGAATACCACATTTTTTTGCACTATAAGACGCCTGTCCATAGGAGGCAACTAGGATTTGGAGGAGGAAAATAAGAAAATAAATATTCTGAAAAAAAATCTTGTGCTAAAATACCATCCCACTCAAGAACCAAATAATAGGCAAGGTGCAGAATCCCCCCATGGTGTCATCCCGCCCTTCCATTCCCCATGGGCAGTGTGGCATTCCCCCATCCCATTCCCATAGGGAGTGTGGCATCCCCCCGTCTCATTCCCCATAGACAAAAGAAAAAAATTGTAAACTCACCTTTCCATCATACCCGCACTGCTGACTAGGCCGCCACAGCCACGGGAGGCCAGAAGATGGAGGAGTCGCAGGTGGGCGGACGGGCAGGCGCCCTGCACTCTGTCTCCGCTGTTCGTGCTGTCCCTGCCGTCCTCACTGCATCTGCCGCCTTCGCCGCTGCTTCTTCTCCACAGCACCTGCACACACAGAGCGAACACTCGATTCCATACAGCGGGTGGGCATGGCCGGTGCTTGAGCACGGGAACGATGGAAAGTTGAGCTTCCTTTTTTTTCACATTCTCCCGATAAGACGCCCAGCATTTTCCCCCCACTTTTCGGGTAAAATAAGTGTGTCTATACGGTATATGCTGAAATATGCTGTATTGTTTGCAAATGCATAACATCAGAATCTGATTTTTTTCAGCAGGTACAATACCTACAGTACAGTCAGCTCCCTACTATGGGCGGAATTGGGCACAGAGTTTGTGCAGCCATCGCCTGTGCACTGGCAAACAGCGCTGGATCTGGATGAGATAAGGGATTTTTCTTCTTTCCACCCCCCTCCCCAAGGCAGAATCCAAATAACTGAGACTGCAAATTGTAAAGCCATGAATATGGAGGGCCGGCTGTTCATACACACAACGGGTGTGGAACTATACATTATACAATACCAGGTTTAGCAGAAATACAAATAGGGGATTGTAAAACAGGGTTTAGGATCAGAGGAAGGACTTTCCTAGTATAAGGTTTCACTGCCCAGAGAACAGCACCACAGGGAGCTAGCATGGGTACAGAAATGTACAGAAGGTGAAAGTACAGCTAAATAAGGGCAAGTAGAAATGCTTGCTTCTTAGATAGTTGTTCCATTCCAATGTGCCACATGGATTGGGGTCCCAGTCCAAGGAAAAAAGCATAACTAGTCAGGGTGCAGAAGCAGAGGTTGAAGTAAGTAGAAAGGAGGAGATCTCCCTGTTCTAGCCACCTCCTACCCAGGCAACCATTCTGTTTTCAGAGCACCACTTGGTAGGGAACCTAATTCAAGTAGTGGATAAGTAGCTCAAACAAATGTAAAAGGACTATAACAAGGCTGAAAGTTTATGGTCGGAAATGTAAAATGAGTAGACCAAGGCTAAAAGTTTGGGGGTGGAAACGCAAAAGGAGTATACCAGCGCTGAAAGTTTGGGATTGGAAATGTAAAAGGAGTAGACCAATGCTGAAAGTTTATTTAGGGTTGAAAATAAAAATGGAATAGAACTAATGCTGAAAGTTTATGGTTGGAAATGTAAAATCAGTAGACCAAGGCTGAAAGTTTGGGGTTGAAAATAAGGAGTATACCAGTGATGAAAGTTTAGAGTTGGAATTGCAAAAGGAGTATACCAACACTGAAAGTTTATTTAGGGTTAGAAATATAAAAGCAGTATACCAACACTAAAATTTTATTTAGGGTTGGACATATAAAGGGAGTAGACCTAATGCTGAAAGTTTAGGGTTGGAAATGTAAAATCAGTAGACCAAGGCTGAAAGTTTGGGGCTGAAAATAAGGAGTATACCAGTGATGAAGTTTAGAGTTGGAATTGCAAAAGGAGTATACCAACACTGAAAGTTTATTTAGGGTTGGAAATATAAAAGGAGTATACCAACACTAAAATTTTATTTAGGGTTGGACATATAAAGGGAGTAGACCTAATGCTGAAAGTTTGGGATTAGAAATGTATAAGGAGTAGACCAACGCTGAAAATTTAGGGTTGGGATCACTTATCAAGGTTAAATGAGGGATTCTAAAGATAAAGTTAGTAAAGGTCAATATCCACTGGGTGCAAATGCTCACTTCCAAGTATGGGGTCTAACTAGCTAAAGACACGTTTGTAGAGTAGGGCGAGCCATCCACTTGGAACCACATAAACATTTTTTTTCACTGTTTACCTGGTCATATTCTCTGCCCTATCTCTTTATCATCACACCTTGACTCGTACTTGTAACCATGTCTATGCATTCAAGAACTTTTTTAGCAAGGGTAGCCACACCATTGTGAATGTATTATGTAGGTCACATGACTACTGTTTCAAAGTGTCTGTTTTCAGGGGCCTTGGCTTGAGGTGTGCAGGGGTGGAGAACAGAATATTGAGTTATGGTTGGGACAACTTTTCCTAGTAACCCCACCAGACATGAAGAAAATAAACTAAAAACAAGCTTAGAAGTGAACTTAGTCTTTTTAAAGCCTTCTTCCCTCTGGTCCTGGGCTAAGGAGCCTTGTGTAAATTCTGGATATAATTGATCACATTCAGTTCACCCCAAAGAACCACATTAATAGAGGCCATCTCTGAGCACTTGCTTCCAATTAGCTAATAATTAGCCGATGTGACAATGCTTTTTAAAATGCTTCACCCTGCACTTGAGAGTCATTTTGGCCTCGCTGTCAAGCTTCCTAAAATTAGATGTTCTAACAGAAAAGGAGGATTTTTTAAATTAATTATGCTGGTTGGAAAGAGCACTCCTAGGCTGGAGAGCCATAATTCACTGTATGTGAGTGCTTTTAGGCCAATGCAAATGTAGAATAATGTTTCTTTAAAGGTTTTAGATACATGCACATTTTTATAATGGTCTAAGGGGGGGGGGGGGGGGGGAATGGAGCATTGTATCAATTTATAATTCATGAATGTATTTCGTACTAGAGCACGGATAGCAGTAAAGAGCCTTTGCTTTTCATTGTGCTGAATGTTGTGAACCACTCCATATTAATTAGAAGAAAGCAACAGCTGTAAAAGCCTGGTTCTCTGTTGCTTGCTTTATTAAGAAAATGGATATGGTAAATAATTATCTGCCAAAATCCATACTGGACCAATCTAAACATTTCCAGGACCGGCCGCTAGCCTATTCCCTGGGGCATCCTATCCTATCCTATGCACTGCTGTGTGAGACCCTCCAGGGCACCAGTAATCTTACCTGATCCCGCCGCTCCTGTGATGCTGTCTTTGCCGATGGCCACATCCCTGGCTTCTCAGCAGCTGTGCGCACTATTTGTGCGCACTCCATAGGAGAGCCGGAGCGTGCACTCCACAGGGGAGCCAGAACGTGCACTCCACAGGGGAGCTGGAGCGTGCACTCCACAGGGGAGGCGGAACGTGCACTCCACAGGGGAGCCGGAACGTGCACTCCACAGGGGAGCCAGAGCGTGCACTCCACAGGGGAGCCAGAACGTGCACTCCACAGGGGAGCCAGAACGCGCACTCCACAGGGGAGCCAGAGCGTGCACTCCACAGGGGAGCCAGAACGTGCACTCCACAGGGGAGCCAGAACGTGCACTCCACAGGGGAGCCAGAGCGTGCACTCCACAGGGGAGCCGGAACGCGCACTCCACAGGGGAGCCGGAATGCGCACTCCACACGGGAGCCAGAACGCGCACTCCACAGGGGAGCCGGAGCGTGCACTTCACAGGGGAGCCGGAACGTGCACTCCACAGGGGAGCTAGAATGCGCATTCCACAGGGGAGCCGGAGCGTGCACTCCACAGGGGAGCTAGAATGCGCATTCCACAGGGAAGCCGGAACGTGCACTCCACAGGGGAGCCGGAGCGTGCACTCCACAGAGGAGCCGGAATGCGCACTCCACAGGGGAGCCGGAACGCGCACTCCACAGGGGAGCCGGAACGCGCACTCCACAGGGAGCCAGAACGCGCACTCCACAGGGAAGCCGGAACGTGCACTCCACAGGGGAGCCGGAGCGTGCACTCCACAGGGGAGCCGGAGCGTGCACTCCACAGGGGAGCCGGAGCGTGCACTCCACAGGGGAGCCGGAATGCGCACTCCACAGGGGAGCCGGAACGCGCACTCCACAGGACAGCCGGAACGCACACTCCACAGGGAGCCGGAGCGTGCACTTGCACTGAGCCTGGATGCCCAGTGGATAGTGACCTTTACTAACTTTATTTTTAGAATCCCTCATCTAACCTTGATAGTGACCCCAACCCTAAATTTTCAGCATTGAACTACTCCTTTTACATTTCCTACCCTAAACTTTCAGCATTTGGTCTACTCCTTTTATATTTCCAACCCTAAATAAACTTTCAGCGTTGGTCTACTCCTTACAATGAACATTAACTGCTGCCAAAACTTTACCTTTTTACGGAGGGCTTCCTCTCAAAATAATTGCCGATTACAGATCCTGATCTCTGGTTCCGGATTGCTTTTGAGGGGTTAACCTTTGGCTTCTGCTCAAAACATAAACATTTTATTCATATCTGTGCAATGTAAGAATCCCTCTATCACACACTTTTAATCTATCAACAGCCATCCTTAAAGGGTCTGTCCAAGCAAGGGGTTAATAGAAACACTATCCGCCTCACCTCTTAAAACGGATCAAAACTTACTGAACTTGTGAAATACATTTGGCCAAAGCCCCTGCCAATATTCCCCTCTTAGGGTGTACCGCTAGAAATGGATATTTTCACTTTTTGAAACGTCCTAGAACACTTTTTTTTTTGCTGTCCCTGTCTGTAAGATGGCAGGTAAACAGTCATTACATCGGTGTGGCAATGACATCATTGCCACATACAACAGTGGCAATGAATAGAGGAGGCGGAGCTTTACAGCTAAAACAGGCGCCATTTTCTGGGATTAGAGTGAAGTAGGATCAGTGAAAATTGGCAAAAGGCGCTCTTTATGAGGGGAGCAATTCAGGGGATGCTAGTTAAAAATGTGTGTTTTGGTCCGCTTTAAGTCTTTGGTTCTTTTGTGCAACTTGGAGTAAGATCTACAGTGTCTGATTTCTCTTCCACTTCCACTTGGCTCTGCTTTGATGGTCAACAAAATATCCTTTGTATCCTGTGACCAACGGTTGCCCTCCTTCCAGCTCCCTCTCAGCTTGTGCACAAGCACAACATAACATTTCCCCTGATCTGCATGTCCACGCCCACTCTCCTATGTGTGAGAAAGTGAAAGTAAAACGTTTAAAGTGGAGCAAAACCCAGGATTTTCACTTTCCCATGTTCTGTTCCGTGCCCCTCTCTGTGTGAAGCTCCTGCCATTTCCGCATTCAGACTCACCTCTTCCCGGTCCAACTGTGCTTGCTTGCTGTCGAATCAGAGCTGACAAAGTGACGGAATTCGGCATGCAGCTCTGATTAGAGTGAAAGGGGAGTGACCACTCTCGCTCCCCTTAGTAAACAATCAGATTTCCAGTTCAGTGGGCAGCTCTGATAGGACTAGAGCTCGTGTATGAGCCATTGGATCGGGAAAAGGTGAGTGATTACTGGCGCCTTGGGGGGTATCACACAGTGGGGCATCCCGATTCGGGATGGGGGAAAACCAGCAGCTGGCCCGGATCATTGATAAGCATGCAGGGCTGGTGGAGGAGGCCCCTGGGCACAAAATCTGGTGGAGGCCCCAGATACAGTATTTTTTAGTTCTTTAAAATAATAGTCCAGCCAAGTAACTGATTGGTGGTTGTCTGGCACCCGCCTGCTTACTGGAACATCAGATGGAGTCCCTTGTGCCCCCCTTGTGCGGGTGCGTGCTGCTCGGGAACTCCTGCTTTGCCATTCTGGGTGGGGGGTAGTGTAGTCGCCCGGCTGGTCCAGCAGGAAACAGTTCCCCGCATTGAGCTGCCAGCGGCTGTGCTTGGTGGCTTATGTGCAGTGACAGCTCTGCTCCCATCACTGTTACGTTGATGACGGCGGCTTCGCTGCTCTAGACTCTCCGTCCTGCCCTGTGGTGGCTATGGCTGCAGGTTTGCAAAAACAAAAAAAGCCAGACACGGGGGCCCACTGCCACTGATAGCTTTGTTGCTGGCCCCGCGGCCCTTCAGACCAAAAAGACTGAAAAGCTTCCTGGACCAGACCATAACCCAAAGTTTGGTGGAGGCCCCTTTGCAGGGCAAGTGGTGGAGGCCCCGGGGCGCGAGCCCCTTGCACCCCTCTCATAATCCGGCCCTGTAAGTATGCAAGCAGCCGCATGCTTATCAATGGTCCGCTACTTACTCACCTGTCCGGACGCTCCGCTGCCTCCACGGCCTTCTTCCTGCACCCGGGAGGTGTAAAATCCCACAATCCTCCCGGATGCTTGATTCCAACCCAGCGCCTGTCATTCTTTATTTATGCCAATGCGCAGTGGGATTTGAAAGCTTTTGTAGCTGGCAGTTTGCTTTTTGGTTCATAAGGCGCAGATTTCCCAGCTACATGGGCCCTGAAGTGGCTAGCAGAAAAAGAAACACAGTCGACAGCAGGCAGTTGTGTGCTGCGGGAGCATCTGGACCTGCACTGGGAAGGTGAATCCATGGGGCTTTTTTTAATTCTTGGACTTTTGGACCACTTTAACACTTTAAATGCAGCCACACAGAATCTACAGTGCTGCCTCTGACCATTAAAGTGGACCAACACCCAGGATTTTCACTATCCTGGGTTTTGGTCCACTTTCGCGGGGCACCCCGATCAGGGGTGCGCGCCCTGCTAGAGAGAAGCGCGAGATGCGGCCGCGGCTTGCGCATGCGCCGTTGGAACAGGGATAAGGTAAGGTTTCTGGGCGTCCTGCAGGGTTTCACACAGTGGGGCATCCCGATGTCGGATGACCCGCGGGGAGGGATCTGATAGATTCCCGGGCCAATCTCCCCTGAGTGTTGGTCCACTTTAAGAGTGCTAGCACCATAGATTCTGGAATTTTGTCCATGATGTGAAAAAAAACGCTTGCCTCTGTCTGGGATCCAGCGCTGGTGGTCTCCTCTTCTCCCCCAGAAGGGGCCTCCGATCTCCCCCCTGGGTCTTCACAGGGGCAATGAACGCCCATTCCCTGCCCTGCAAGGCAGCTTCTGGCATCTCATATAAAAGGCTGCTCGCAGCAGCAGAAGAGCTGTCATAAGCCGGTAGTGATTGGCCGATGCGGGGACAGGATTGGCCATGCACTAAAATCGAGGTAAGTATGTGTTTTTTTACATTTAGAGTAGAACTATGGTCAAAAAGGACCATCTTTAGACTGTAAGCTCGCAAGGGCAGGGCTCTCTCTGTATCTTGTACTCAGAATATCCATTGTCAACTCTGTAAAACTGCACTTGATGTATTATATGTACCGTATGTTTCTACCCTTTCTGTAACTACTACTACTACTAGCGCTATGGAAGATGATGGCGCTATATAAATAAACAATAATAATAGTTCTGCTATACTGTATAGCAGCATTGCCTCCATTAAAACCAGAAACTGGGTGCCCAGATACAGCCTATCAGCCTCCAGGACGTTCTCATGTGACTGGGAGTAGCCTATCAGCGAGGCCAGCAGCAGTGCCTATCAGCGCTGGCCACCACTGGCACTGGAGGCTTATAGGCAGCGAGGCACGGAAATGGTGAGTATCCTGGAGCCTGGTTTCTTGTTTTAACGTGTTAAAGGACTACGGACAAAAATGACCCTAGTTCCGCTGCACTATATAGCGGCGGGGAAGCCCGGGTCGCCTGCCCCACTGCTATACGGTACAGCGGAACTAGGGTAATTTTTGTCCGTAGTCCTTTAACTCTTTGTGAACTGGTATGGGGTCTCTGGGTAGAAGGGGTTTACAGAGCAGGAGGGGCTGGCAAGTCACCATGAGGGCTATGCAGGCTGGTAACCTTTAGGGCTGGGGACGGCCAGTTGGCCACTGCGCCCTGGTCTACCAGCCCCTATAGCTGGTACCTGAGCTGGTTTTACTGGAAAGGGGGAGGGGGCACCATTTTTTAGGGGTTTAACCAGGACACAGTAAATTTACACTGTTATACAAACTAACTAAGGGCCTTATTCATGAAGGTATAGCGCCAGGTAGTGCCTTACAGCGGCAGTCAGCGCCAGGTAGCGGCAGGAGAACGCCGGACACGGCACGCAATTACACATTTATGAAGCCGAATCTGGTGAGTGACTGGAACAACGCCATGTAGCGTACGATTCATCATTATCCCAGGCTCAGTGTATAGTGCCGGCGTTCAGCCTTGCAGAGCGCGTCTTTTCTCTCGCTACCTGGTGCTCTCCAATACATGTCTATGGACGATCCTTTAATCCCTTTCCTGATCCCAATTTCTTCTTTTACCTTAAAGTGGACCAACACCCAGGATTTTGACTATCCTGGGTTTTGGTCCACTTCGGCGGGGCACCCCGATCGGGGGTGCCCCGCTGTGTGAAACCCCCCACAAACCCCCGAAAAACTCTCCTCGCTCCCATGTGACCGCCGCTGCCAATCCCCGATGATGGACAAGTGGGAGGCAGCGACGGACAAGAGAGCGCGCCCGCCGCCGCCTCCCGCGCGTCACTCTTACTCTTATTCACAAATGGACGGCGCGGGTGCGCGTCCTGCTAGAGGGACGCGCGGGAGGCGGCGGCGGGCGCCGCTGGATTGAGGATAAGGTAGGGATTTCGGGGATCTGGGTGCCCCGCAGTAAGGGGTCTGAGGGGTCTGATTGGTCCGGGCCGATGCCCCGCAGTAAGGGGTCTGATTGGTCCGAGCCGATCTTGGGAGGGTGTTGGTCCACTTTAAAAAAAATCTCAAAACTTCTGACATGTATCCTGGGCAAGAAACAACATTTTTGAAAACTTTTTTGATTAATAATATTTTTATGCAGAATTGTTATTAAAGTGTTCATGTTACAATACAATAACAATGTCATTCCATGTGTTTTTTCGCTTTGTTACTAGTGGATACATGTTCAAAAACAGCCTTTAATCACACAGCTTCTGGCGCTATGAGCTACAACTGCATGATTTTGAGCGCCGGCAATGTTTGAGGCTGTTTTTTTGATGAATGTGGTGTGAGTCAGTCGCACTGAGCTGGCGCTACCATTTGGTCCCATACAGCGTAGTACTGCGACTCACACATCATATTCATCAATGCCGAAAAGCGACTGAGGCACTCTGAAACAATGATCCATGGCCGAGCACAGCGACTACTAGCGGTCGCTCTGAAATCCGCTCTAAAGACGCTCATCTGTCGCTACCTGGCGTTAGTAATGAATTAGCCTGAAATTTACATTGTTTCAATGTGTTGTGTGTTGTCCCATGAGAAGATATAATAACACCGTATTTACTAAAATTTCAGGGGTTTACTCACTTTTGTGAGATACTGTGTATATACTGTGTTTACGATAAATATACTGTACATAAACCCTTTTCCCCAAAAATAAAAGTTACCTGCATACAGCTGTCTCGCTCATCCCGCAAATGTTTATTCATCTCCCTGAAGTGAAAATAGAAAAGTTATTATGAGTCATTTGAGTAATTTATTAAGCGTGCAAATTCCTCAATTATTAGGGATGATCTATTGTTATTACAGATGATCAAGAAGTTATCAGGAGTGAAATACAATGAATTACTAAAGGCAATCGAAAAGCATTACAAGTGACTACAAGAGTTATACATGATATACAAGTATTTATTGGTGATTGCTGAAGCGCCCATGGGGCATAACGATTTGGGACAACCCGTTATGTGAAACCCCCTAATTCACCCGTAAAAGCGTATTTTCCCTGCTTCAACAGCACATGTGCAGGCTCTCGTCCAATCAGAGCAGTTTGCCCTGCATATTAAAGTGATTGGCAAGTCAAAAGTAAAAATAACTTCCACATCTGGTTTCCTTCTCCACCCCACCGATGTGGTCCACCAATCTACCTTCGGGGGCCTAAGAACAGAAACACCCCCCCTCTCCCTGCCCAGACCTCCTGAGTGGCTGCCTCTCTCTCCAGCTATGAAACCCCGCCCTCCTCTCTAATCTCCTCCAGTATCTCTCGCCCCACTTATCAGATCACGCTATGTGCTGGCACTATGTGCTCGCCCGATGCTTCAGGGCCCGATTCTTTCCCTGCCGCCGCCTTAGCCATTGCTAATTGACAGCATGTGCACTTCAATGTCCTGGCTGATCCTGCCGCTTGGTAAAGTCTTGAGGCTTTTTGGGGGCGGCTCCCCTAGCATCCTACGCACAAGCGTGAGGTCAGGGGACACGAGCAGTGCCTGATGGGATGCAAGATGGCGCTGCCCGTCTGGAGGGACCCAGAAGATGAATGCCCTGGCGAGGTGAGTAAAAACTACCCTGCACATCTTAGGGGAGGTGTACAAGAACAGTTTTTACATGGTTAAAAGGTTACTATTCACAATTTATATTGTGACCATATAGTGACCAGGGCTGTTTCTAGGGGAAGGGAGAGCAGGGCGATCGCCCTGAGCACCAAGGCCATTGGGATTGCCTTTATACCAGCCATCCTGTCTTCTGAAGATTAGTCAGAGCTACTATTAGTGGTGCAGGTCATAAGACAGGCCCCTCATCCCCCTATATTGGGCTCAGTCATGGGGGCACTGTCCTCTACTATGGTAGAGGCACAGCATGGCACATACCTGTATGGGACAGCAACAGCACCATAGGATGGATGAGGAGGGGGCAACATTTTGGAGTGCCTAGAAACTGCCCTGTTGGTGACCTTCAAGGTATTTCTCATGGTTCATATGCCATGTTTATCATGGTAGCAAAGGAAAGGTGATATAAATGATGTTAACTTCTGTTTAAAACGACTTGTAGCATACAGTACCTTAACAAGTCAAGCTGCTTTAGCAGTGCTGTCCTCTCACGCTGCAGGCTCTCTGTAACTCGATAAACTTCCCTGAAAACCAAAAGATATGCAAAGAACAATGAACAATGTCACCAGGGAAACGTGACACATTGCAGGCGCATAGAAAGCCAGGTGCCAGTCCAAACCACCAACAAATGTCATTTAGAGCTATGCACCATCAGGGAATATTCCTGCAACACATACAATTAAATTGGACCAAAACCCACGCTGATCGGCCCAGGAATCTATAAGATTCCTGGGCCGATCGCTTCCCCCCCACAGAGCATCCAACCCCCCAGGTCGCCCCATTCACTTACCTCGTTTCACAGGTCCAACACGCATGCATCCCGCTATCCCTCTAGCAGGACGCATGCCTGCGCAAGGCATTTGTGAATGGCTGGCGCTGGCGGGATCCTTGTTAGAGGGAAGCGGCTCTCTTAGAAGGCTCTCAAAGCCGCTGCTCTTAGATGCGCCATGGGACAGGAAGAGGTGAGTTGTTCTTGGCATCCTGGGGGGTTTCACACAGCAGGGCACACCGAGGAAAGGACCAAAACCCAGGATAGTTTTGATCCACTTTATTAAAGTGGGATGCCCCGCTGTGCGAAATCCCACCTCTTGCCGGTGTTTCTTACCTTGCCCATGGTGCAGATCCAGCTCTTGTCCAATCAGCTTCTCCGGCTGCACATATTAATGTGCGGCTGAAGAAGCTGAATGGAATCCCAGCCGCACACATCAGCTGTGTGCGGCCATCGAGTTGCGGCATCCGAATAGGATGTGCGTGATGCCGCCACCACCCACGCATGCGCCAGGGGCTCGTTGGATAGGTACGCTTATTGGAGGGAGGTTTCACAGAGCAGGGCATCAGACGTAACAAAACAGAACAAAAATATTAAAAAATGCATGAAGTTACAGCAAGACAGAATGGCATAACCCAGCTGATAGGTGACACTCCCCCTGCATGTGTGTGCGGGGGGGGGGGGTGATGTGGCTACTATGAATCTATCCTACAGGTTGGCCCTGGCCAATTATCTACTATAACGACTACAGCAACTCCACAAAAAGAAAAGCCGTAGGGGCTGATTGGGCCCAATATATATTAATTGTGCAGCGTAAAAAAAATAAATAAAATAATAAAAAAAAAACTAGAGATGAGCAAACTTAAATGTTTGATTATGACAATTCGCTGAAGACATTTTAATGAACTTTTAAACGTTTAACGCATAATAAACTCGCTAAAAAAAAAATAAAACTAAGCTTACCTCCACCCCTGTTCCAGTGCCGGCCAAAGTCCTCATCCTCCGGCGCTGTCCCGCACCGCTCTCCACAGAAGTTCCAACAGCTCCGGCTGGGCTCCGTCCACATCACTCCGCGCCACAGGGTGGGGCTTTTATACTGGATGTGAGTTGACGTCATCTCACTCTGCCGGTATAAAAGGCCCCTCCCTGCAGCGAGGAGCGAGATGTCAAACAGAAACAGTGGCGCATGGTGCGGGACATGGATTGGCGATGGATCAGAGGTAAGTATGGGGGTAAAAATTTAATAATTTTTCGCTGAAATACGGAGTTGTCTCCGGTTCTCCCAACTCTAATAAAAACCTACTCGCTTGAATATTCCCCCCTGCCTCCCTCAATTAGAAAATGTTGATGCTTCAAAAACCCATAAAACTTATAACCCCTCCCCAGTTAGCAACAAAAAAACATGGACATATAGTGGGGTAACTAAATGTGATGGGGCCCTAGTAGTACGAACATTAAATGGGGCCCTTTCACTGCTCCTACACTAAACTTTTTCTAGGTCTTTTAAAGTGGACCAAAACCTAGGATTTTGACTCTCCTGGGTTTTGGTCCTTGTCCCCGGGGCACCCTGATTGGCTGTGTGAAACCCCCCAGGTCATCCAAACAAACTCACCTCGTACCGGTCCTACAGCGCCATGTCCAGCTGTTAGTCCAATCAGCGCGCTTGGATCCACTCCAGCACTTTCGTCTAAGCCTCCATCTAAGGCGAGAGGAACTGAGTGCGCTGGCGGCCGCATCACCCACTACTACTGACAGGGAGCCTTCTTTCCCAGGCCAATGGCACATGCGCGAGCAGCGGCCGCGTCCCTGCTAACCCTTTATGCCCGTGCCAGGCATTTGTGAATGGTCGGTGCGGGCACGTGCCCTGCTAAAGGGATAGCGGGGATGTGGCCGCTGCTCGCGCATGCGCCGTTTGACTGGGAAAGAAGGTGAGTTTCTGGGCGACCTGGGGGGTTTCACACAGCTGGGCATCCCGATCTTGCATACCCTGGGGGGGGAGGGAATCTAGCGGCCTTGGAATCTCTTAGATCTCCTTTAGTTTTTCTCCACTTTAACGCAATTGGATGCAGCTAGGCAACTAATGACTGAAACAACAGAGACAATTGGTGCTTCCTTTTCCTAAATGATGGCAAGTGAGCGCATATATGGTAAATAAGGTGGAGGAGCAACAATCATGGGGCCCCTCTGACCTCCTTGGCCCTGGTGCGTTCGCACCCCCCTGCAGACATATGTGAACATGTTAATACACATATTAGAATGTATGTAGACAATACTGAGATACATTTCTCTTTCCTCGTGGAGCTGGGACGCCTCTTCCTGAAGGATCTTCAGTTGGCGCTGAGCAGTCAGTAACTCCTGGGAGGTCCTCTCCAACTCTCGCCTCATCTCTCTATTGGTGAACCGGAGCTTTTCATTTTCTGCTTTGGTTTCGTACTTGTCGCTGTTGAGTTCTGCACATTGCGACTCCAACTGCGAGGAAAGTAGAAGTAGAGGTTAAACCGGACCAACAGCCTGGCACAGCTGGAAAAGAAAGGTAGCGGCCATTTCGGAGCTTCCTCTTCCAGCATCTCAGCCAAGCTGCTGCCTGGATTCAACTGACATAACTGACAATGCACAGTAACAGGAAGCCCGGCAGCACTTCCTGTTTGCAGGCGGTCTACAAATGCATTAGCCGCCATTTTGTTTCTAAAATTTACTACAGCAGGAGTTAGAAAAAGGTAAATGAATTTGTATGTGCAGCAATCTAAATTGCCCCGGGGAGGGATGAATATGAGCACTGTTTGATGTGTTTGGCTGGTTTAAGTTGGACTGTTGGTCCGCTTTAAATATGATGTCTCACGTAAAATGCCCCATTTATTCCTCCTGCGGCTGGTATATCAGGGGTAGCCATCAAAGCAGAACACCTTCCCAATCCTACCCTTCAAGTGATAGTAATCATGAATCCCCATTAGTAGGATCTTGACTAACTTTAGCTTTAGGTCCCTGGAGATACGAATGCTCATTTAACACAAAACCCATCTCAATCAGGTAAGAGGCGGAATGTTTCCATTAAAGTGAGGCCACCTTAAAGCGGAACAAACCCAGCCGCAGCCGGGCTGGAATCTTAAAGATTCCAGGGCCGGCCGCTGGATTTCCATAGTGTGAAACCCCCCAGGGCACTCACCTTTCCCTAGTCCAACAGCGCATGTGCGGGCTCCCATCCAATCAGAGCCACTTGCTCAAATGACGTGATTTGGCAAATGGCTCTGATTGTTGACAATGGGGAGTTCGTGCTCCTGCATCCCTGGCGTTGCACAAGCACTGCGGCTTCAGCCATTCAGATAGGCCGCATCCTCCGCATGCCCGCTCCCCATTCATCCCAATCAGAGTCACTTGCCGAATTACATCATCACGACGGGAGCCCACGCATGCACCGTTGGACCAGGGTGAAGGTAAGCAGATCTGGCAATTTTGGGTTCCTGATTCGGAATGCCCCTGGGAAGTGGAATGAAATCCGAGAGAGTAAACAAACCGCTGTTTTGTTCAGCCTTAAAGTGGACCAACACCCAGGATTTTGACTATCCTGGGTCTTGGTCCACTTCGGTGGGGCACCCCTGATCGGGGTGCCCCGCTGTGTGAAACCCCCCCTAACCCCCCGAAAAACTCACCTCTCCCCGCTCCCAGCGCCGACGTACAAGGGGAGAACTGGAACGTCTAAGCGCGCGCGCCCGCGCCGGCCATTCGCAGACGGCCGGCGCGGAGGCGCGCACGCCTACAGGGGCGCGAGGGAGGCGGCCGGCCGCCGCCGAAGATAAGGTAGGTGAGTTGGGGTGTTTGGGGGGGGTTTCACCCCGCGGGACATCCCGATCTCGGATGTCCCGCGGGGTGGGGGGTGATCGGCCCGGGAATCTTATAGATTCCCGGGCCGATCACCCCAGGGTGTTGGTCCACTTTAAGGGGCTGAGTAACATGACTTTTGGGGGCCGTGCTGCATTGCAAGGATTGGATAATGGGGAGGTAGGTTAGCAGAAAAGGTCCTGGAAGGTGGAGAAGGTGTTGTCAAGCCAGGGACATGAAAGGAAAGGTCCTTTTGTGACCCTGTGGGAGCAAAGGTAAGTTGTCCCAACCTCCGTCCTCTTTTTTGTTTTGCTCGATTGTTACAGTAGCAGTTGAAAAGATGTAAAGGTGTTATGTTGTTACACTGTGAGGATATTTGTGTATGTATATATTGTGGTAAATTGTATCAAAATGTCTATTTCTCCCCTGCTTGGCTGTATAAAGCACAATCCGGGCCGGGTTTTCAGGACCCAGGTCACTTTCCCAATTCCCTAAGGGTTGTTACATGTTCTAAGGCCCTCCACAAGTGTGCACGCTGATTACAGGGGAAGCCTGTAAAAGAAGAGAGCACACGGCCTTTCCTTTGTCTATGACCAGCCTGTTGGAGTGAGCCCAGGTTGAGCTGCACCGTGGTGAAGGATAGCACTGGACATTGAGCAGAGGGCTGATACGCCCTGTAAAGTGGACTTGAACTGATCAGCTTGCTGGAGTACCCAGCCCAGGACTATTGGGTTGGTGAAGTAACCCTTTTTGCTTACTGCATTTATGCTGCAATCTTTGGACTATCTACTGAACTTTGCTGAATAAAAGCCATTTTGCCGTTCAAATCCGTTGTCCGTCACTGCTGATTGTTTGCCCGCTTACAATTGGTGGAGGATGCGAGGGGCACAGTGACTGTTGCTAGGGGCAACGGAGTGACAAAATGCACTGCATTTTGCTTGTCGTTGGCGAAGTCAGCAATCAAGATGTCTCAACAAAAGCAAATGGAGGAGGTGATAAAACACCTAATACAAGCTGACCTCCGGCATGAGCAAGCCCTGGCACAACAGTAGCAGGCCCTGGCACAACAGTAGCAGGCCCTGGCACAACAGCAGCAGGCCCTGGCACAACAGTTCCAAATGCAGCAGGAGACAAATCGCCTGTTGATGGAACAGATAGCTGCGATTAGAGAGACTGGTGGTGCTAAAGTTTCACAACCAGAGAGAAGCCCAGTTGAGTCGGAGGGTGCGAGGAGAGCCGTACAGCGAGTCCTACAAAAGCTGACCCATGAGGATGATGTGGAGGCCTACCTCACGGTGTTTGAGTGCATGGTTGAGAGAGAGCAGCTGCCAGTCACGGAATGGGCTGACGTGATTGCACCGTTCCTGTCAGGTGAGCCGCAAAAAGCATATTTTGATCTCAGGGAGCAGGATGTGCGGGACTATGCCAAGCTAAAATTGGAGATCCTTGTTCGCCTGGGAGTCAAGCCAGCGGTTTGGGCAAGGAGAGTACACAACTGGACTTTTTCTGTTGATAAACCTGCCCGGTCGCAGATGTATGACCTAATTCATCTGGTCCAAAAGTGGTTGGAGCCAGAGCGTTTGACCCCTGCGCAGATCATCGAAAAAGTCGTGGTGGACCATTTTGTTCGGGCACTGCCGCCGAAGCTACAGCAGTGGGCTGGACAGGGCGACCCACAGACTGCTGAGCAGCTAGTTAACGTCGTGGAATGATTTGTCGCGACTGAGGACCAACTTCAGGATGCCCCTGACAAGACCGGCAGACCAGTGAGTAAACAAGTTCCCCTGGGAGGTGTGTGGAGCGCTGTGAGAGGGCAAAAGACTGTCCCTGACCCCCAGAGGCCCCCTAACCCTAGGGAAGACGTCCGGGCAAGGAGGTTCCGGGGTCCCCAGTGTTGGAGGTGCCGTGAGTGGGGGCACATAGCCGCGGATTGCCCCCTCGCCCCTGAACCCATGGAGTGTGACGCGGGTCGCAGAAGATCCCTGTTGGCAGACCCCTGTTGGCAGACCCCTGTTGTGCCGCCAGTCAGCGGTCAAAATCTGAAACGCAGGTTGTGTCTTTAAAGATGAATGGTCGCCCAGTAAAGGCATTATTGGACTCAGGTAGCTGGGTAACTTTGGTCCGGGCCAACCTGGTGCATGGTGGTTGCAAACCAAAGAAAAAGCTGAGCGTGCTTTGCATCCACGGGGATATCGTGACTTACCCTGTTGCAGTGGGTACGTTTGAAACCCCCGCGGGAACATTGTCCCATGAGGTTGGCGTAGTAAAACGCCTGGGTTATGATGTCGTGGTTGGGTGGGATTCCCCTTGTTCTGGCCCTTGTGGGAAAGGTGTATCCCTCCTGCCAACAATGGAGTACCCCCGGCAGAACTGGTAACCCTCCCCGTTAAGTCCATTAGACGTTTGGTCCCCAACACATTATGTAATAGGCCGACCAGGGTGAGGGCCTGTAATCAGGGTGACCGAGTGTGGAGAATAGTACCCATGGCTGAAAAAGTGAACTTTAAAGCGGAACATAAGCCGGGGAATGTAGTCGCTGTGTCCCGAACCCACTGTATGGCCGCTGAAGGTTGTCAGACCGTGGGTCTGAAGAAGAGGGGGGGATATGTGGTAAATTGTATCAAAATGTCTATTTCTCCCCTGCTTGGCTGTATAAAGCACAATCCGGGCCGGGTTTTCAGGACCCAGGTCACTTCCCCAATTCCCTAATGGGTTGTTACATGTTCTAAGGCCCTCCACAAGTGTGCACGCTGATTACAGGAGAAGCCTGTATAAGAAGAGAGCACAAGGCCTTTCCTTTGTCTATGACCAGACTGTTGGAGTGAGCCCAGGCTGAGCTGCACCGTGGTGAAGGATAGCACTGGACATTGAGCAGAGGGCTGATACGCCCTGTAAAGTGGACTGGAACTGATCAGCTTGCTGGAGTACCCAGCCCAGGACTATTTGGTTGGTGAAGTAACCATTTTTGCTTACTGCATTTATGCTGCAATCTTTGGACTATCTACTGAACTTTGCTGAATAAAAGCCATTTTGCCCTTCAAATCCGTTGTCCGTCACTGCTGATTGTTTGCCCGCTTACAATATATATATATATATATATATATATATATATATATATATATATATATATAGCCAAGACTTTCAAGTTCTACCCTGGTCCCCTAATTCCACACACTTGTGCCCACACACTTGTTTGCTCTATCAATGCACCCTCCAGCAGCACTGCATGGCTCAATAAATCTGGAACCACCTACCGGCATCTTATTGAGTCACCCGCAACCCCTCTAGCTGCTGTCAGTGCTACAGTGGCAGTTACTCTGGATATTAGCTGATGCTTTTAATACAGAACATTCAAATGTAGGTGGAATGGTGTACAATATTTTTGGGAGATATCCATAAAGTGGCAGACCTGACCAAACTCTTTGGTGACTCCTTTGCCTCTGGACCCCAAAGCATCAGCATGGACTGTTAAGTCCACTGAGTATTCAGATAAGGCAATAGCCAAAAAAGCCAGTTGAGCACCAACAACAAAACTGGAACACAACAAACCACATCTGGTTAATAAGTCTCGAAATGATGCAGATATAAAATAAAGCGCACATGAGCCAAGTGATTGTATGAGGATTATGCAATTGGCTTAAATTGGCGTTGCCGGATTTCTCTTTCTCTTCACTCTTGAAAAGCTGATTCATCTTCGTCTAAAAGCTCCACTTAAAATGTACAAAATGAATGGGCGCCCTACAGCAGATTAACATAAACATGAAAACAATAGGGAACAAACCGGAGACTTTTATTATACTTCTTGACATGAAAGCGCTAATTAAACAAAGTTGATTAGGCCAGGATGAATTAGGTGTACCTGTTATTTAGCAACAAAGAGGAGCTGGGGTTCATGAAGGGGAAAAGGAACAAGAAGATGTAGGGTGGTGGGGACTTATTGATACTACTATGAATAGCAAAGTTATATTCTAATATTTTAAAAGTAAACTTTACATATGTTCTTTATGCCTCTATAATAAGTGGTAAAAAGATGATAGAGAGATCTAGCTATTGGATCATTATGCCAAGGTTGTTCTCAATGTCCAAGTAAGCTCGCCTATCACATATGACTGCTGCCTTGATAGTGGGAAACAGACCGCTAGTATGATTACTGCATAAAGAATGGTCACTTCTAGAAAGTAACTATTTTTTTTTACTTCAAACAACCAAAACTAGACCTAAAATCTAAAAGTCTTTCCCAAGGGGCAACCTAAATCGGGGTGACCCGAAAAGTGACCTAGTTCCAGGATCCTGTGGCATTCATCTGTGAAAATAGGCAGAGCTGTCTGCATTCTCCGAGCGCCTGGTAGACACGATGGTGTTCTAGTGGTGGTGTGCAGAGTGTAGATGACATTGATGCCTCGGCAATGCAGAGCATTCTGTTCAATACCGCATATGACCACTGCAGAATCTCGGAAATAGGTAAGCTTAACACTGCACCCCTTCCACATTTAGGATATCCCTCTTAGAAAATAAGTTCTGTATAACCTAAAGTTCTGTATAACCTAAAGTATTTTAGACTACTATTTAGACTAGACGGTCTAGTTTTGGTCCTCATTAAAAAAAACGCCCTGCTGCTTTAAATCAGACTCCAGATCAGCCGAGCCAACTAACGAGGATCCCCATCTAACTTGCCAGCGATTCCAAGGCATAAAGCGGAACAAAACCTGTCATGTTCAACAACGTGTGTTTTATTTTACCCAGGGCACCTGCTTGATATAGTGTTTATTTACATAGTCTGAGCAGTGTGCCTTTGATTGCTTTTGTCTCTTTCTGGCTCCCTTAGTCTAGCTGTGATGCAAGTAGCTCCTCCCTTCTTCCGCTCTCTCTCAGCCATTTCTACTTTTGCATCCAAGCAGTGCACACGTGCTGCTTCCTCCTGCAGTCTACAGTCCTTTTACCTGCTGCTGCTGTTATGGGTTTACATCACAAGTTTCCTGCTGTATTAAACGTACATTTCAAGATTCTTGCTGTAAGAAGAAGCAAGATTGTGGAACTTAGCTTACTTGGCTTGTCATAATATCATAGATATCTGCCAAGCCTTATGGCGTAAGAACACATCCGTCACAAACACATACAGACAAGGTGAAGCTGTCTTCAGGATCCACATTACTGCCATATGGTGAGTCAGAATAAAACCCTTTTCGGGCACTTTTGGGATTTCCAATTGTCTGACCTCAAGAGTGCAGAGTGACGTTTGTCAGTCAGCTGGCTACATCCCTAGCTTTCTTCTTGAGTGCTCACGCTCCCTTCCCCAGCCTATCCGAATGGTTGGGTGCGGGAGCTCGTAATGCTACAGGGATACATCCGCGGGTGAACACAGCATAGCAGGAGCCATAGGGAAAGGTGAGTTTACCAGCGCCCCTGGGGATTTCACACAGCGTGACTTCCCAATTTTGGATGCCCCGGGCAGGCTAGCGGCCGCCCCTGGATAAAATTTAAAATTCCAGGGCTGCGCCGCAAGGGTTTTGTGCTACTTTAACCCTTCTAGTGCCAGCTACATAGCTCACTTTAAACCCCCACAGTAAAAAAAAATTATAAAAGTAAAATACTCACCTGACCCCTCATTGGATCCGGCCGGATATCCTCTTAATTTCGTGCCATCCGATCCTCCGTGGGGGCTCAGATGGTTCCAGGAGGGCCCTATTCCGGGGGCTCTCCTGGAACCATCTGAGCCCCCTGCTTCGGCAGCTGCTAACTGGGGGCTGGGGCGGGTGACATCACTGTGATGTCACCAGCAGCCGGCCTCTTAATACCGGCAACCGAGACTAAGAATCAGTCTGCTCGGGTGCTTGGAGCAGAGAGGTAGGGAGGGGGAGAGGGCTGTGATCGCCCCCCCCCCCAGGCTCTCTCCTCCAAACACCCAAGCAGACTGACAGCTGTCATCGCAGATCGCCGGGGGACACAGGATCGGAGGTGAGTAAAGTAAAAAAAAAAAAATAAAGATCATTTTTTTTCTCTGTGTTTGTGTCAGTGTGTTTATTTTTTTACATTTAACCCCTTGTGAACTGAGACCCCTTATACCAGTTCACAAGGCTGTGGGATGGCAAGTCACCTGCGGCTAGCGGGTGACTTGCCATTAAATCACGTTCCTGGGGCTCCCATTGTCTTATGCAAGTACCATACCGTAGAGCAGTGGTCCTCAACCCTGTCCTCAAGGCCCACCAACATGTCATGTTTTTTGGATCTCCAAATAGCCAGCTCTATTGCTCTGCAGCTGCACTAATTACTCCACCTGTGCATCTTTGTGGAGATCTGCAAAACCTGGCCTGTTGGTGGGCCTTGAGGACAGGGTTGGGGACCCCTGCCGTAGAGGATGGCCGATGTGTAGGAAGCTCAGCTGGGCAGCCATAGAGAATAATGGGCATCGTGGGACGGGGTCCACCCTTGAGGTTAGAACCAGGAAGTGTGGTGACCAGCCCCTGACATTGGTGACCTGGGAACACAATCTTAACCGCATAAGCACTAGCAGGTAATATGGGAGCATCTTGCCTCTATGGCCTTATGGCATCAATTCAAATTACTTTTTGCAGAGCACAGTAAGGTTCAATTTGAGGTTCCTAAACTACTGTATGTCCCCCCTATTGTCCTGAGTTGGGAAAATTGGGCACACATTCGCTGGACCTTAACATCTTTGAGGGAATATTTTATATTTGATCTCGCCAGAGCCTTCGATTTTCACCCTCTCAGGATCAATGTGGTCATTACGGTAAATTTACCCTTTTCTGCTTCTGGATGAGTTGCTCCAGTTCCTGCTCTTTATTCTGAAGCTTCTCCTCCAGCTCATGGCTCCGGGTTTGAAACCTCTCTGTGTCCTAAACGGAATGCAAATATGATGTTATAAAGATGATAGAAGCAACCGAAACCATCCTCATAAGGAAACAATAATACAACTTTGGTCAGAATTTAACATGTATTGTAGTATCCCAACACGCCATGCCCCTAGAGTCTTTCAAGGGATGCAGAAGGCAGAGGCAATCATTACACCACTGTATCATGCTACATTTGGCACTGTCCTTACCTGTTGTCTGTTCTTCAATTGAAGAAGAAATGGCAGAGATACCAAGGTTTACAGTTTCACCTTCTGATTTATTGTGATGCCGCATAATAATCAGCATAATGGGTGGGGTCAGTAAGACAGGCATTCTCATCACCCTGGCTGTTCTCCCTCTCTCCCAGTGTCCACAGTCTAATGATGTAGAGCTTTAGACCAGCAGCTTATTCCAATGATTGGTGGTCTATGGCAAAGGAATTCAGGAGGTGTGCCACTACTCTTTGCTTTGTTTCTACTTTATCTTTGTTCTGACAGGATGGGAGAACACCGCCATGATGAGGTGAGCTGCTGAAAGACAGTTTATGCACTTTGCCTAGAGAGTCCCTTTAATACTCTAGGGATCAGTGTGCCCGTGGTCAGTTATTGTTACTTACAGTGCTCGCTGGTGAGTGTGAATGCCATGGGACTTGATCTTGGGGCCTGGTAAGTTTTATTCAACCAACTGGGACAGAAAGGCTGAGCAGTAGAAACAGTGAGTATTTATGGTTTTTGTCTTTGCTTGGAAAAGGGCCTGATTTATGCCACAAGGGGGAGCACTAGGTGTGATAATTAGGAATAACAGAGCAGAGCTGTCCCTTAAAAGTGTTGGATGTTAAAGTGGACCAAAACCTGGGTTTTGGTCCTTTTCCCCGGGGGCACCCTGATCACTGTGTGAAACCCCCTAGGACGCCGAGACCAGCTCACCTCTTCCCAGTCCCACTGCGCATCTAAGAGCAGCGGCTCTGACGGCCGCATCCTCCGCTTCCCTCTAACAGGGAGCGTTCCCGCGCCGGCCATTCACAAATGCCTGGTGCGGGCAAGCTCCCTGCTAGAGGGGGAGCGGGATGCGGCCGCTGCTCTTAGATGCGCAGTGGGACCGGGAAGCAAGGTAAGTGAACGGGGCGACCTGGGGGGCTTCACACAGCGATTTTGGATGCCCCGGGGAGGGGGGAGAATAGGGTTTTTGGTCCACTTTAATATCCATATAGCCTCTTTACAGAAGGAATATATTTTTTGGGGGGGGGTTAACATATACAAACAGTACTTTATAATGTTGAAGCTCAAAATGTTGTTTTACTCCATCATCCCGATTTGGGACAGGAGCATGGAACAAAACTCAGGATAGTTAAAATTCCAGGTTCTGTTCCTCTTTAAAGCAGATCAAAACCCTTGAGGGGCAGCCCTGGAGTCTTTTAGGGTCACTAGCCTCCGTCTGGGGGCATCCTATAGAAGACTGGAGGTTCTCTCACCCTTGCAGCATGGGAGCACTCTGCTTCACATCCCTATGGTGAAAAGTGCAAGCCCCGCAGCCCAGACTCACCGCTTCTGCAGCCTCCTTGCAAGCTGCCATTCAAAAGATTGCCAGCAGCCTATCAAGTTCGCTGGGCCAAGTCATGTGCCTGTGGTGGGCATGTGGGGCAAGGAAGGTGGATGAGGTGAGTATTGGTTGCCCGACTTTGGGTTTCCCGGCAAGGGTACAAGCTGCAAGGTTGAGAGGACCTCCAGTCAGCTTTGACTGGAGCTTATCTGTAAACCGGACCTTCAGCATGATTTAATGAGAAGCCCAAATCCTTAAAAAAACTATTACCCAGCATCTAAAACTAATATATTTCAAGTTTTTATTCTTTCCCCCAATGGGCTGCAACACTGTTCAGGACTCTATACGGGCGCTGCCATCTTGGCTCAGAAGCATCACATACTGAGGAGAGAGGGATAAAGTGCAGGGGGCGGGTTATAGCTGTGCTTTGCACAGACAGAGCAGAGCTGGGATCAGGAAAAGGACGACAATCCCAGAATGCAGAGCAGCACAGGCAAAAGACACGTCCTGTTTGCAGGCTGCCTGATGCTCCATGAGCCACCATCTTAGATGTTTAAAGGCTCATAACATGCAGTAGGTGCAGGTAGGATGATTTTTAATGTGAGCAATCTGTATGTACAGGGTGTGGGAAACATATAAGATAGACTCTTATTCAGGGTGAAGGTCCGGATTAATGTGAGCAATCTGTATGTACAGGGTGTGGGAAACATATAAGATAGGCTCTTATTCAGGGTGAAGGTCCGGATTAATGTGAGCAATCTGTATGTACAGGGTGTGGGAAACTTATAAGATAAACTCTTATTCAGAGTGAAGGTCCGGATTAATGTGGGCAATCTGTATGTACAGGGTGTGGGAAACTTATAAGATAGGCTCTTATTCATGGTGAAGGTCTGGATTAATGTGGGCAATCTGTATGTACAGGGTGTGGGAAACTTATAAGATAGGCTCTTATTCATGGTGAAGGTCCGGATTAATGTGGGCAATCTGTATGTACAGGGTGTGGGAAACTTATAAGATAGGCTCTTATTCATGGTGAAGGTCCGGATTAATGTGGGCAATCTGTATGTACAGGGTGTGGGAAACTTATAAGATAGACTCTTATTCAGGGTGAAGGTCCGGATTAATGTGGGCAATCTGTATGTACAGGGTGTGGGAAACTTATAAGATAGGCTCTTATTCAGGGTGAAGGTCTGGATTAATGTGAGCAATCTGTATGTACAGGGTGAGGGAAACATATAAGATAGACTCTTATTCAGGGTGAAGGTCTGGATTAATGTGAGCAATCTGTATGTACAGGGTGAGGGAAACATATAAGATAGGCTCTTATTCAGGGTGAAGGTCCGCTTTAACTAAATGCATCCAAAGCTGCTAAAAAAGGGGGAACAAATGAAAGGACAACAAAAGTAAAAAATGACTGAAGTAGACTTTGTGGGGTTTATGTGCTACTTCACTTACTGGCCCATTGAGGCCAACTGAGGGCCGGTAAACTTTATTTTGCCTTCTAGTTTAGATAATTATTTGATGTTATTATAATCTTTTATGTGATGTTTAAATCTAACCCGAAATGCATTTTAGATTGCTGTGCGCTTTTGTTCCTCATCTGTTGCTCCGATTAAGCTCAGAAAACAGCAGAAACGTTCCACTAACAAGGCATGGAGAAAATACCGCTCATTCCTTGCTTCAAGTGTTTCCTCCAACAAAGAGCCAATTAAGTGGTATTTCTCATCCAGCAAACTATCCCAAGCCTTCCATTAGCTCTCGCCCCCACACTTCAGATCAGGTGCATTAGATGGTCATTTTGTATGAGATAAAGAATTGCTTCTAATGAAAATACTAGCAGCTCCTAGTTGTCTATAGAAAAATAATTTTTTATAGAAAATAAACTTCTTGCATGGCCGTCATACCTCTATGCGTGGCTGGACTCAGGCCTGAACCAGAACTGCAAGAGGAACAAACTGTGCCGCGGGAACACTGGGAAAGTGGGCTTTTCTTTTAAAGTGGACCAAAACCCAGAATTTTGACTATCCTGGGTTTTGGTCCTTTCCCCCGCAGCCAGCTCACCACAACCCGGTCCCACGGCTCTGACAGCCGCATCCTCCGCCTCCCTTTAGCTGTGCGCGTGTCCGCGCCAGGCATTTGTGAATGGCCGGTGCAGGCACGCTTCCTGTTAGAGGGAGGCGGAGGATGAGGCCTTCAGAGCCGCTGCTCTTAGGCCCTTATTTAACAAGGGATAGCGGCAGGTAGCGACTGGTGAGCGAACGGTAATGACGGTCACCGCCACGAGAACGCCGGCTCCCCACCACAATCACACATTTATCAAGCCGATCCTGCTTAGCGACTGAGAGAGCGCCAGATAGCGAATCATTCATCATTATTCCAGCCTCAGCCCACAGCGCCAGCGAGCGACCTTGAACAGCGACAGGTATGACCTCTCGCTACCTGGCGCTCTCCAATGCATTTCAATGGAACAATCTTTAAATATTCATAATTGTTAATAATTTTTTTTTTTTTTTTAATGTGAAAATTTCTGTTACCACTTCTGCAATGTTAGATATTTTTTTTAAGGTAAAAAAAAAAAAAAATTTGTACAGAATTGATATTACAGGTCTGATATTAATGTATTCATATTACAAAATGTTTTTATAAACTTGTTTTTTTGGGTTTCAAAAAATATGGCTGTTTGGGGGTTAAAAAACTACTTTTAACCCATCGCCGCCAGCGCTCTGGGGTTTAAACATGCATTTCACAGCGCGAGAATTTTTTGAGCGTGATTTGTTAATGAATATGGTGGGAGCCGTTCGCTATGGCCATTCGCTATCATGCGCTCCCATACAGCGCGGAACCTGTCAAATAGTGACTCCTCACCCAATATTCAACATTACCGCACACCGACTGAGTCACTATCAACAACCGAACAACGGCCAAGCACAGCGACTACTAGCGGGCGCTGTGAAAATACTGCTACAGTCGCTCATCAGTCGCTACCTGGCGCTATTAATGAATCGGCCTCTTAGATGCACCATGGGACCGTGTTGAGGTGAGTTGGCTGCGGCGTCCTGGGGGGTTTCACACGTCGGGGCACCCGCGATCGGGGTGCCCCTGGGGAGTGGAACAAAACCCAGGATAGTCAAAACTATCCTGGGTTTTGGTCCAATTTAAATCTTGGGGAGCCTGTTTGTGTGTAGGGAGCAGGGCAGCTCTGTTATATGGAGGACGGGCAGGAAGCAGCTAAAGTGGACCAACACCCAGGATTTTCACTATCCTGGGTGTTGGTCCACTTCCGATCGGGGGTTCCCCAAAAAACTCACCTCACCCCGCTCCTACGGCGCTCCTCCAATCAGCGCAGACGGACAAACTTGAATATAGGACGGACAAGCTGAGCGCGCCCGCTGCCGCCTCTCGCGCTTCCCTCTAACAGGGAGCCCTGCTAGAGGGAAGCGCGAGAGGCGGCCCGCGCATGCGCCGTTGGAACGGGGAAAAGGTAAGGTTTGTGGGCGTCCTGGGGGGTTTCACACAGCGGGGCATCCCGATTGGGGTGCCCCGCAGGGAGGGAGCTGATCGGCCCGGGAATCTTATAGACTCCCAGGCCGATCAGCGGTGGGTGTTGGTCCACTTTAAACTCACAAACAGGGTCCCAGATCTGCCTGCTGGTTATCTTATCCAGTTTCAGTAAATGCTGCATTTTACATTGCAAGCACTAAGGGTGCCAGTGCACTACAATTGTTTCAGTTGCAAATAAACATGCGTGCAAAAAAAGTGCGCAACTTTTTTTTTTTTTTTATATAAAAAATGTAATGACCTTTTATTATCTACCTACGGGTTAATTTTGCACCTAAGCACTTCTATTTCATTTTGACCTAAAGTGAGCGTTTGTACTCGGAGCTGTTTCCCCTCCATACACATTTCATACAATCAATGATAAGAAAAGATGGAGGAAAGAATCAAATGCCAAGGAAAGCTGGACCCAGTGTATGGCCAGCTTTAGGTCCAAGACGTGTTCTTTAATCTTTCATACTTTGTTTTGTGGGACCTATAGAAAGAAGTTACTTGACACCTACTTTTAGGTCACTTTGCTCCTTCTGTGATTTTATCTGTTGTTCCATTTCCTCATACAAATTTTGTATTTCAACATCATAAGTGGCAATTTTCCTGGTGAGAAAAAATAGATTACAGGTTACTTAATACAGCTCTTAGATTTCTCATATAAACCTGTGGCTCCTCAAGGGAGTCCCTGGAGCAGATTTATTTAAGATGATCGAAGAAAAACTGGGAGGAAGGGCTGGGGGGGGGGTAGGGGAATGTGGATGAGTGAAGCTGGCAGGGGGGGTGGGTAAGCTGATCTGGGGGGTGCAGATGAGAGGAGTTGGGATGGGTGACAGGGCAGTACAGCTGGGGGAGAGGGGGGGTGGATGATAGGAGCTGGAAGGGGTTGATGGAAGAGTACAGCCGGGAGGATGAGAGGAGCTTGGGGGGAGGTGGTGGATTAAAGAAGCTGAAAGAAAGGATGGGTTAGTAGAACTGGAGGAGGTGGATGAGTAGAACTAGGAGGGGGTGATGGAGGAATAGAGCTGGTGGTTGAAGTGATGAAAAGAGCTGGGAAGGGGATGCATGATTGTAGCTGGGGGGTGAGTGGAGCTGGGAAGGGGAGTGGAGCTGGAAGGGTACAGATATCAACAGTGGCGGACTGGGTCCAAAAATCAGCCCTGGATTTTTCCCCTGGCCCAGCCTGAGACATCCCTGCTGTGGCCCCCAACCTTAATGCTGGGGCTATAGTATTGGGGGCTGGGGTTCCTTGGTTTGTGGGTACAGTGGGGCTGGGTAGGGAGACTAAGGAGGGCAGGAATTGAATGTGGGTGTTATAAGCAGCAGCCCAACTGGCCCCAAAGCAGTGTGGGCATTGTCCCGGGTCTCCCTATGGCCAGTCCGCCCCTGGATATCAATGAGGAAAAGTACTGTTGGCAAACGATGCTCCAGTGCTGATCAGCACAAGGAGGCATAAATGACTCTTGAAAAATGTAGTGAGTGCTGGGTGACGGGATCAGCTCAGTAGCTGGGCCCCATACTTGACACATGCCTGCACTTCCCTCATGGTGGTCCTGGCCAGTGTTCTGATAGTCAATGAACTTCTATAATGATGTTCTCCAACTCTCTTTCTTGCCCAGGTCTGATATGGCTATTGGGGTAAACCAGCATTTGCCAAATCTGTTGCTTATGATTATTTTATATCTATAACCCCCTCTTTAAGTATATTTCTAAGCTAAATAAATGTAGTTCCTTCTGCCTTGTCCTCATGAAGATTAATTGCACCTCACTGCATTCTCCCACATGTGCCCTGGTGTGTAAATGAATACTCCGATATACTGACTTTTTCAGGGCGCACTCCATTTCATTCTTCTCCTCGTTGGCTTCTTGGAGTTGTGAAAAGACCCTCATGAGAAACTCTTCAAAGTTCGGAAGCAGATGAGGCTCGTCCTTCCTAAGATCCATCCATAATCGCTTGATGGTGTTTTCACTGCAGCAGAGGATTCCAGTATTTTTATATTATACGTATATTTGTCATATTTATTACTATAAATACTCACGGAACTTTAATACGTTATGTTAAAAAAGGATAGAAAATAATAAAATAGGAAAGCACCACTTACTCAAATAATACAGAGTAGCATAAGAAAATATACAAATCATGTTATTGTAAGCCAGAAAAGACAACATATACCACCAATACAGCTCAAAACAAAGTGCAAGGGGAAATACTGTATGTTTTGCTCTATAAGACGCACCTTTACTCCCCCAGAAGTGGGGGAGAAATGTTAGTGCATTTTATGGTGCAATTTTCCCCCATTCTCTCATAGGAGGACTATAGGGTTGATTCAGAGTCCCTTTCTCACCTTTTTTTTTGCGTGAATATTTCCATTCTCGTTAATTTCCCCTCGTCTGATTCAGCAGAGCCTTTTTTCTTCGAGAACTTTAGTGTGAAATGTTTTCATTTTTGCATGATTTTTTGTTTGGTAGCAAGACCTCCATAAAAATGATGAGAAAGAGGCTCTGAATCAACCCTTATATGCCCACTTAATTCTTTTAGCCAAAAACAGATTGCTCCTGATTAATACTGAGTACACTAAGGCCCTTATTTAAAGTGGACCAACACCCAGGGGTGATCGGCCCGGAAATCTATAAGATTCCCGGGCCGATCACCCCCCACCCCGCGGGACATCCGAGATCGGGATGTCCCGCGGGGTGAAACCCCCCAGAAACCCCAAAAACACCTTACCTGATCCGCCGCCGCTTCCGCCGCCGCCGCCTCCCGCGCACCCCTCCAGACGTGCGCGCGCCCGCGCCGGCCCTCTGTGAATGGCCGGCGGGGGCGCGCGCGCGCCGAGAGTGACGCGCGGGAGGCGGCGGCGGCGGAAGCGTCCTGGACGTTCCTGATCCCCGCCTGGACGTTGGCGGGGATTGGCTGCGGCGCTCACGTGGGAGCGTTGAGAGGTGAGTTTTTTGGGGTTTCTGGGGGGTTTCACACAGCGGGGCACCCCCGATCGGGGTGCCCCGCCGAAGTGGACCAAAACCCAGGATAGTCAAAATCCTGGGTGTTGGTCCACTTTAAGAAGGGATAGCGTCAGGTAGTGGCTGGTTAATGACAGGTAGCGACAGGTAGCGACTGGTGAACGCCGGACACGGCACGCAATTCCACATTTATCAAGCAGAATCTGTTTAGCGACTGGGATAGCGCCATGTAGCGTCTGATTCATCATTTTCACAGCCTCAGCAAACAGCGCCAGCGTTCAGCCTTGCACAGCACCAGGTATGACCTCTCGCTACCTGTCGCTACCTGTCATTAACCAGCCACTACCTGACGCTATCCCTTCTTAAATAAGGGCCAAAGCTCCCCCTCAAAAAGGTTTGATAATCAATCTTCGCTCTCTCCCCATAATTAGCCAGTGCCTCTAATTTTACACCTCGTCCAAGAGAACAATAGAGTTTTTGTAGGACACGTCGCCCACCAATCAGATGCATTTACTGAAAGCAAAATGTGCCGCGACCAGAAACTTTGAAAATATTCTTGCCAGATATCAGCTTCTCCATGTAACGTTCTTTGAAATGAACAAAAAAAAAAATATGTTCCAGTTTGCCTTTCACTGGCCATTGTGCCACTTAAATCTCCGTAATTACTCGCTGGAGAACAGCCAATAAGCCGGCATTATATCAAACAAAAGGGAGAGAACAAGTCCATACTTCATTATGGTTAAACTACTGGTTGGTTCTGTTATCCAACCTTTAAAAGGTTTTTCTAAAGGGTTCTTGCAAAAGATTTTCTTTGAAAATACAACTCAACCTGTCACCAAGGCAGCCAGGTAATTCAATGTGAGAGTCCCATTGAGGCTTAATTGGTTAAACAGGACTTTCACATTGAATAAGAGCATATCTTATATGTTTCCCCTAACCTGCACAAACAGATTACCTACATTAAAAATCCAAGATGGCCCATAGAGTCTCAGGCTGCCCGCAGACAGGAAGTGTCTTCTGACTATGCCGCTCTGCACTCTGGGATTTCTGTCCCTTTTCCTGACCCCAGCTCTGCTCTGTCTGTGCCAAGAACAGCTATAATCCACCCCTCCTGCACTTCCCACCTCCCCTCTCCTCAGTATGTGACGCTTCTAACAGGCTGATTCATCATTAGCGGCAGGTAGCGACAGGTGAGCGTCTGTAGCAGGCATTTTCAGAGCGCCCGCTAGTAGTCGCAGTGCTCGGCCGTGGGTCGCTACTTTATAGGGACTCAGTCGCTGTTCAGTAATGTTGAATACATTGTGAGGAGTCGCTATTTGACCAGTACAGCACTGTATGGGAGCGCATGTTAGCGACTGCTCATAGCGACCGACTCACACCATATTCAGCAAAAAAACAGCCTCACAAATCTCTGGCGCTGAAAAATGCTTGTTTGAAGCCCAGAGCGCAGGAGGCGGTGTGTTTAAAGTCTGTTTTTCAGCATCTATCAACTAGTAACAAAGCGAAAACATATGGAATTACATTGTAACAACATTGTAACATGAACACTTTAATGGCAGACCTGTAATGTCATTTCTGAGGAAATATCTGAAAATTTGTCAAAAAACTGCTTTTTCAATGCCAGAAGAGGTCACAGCATTATTTGAGATTTTTTGAAAAAAAAGAAAAAAAAAAAAAAAAACCCATTTAAAGAGAACAAAAGTATCGGCCATTGAAATGTATGGGAGAGTGACAGGTAGCGAGAGGTCATACCTGGCGCTGTGCAAGGCTGAACGCCGGCGCTGTTCGCTGAGGCTGTGAAAATGATGAATCAGACGCTACATGGCGTTATCCCAGTCGCTAAACAGATTCTGCTTGATAAATGTGTAATTGCGTGTCGTTTCCGGCGTTCACCAGTCGCTATCTGTGCGCTACCTCTCATTAACCAGGCTCTACCTTACACTATCCTTTCTTAAATAACCCCCATATATGACACACACATAGGAATTTTTCCACTGCATTTAACCTATCCGCGCAGTGAGCGCACACATGCGCAGAGAGTTGGGCACCCCGGTGTGGAAGTTAGGGGGCTAGGTGCCTTGCTCCGGCGGACCTGCAACCTCTGTGTCACAATGCTTCCTTACCACTAGGCCATGACTGCCCCAATGAACAATTAGCTGACATATCAGCTGAATCCGAATGCAAGTCATCCACTTGCATACGAGCTGAATGCTCGTTCACTTACTCGACAAACAAGTCAAGTTATCTGTTCAGGGAAATGGGCCATAAACCAGCACTTCTTTTTTAGGAGAGAAAACTGCCATTCACGTTTTTTTGTGTATGGGTGTAAATTTTCTCCTGGCTCTGAATCAGCCCCCTTAGACAGAGTTTCAGGCCCTTATTTAAGAAGGGATAGCATCAGGTAGTGGCTGGTTAATGAGAGGTAGCGACAGGTAGCGACTGGTGAACGCCGGACACGGCACGCAATTACACATTCATCAAGCAGAATCTGTTTAGCGACTGGGATAGCGCCATGTAGCGTCTGATTCATCATTTTCACAGCCTCAGCGAACAGCGCCGGTGTTCAGCCTTGCACAGCGCCAGGTATGACCTCTCGCTACCTGTCGCTCTCCCATACATTTCAATGGACGATCCTTTTCATCTCTTTAAACAGGGTTTTTGTTTATTTTTATTTTTTTCCAAAAATCACAAATAATTCTGTGACCTCTTCTGGCATTGCATAAGCAGTTTTTTCACATTTTTTTTATTTTTTATATATTTCTTCAGAAATGACATTACAGGTCTGGCATTAAAGTGTCCATGTTACAATGTTGTTACAATGTAATTTCATATGTTTTTGCTTTGTTACTAGTGGATAGATGCTGAAAAACAGACTTTATACACACTGCCTCCTGCGCTCTGGGCTTCAAACAAGTATTTTTCAGCGCCAGAGATTTGTGAGGCTGTTTTTTTGCTGAATATGGTGTGAGTCGGTCGCTATGAGCAGTTGCTAACATGCGCTCCCATACAGTGCTGTACTGATCAAATAGTGACTCCTCACAATGTATTCAACATTACTGAACAGCGACTGAGTCGCTATGAAGTAGCGACCCACGGCCGAGCACTGCGACTACTAGCGGACGCTCAGAAAATGCCGCTACAGACGCTCATCTGTCGCTACCTGCCGCTAATGATGAATCAGCCTGCCCGATTTTGGTCAGGGGCAAAGTCCACCTAAATATCATTATCAGTTTGGTTTGATCTGGCCAGACCAAATAGCAGCAATATATAGAACAAGTTGTTTGCCTATTTTCGTTTTGTACTTTTAACCCCCCCCCCAGGGGATCATGGAATGGTAACACTGGGCTTGCAGGCCAAGCAGCAGACCCTTGGCTTTTACAAGTAATAGCACCGGGGGGGCCTGCACCTATGCCGGGGGGGGGGGGGGCAGGGCCAGCCTTAGGGTTGCCCTGTGCTAGATCTGAGGATGGCGCCCCTAGAGACATACACAAAGTGGAGCGCGAGTAACAGAGGAAACACGGAAAAGAGGGAGATAGAGAAAGAGATAGAAATTGAGAAACATAGGAAAAGAAAGAGAGAGAGAGAGTAAGAGAATTAACCAGGAAGAGGAAGAAAGAGAAAAAAGAAAGGGACAGTGAAAAAAAGAGAAAGAGAAAGAAAAAGAAAGAGATAATGAAAGAAACAGCAAGAGAGTTGGAGAGTGGGATTGCAGAGAAATAAAGAAAAAGAGAGCGAAAGAATGAACGGAAGAAAGAAAGGAGAAAAGAGAGAGACATGAAAAAATAAACTTGGAGAGAAGTCAGCAGAGGCACAGACTATGATATATAAATGGTTCCATCCCCCAGCGCACAGCCCTCTGTCAGCCCAAATGTTGGCACAGTGGTCACTGCTATGACAGCAAAACAGCAATGCCCAGGGAAGCCCCAGACCCGTGCTCAGCTTTGAAAAAGATAAGCTTAGTGTGATCCAGCTTTCAGGGGAAAAACCTTTCCAACAACATAACTTTGATGCAAACATTTCATTTAAAGACACATATTGCCACTAGGGAGAGCAGTAGTCGAAACTTGCACTTTTCTTATTGCGGGAGGGACTTTTTGAAAACTTAGGCAAGTAAGGTCAGGGGTGTCAAACTCAGGGGTTCACATCTGCGTTCTGGTTGCCTTCAAAGGCCCGGTTAATAACAGACAAAAAACTAAATGTAGACGCAACCATTCAAATGTATTGTTACAAACACAGAATGATTTTGTCCATGACAAAATATTGATTATTTTGCCCAGGATAGATGCAGAATTATTCTACCCAGGATAGATGCAGAATTATTTTGCCCAGGATAGATGCAGACTTATTTTGCCCAGGACAAATGCAGAATTATTTTGCCCAGGACAGATGCAGAATTATTCTACCCAGGATAGATGCAGAATTATTTTGCCCAGGATAGATGCAGAATTATTCTACCCAGGATAGATGCAGAATTATTCTACCCAGGACAGATGCAGAATTATTCTACCCAGGATAGATGCAGAATTATTCTACCCAGCATAGATGCAGAATTATTCTACCCAGGATAGATGGAGAATTATTTTGCCCAGGACAGATGCAGAATTATTCTACCCAGGATAGATGCAGAATTATTCTACCCAGGATAGATGCAGAATTATTTTGCCCAGGACAGATGCAGAATTATTCTACCCAGGATAGATGCAGAATTATTTTGCCCAGGACAGATGCAGAATTATTCTACCCAGGATATATGCAGAATTATTCTACCCAGGATAGATGCAGAATTATTTTGCCCAGGATAGATGCAGAATTATTTTGCCCAGGACAGATGCAGAATTATTCTACCCAGGATAGATGCAGAATTATTCTACCCAGGATAGATGCAGAATTATTTTGCCCAGGACAGATGCAGAATTATTCTACCCAGGATATATGCAGAATTATTTTGCCCAGGATAGATGCAGAATTATTTTGCCCAGGATAGATGCAGAATTATTCTACCCAGGATAGATGCAGAATTATTCTACCCAGGATAGATGCAGAATTATTCTACCCAGGATAGATGCAGAATTATTCTACCCAGGATAGATGCAGAATTATTCTACCCAGGATAGATGCAGAATTATTCTACCCAGGATAGATGCAGAATTATTCTACCCAGGATAGATGCAGAATTATTCTACCCAGGACAGATGCAGAATTATTCTACCCAGGATAGATGCAGAATTATTCTACCCAGGATAGATGCAGAATTATTCTACCCAGGATAGATGCAGAATTATTCTACCCAGGATAGATGCAGAATTATTCTACCCAGGATAGATGCAGAATTATTCTACCCAGGACAGATGCAGAATTATTCTACCCAGGATAGATGCAGAATTATTCTACCCAGGATAGATGCAGAATTATTCTACCCAGGATAGATGCAGAATTATTCTACCCAGGATAGATGCAGAATTATTCTACCCAGGACAGATGCAGAATTATTCTACCTAGGACAGATGCAGAATTATTCTACCCAGGATAGATGCAGAATTATTTTGCCCAGGACAGATGCAGAATTATTCTACCCAGGATAGATGCAGAATTATTTTGCCCAGGATAGATGCAGAATTATTCTACCCAGGATAGATGCAGAATTATTTTGCCCAGGACAGATGCAGAATTATTCTACCCAGGATAGATGCAGAATTATTCTACCCAGGATAGATGCAGAATTATTCTACCCAGGATAGATGCAGAATTATTCTACCCAGGATAGATGCAGAATTATTCTACCCAGGATAGATGCAGAATTATTCTACCCAGGATAGATGCAGAATTATTCTACCCAGGATAGATGCAGAATTATTCTACCCAGGATAGATGCAGAATTATTCTACCCAGGACAGATGCAGAATTATTCTACCCAGGATAGATGCAGAATTATTCTACCCAGGACAGATGCAGAATTATTCTACCTAGGACAGATGCAGAATTATTCTACCCAGGATAGATGCAGAATTATTTTGCCCAGGACAGATGCAGAATTATTCTACCCAGGATAGATGCAGAATTATTTTGCCCAGGACAGATGCAGAATTATTCTACCCAGGATAGATGCAGAATTATTTTGCCCAGGATAGATGCAGAATTATTTTGCCCAGGATAGATGCAGAATTATTTTGCCCAGGACAGATGCAGAATTATTCTACCCAGGATAGATGCAGAATTATTTTGCCCAGGATAGATGCAGAATTATTCTACCCAGGACAGATGCAGAATTATTCTACCTAGGACAGATGCAGAATTATTCTACCCAGGATAGATGCAGAATTATTTTGCCCAGGACAGATGCAGAATTATTCTACCCAGGACAGATGCAGAATTATTCTACCCAGGACAGATGTAGAATTATTTTGCCCAGGATAGATGCAGAATTATTCTACCCAAGACAGATGCAGAATTATTTTGCCCAGGACAGATGCAGAATTATTCTACCCAAGACAGATGCAGAATTATTTTGCCCAGGACAGATGCAGAATTATTTCACTGTACTTGGATGGCACTGTTGGTGATTTACTATAGGTTTCGTGTTGTACTTACTCCTCCAAGAATTTGTTGGCACCCAAGCTGTCAATCAGGTTGTAGAATTGAGTGTTTTCATCCTCCTCCTGTGTTCCCTCCTGAATACTTTCTTCCCATTTTGTCTGATAAGTATTTTCAAACTCCACTTGCTCGCCAAGTTCTTCATGCAGTGTTACATTTGTTGGGATGCCATCGCCGTGTAGAAACTGACCTAAAGTGGTTGAAATAATGATGGTTATAGTAAAGCGGAACAAAAGTTCGGTTTAAAAAAAAACAACCTTTTTTACGTTGCAGCCACGTCCAGCCGGCAGATTTGAGATCGTAGATTGGCCAATCTCAAATGTCATGGGAGCCCCAGGAAAAGTAAGCTTGGCAGGCAAAGGTCGTGTTTTACATAACGGGGAATCACAAACTACAGTCTAAAAGACTCCAAGGCTGGACCACATGGGTTTTAATCCAATTTAAGCATTTGGGTGACTGGCTGTGGGACCCCCCCACCCCTCACCTGATATTCTTACCTTGCCAGCTAACCCGGAGCGCATGTGTGGCAGCAAGGTCAGTACTAAGCCGCAGCTTGGGGTGTTGCACACAGATCTTGAGTGTGGTTAAGCTCCCATTCAGCTTCTTTAGCTGCACATTAATATGCGTGGCTAAAGAAGCTGATTGGACGCCTGCACTGTAGGAATGCCAGAGAGGTATGTATATCGGGTGACCAGTGGGATTATACACAATAGGGGAATTGGGATGCCCCAAAGGTATGGAGCAAAACCTGGGATAGTCAAAGTCTTTGTTTTGGTTCATTTTAATAAGCAAGGTTCTTAGAAGCATTCACATTTGGCATGCACTGTGGTGTTAAACTAAAGAGACAGAGATGGTGCATCCCTATTTTAGCCCAATCTTCGGCATTCTCTTTAGTTAAAAAGCAGACTAAAACTAGGTTTTAGCCTGCTTCCCAGGGGCATCCTGATCTGGGATGTGTGAAAACCCCCCGATTCTCAATACCATACTTGATCCAGTAATCCTATTGCTCATGTGCAGTGCATACCTAGTCAGCGCACTCACCGAGCAAGGCAAACTTGAGTAGCTGCCAGTGTGCCCAGCCTTAAAGAGTGAACATGATCGAGAGCGCTCATCATGGCTGCAACCATTTAGATCTGTCTGGCCAAGTAAGAGTGCTGCGCGTGTCTAGGGCATGTGTCGTTGGATCACTGCACTGAGATGGCTTTAGGGCGAGGGGTTTCACACAGTGAGTCATCCCAGATCAGGATGCTCTGCAAGCTGTATCCGCACCTTTTAGACTTTAAAGCTGGGTTACCTGGGTTTGGTACTAAAATCGTTGTGCCTCCCTTGCTTGCTGAACCTAAAGTATTTTAAACATTCAGTCTGGTTCAAGAACCAGGAAGCTGTCTACTTCCCTAAACCATCCAATCTTCAGGGACCGAACTTTGGAGTACTGGGCCATTAGAACCAGCGTCCCAGGTTGGGCAGTGTTAGGTCTGGGTGTGGCAATCAAAATCAACCCTCATCAGACCTGAGCAGCTTGGCTTCATCTTTTTTGGTTTCCCAGTGTCCAGAAGCAGGAGCACCATACTCAATTGGAATTGCTTTGCAGGACCCTACAGTCTCCAAACGTTGCAATTCCCAGGGACACCTAACAACAGAAACAACGCTAACTGGCAATACGTTCAAGGTATCCCAAGGTCATTTGCAACATGGTGCATTGTAGATTCTACGAAAACCCCTGGTTGGACACTTTCCTCTTTTTTCATCCAAGTACCCGACAACGAGGATTCCTCTGCACATACCTGCAAACCAATATCTACAGAGAAGACCAAAAAAAGGACAAACTTACTAAATCCTGTAGTGAATTCTTCTAATGTCAGAGATCCGTTTCCATCAGCGTCCAAGGTACCAAATACATTTTCCAGTTCTTCTAGACTGAGTGGTAACTCGCCATGAAGCCTCTAAAGTGAAAGGTTTATAAAAAATGACAGTTATCTTACGTGACACACATTCATATTTCAGACTAAAAAAGAAGGGAAATAAAGGAAAATATGGGACATTTCAGGAATTGCACATCAACACCATATATAATTATTTATTCAAATAAATATATATATATATATATATATATATATATATATATATATATATATAGATTAAGGGGTTATTTAAGAAATGCTAAGGCCACGTAGTTCCAGATGAGTGTCAGGTCCCAGTCAAAAAGGTGTATTTATCAAGTCAAAAATCCAGAGTACCTGTGATAGTGCCAGGTAGTGTCCCATCTATCATCAGCACCGGCGATGGGATGAGTGCCGACACTGGGAGGCCGATTCATTAATAGCGGCAGGTAGCGACAGTTGAGCGAATGTAGCGGTATTTTCACAGCGCCCGCTAGTAGTCGCTGTGCTTGGCCGTTGTTCGGTTGTTGACAGCGACTCAGTTGGTGTGCAGTAATGTTGAATACAAGGTGACGAGTCGCTATTTGACAGGTTCCGCGATGTATGGGTGCGCATGATAGCGACTGGTCAGAGCGACCAGCTCCCACCATATTCATCAAAAAATCAGGGTAAAAAAATTCAAGCGCTGTGAAATCCAGAGCGCTGGAGGCGATGTGTTAAAAGTAGTTTTTTAACCCCCAAACCATATTTTTGGAAACAAAAAAAAAAATTTAGTAATATGAATACAATAATATCAGACCTGTAATATCAATTCAGCAAAACATTTTTTTTCCCCCTTAAAAAAATTATCTAACATGGCAGAAGTGGTCACAGAATTTTTCACATTTAAAAAAAAGAAAAAAACATTAATAACAATTAATTATTAATATTTAAAGATTGTTCCATTGAAATGCATTGGAGAGCGCCAGGTAGCGAGAGGTCATACCTGTCGCTGTTCAAGGTCGGACACTGGCGCTGTGGGCTGAGGCTGGAATAATGATGAATGAGTCGCTATATGGCGCTATCTCAGTCGCTAAGCAGGATGGGCTTGATAAATGTGTGATTGTGGTGGGGAGCCGGCGTTCTCGTGGCGGTGCCCGTCATTACCGGCCGCTCACCAGCCGCTACCTGTCGCTATTCCTTCATAAATAAGGGCCCAAGTTTCCTACAGTGACAGATAGGACCAGGCGCTCACCCTGCACTGTGTGGCCTGATCCCATACATTTTAATGGGCTGGGATGGTTACAATTATTTAAGCATTTTTGTCAAATTTTTTAAATTGTTTTTTGGGCTGGTGCATGTGCCACAGGACCCCCAGGCTGGTTGGAAGCACTTTTTAATGTGCTGCAAACTTGTGATTTGGGCCGTGATAAAGATATGTCATGTTTGTCTAATGTCCCTAATGCAATTCCCATTTTTATTAAAAAAATAAATTAATAAAAACCTTAAAAAATAAAAAAGGGAATCCAACAGGCGCTGTGTACCTGAATTCCCTTTTTTGAGCGCCTCTTGCAGTATAGGTTTATATAAGCCATGCGCTGCGAACACTGCCTGGCCGGGAGCGCTACAGCTGACAGCGCCGCCGGCCAGAAGCCGACTCTGTGATGCGGGCGCTGCTGAGCGCCTTGGGCGAAGATGCTCAAGTGGCACCAGCACAAATAATAATAAATTAACCTCCCCGTTATTAATTGCAATAATAAAAACACAATAATAATATTATAAGGCAGCACAGTTAGTAGCGTTGCATAGCCTGAACTTAGAACCTCCTGTATAGGTTCTCCTGGAGATGGAGAAGCAGGAGTTCCCAAGCAGCACGCACCCGCACAAGGGGGGCACAAGGGACTCCATCTGAAGTTCCAGTAAGTAGGTGGGTGCCAGACAACCACCAATCAGTTACTTGGTTGGACTATTATTTAATTATTTTTATATTATTATTAATATTATTATATTATTTTTATTATATTATATTATTATTATATTATTATTAATATTATTTAATTATTTATAAGGGAAAAAAAATACTATCTGGGGCCTCCACCAGATTTTGTGCCCAGGGGCCTCCACCACAAATAATCCGGCCCTCCTCTCACTACCCGCCAATTGTCTTTCAGAGGGAGGTCCCAGCTTGTTCATTTTCATTTTTGGGGTCACTAAATGAGCATACTGCTTTTGGTGAAATATCTTCTTCAGTAATGTCAGCTTGTCCTGACATAAAACTGTGCACAGGGCCCATCTCATGCGTTCTGAGCATTCAGGAAATAACATGTTCTCGTCATATTGCTTGAGAGTTATCCGACCCACGCAGCACTCTTCAGTGGAAATGATGTTTTCTCTTAGACGCTGTATTGATCCATATTTCAGGCTCATCCTTCTCTTTGCTGTTTAGAAATCTTTGTAATACACCTACTCCTACAAGTCATATATTTTCACTTGTAAAACGAAAAAAAAAATAAATCAGATTTAAAGAAGACCAATTCCTGTGAACATTCCCTCCCCTTTGAATCATGTGCCCCAAGGGCACCTTAATTTGGGATACCCTGCTGTGTGAAAGCCAGCAGTCCCTTAAACTGTCAATCCCAAAGCACATGTGTGGGGCTCATTTGGCATCCCTGCACCTATCAGACTTGAAAAGTCTCAGTTTTTGGTGATTGCTGTTAAACCCACTGATTCGGGGAGGCTGATTTATTAATAGCGCCAGGTAGCGACAGTTGAGCGACTGTAGCGGTATTTTCATAGCGCCCGCTAGTAGTCGCTGTGCTTGGCCGTTGTTCGGTTGTTGATAGCGACTCAGTCGGTGTGCAGTAATGTTGAATACAAGGTGATGATTCGCTATTTGACAGGTTCCGCGCTGTATGGGAGCGCATGATAGCGAATGGCCATAGCGAACGGCTCCCACCATATTCATCAACAAATCACGCTCAAAAAATTCTCGCGCTGTGAAATGCATGTTTAAACCCCAGAGCGCTGGCGGCGATGGGTTAAAAGTAGTTATTTAACCCCCAAACAACCATATTTTTGGAACCACAAAAAACACGTTTTTAAAAACATTTTGTAATATGAATACATTAATATCAGACCTGTAATATCAATTCTGCACAAATTTTTTTTTTTTTTTTTTTTACCATAAAAAAAAAACCTAACATTGCAGAAGTGGTCACAGAATTTTTGACATTAAAAAAAAAAAAAAAAAAACATTAATAACAATTAATTATGAATATTTAAAGAATGCTCCATTGAAATGCATTGGAGAGCGCCAGGTAGCGAGAGGTCATACCTGTCGCTGTTCAATGTCGCTCGCTGGCGCTGTGGGGTGAGGCTGGAATAATGATGAATGATTCGCTATCTGGCGCTCTCTCAGTCGCTAAGCAGGATCGACTTGATAAATGTGTGATTGTGGTGGGGAGCCGACGTTCTCGTGGCGGTGACCGCCATTACCGTTCGCTCACCAGTCGCTACCTGGCGCTATCCCTTGTTAAATAAGGGCCTAAGTAGCTTACGATGGAAAAGACCGCATTACAACACCCACTAAGGCAGGAGTTGGACAGTTTTGCACTTCAGGTCAGAGCACATTGCTATCCAAATGGCAAGTTTCATCAAGTTTGATGCAGGCACATGGGGTGTGGGGTCTAGGCTGTATTGCAAGGTCTTTGACCCTTCCACCCCATGTGCTGCACTCGAGGTTATAGGGCAGCCTCAGGTAAGCTGCTCCCAATTTATCCATTGCATTGTATGTCCCAAAAGGGAGGCTCTCAGAGATTGGAGTTAGGACTGCACCCCACAGAGGCACCTTGGCGCTTGGTGGTGCAACTTCAACATACTTCTGCAGATGTGTGTGACCAAGTCCTCTGTTCTTAACCAGATTTAGAGACAGATTATAGGTTTGTCTGCAAGCTAACAGGGTTGAGTGCTGTGGCTCCTTTAAGAAGTTTCATCAAGTTTCCCATTTTACACCTCCACATGCACTTCCTCCGTCTCTTCCACCGCCACATCCCCCTCTACCACCTCCTTCCCCCCAGACCTCTGACACCTGTAAAAACTGTAATATTTTAATATATTTTTGTATTTATTTATGTATTTATTGTGTTTGTATATATTTATGTATGCTTTTATTTATTTATGTATATATTTACGTATTTATATATGTATATATTTATTGATGCATATATTTATTTATGTATATATTTATGTATTTATGAAAATTTTTTTGTATTCTGTGATTATTTGGAGTGCTTTCCCTACCCCATTTTATGCAGGCCAACCCTCCAGGTGTTACTCCCCTATTTGGCCTCCGACATCCGTAAAATAAAATGTTATTTATTTATTTGTGTATTTATTTTTTTCATTATCTCTTATTATTTTGAGCACTTTACCTACC
This sequence comes from Gastrophryne carolinensis, assembly GCA_027917425.1. NCBI lineage: Eukaryota > Metazoa > Chordata > Amphibia > Anura > Microhylidae > Gastrophryne > Gastrophryne carolinensis. The sequence continues at coordinate 21,826,505 of CM051238.1, forward strand.
CCGTTTTGTGCAGGGCAATTTGGGCTCCGACACCCGTAAAACAAAATATATATATATATTTTAAATCTATTTTTTTATTTAAGTATTTATTTGATTTTTTTTGTTTTCTGTTATTATTTTTAGCACTTTCCCTACCCCATTTTGTGCAGGGCAATCACCCTGGGGTTTCCCTTATGATTCCCACCTCTCTAGCCCTTGCTATCCCCATTTTAGAGCCATTTTGGGCCCCCAAGTTCAGGGACCTGTTGATTTCAATGGTATTTGGGTTGGGGTACAGATCAAGTCCGGGTACCCGAAACAAACTTTGGAGGCAAGGTCGCCTGAACTTGATGAACCCAAACTTTTACAGGTTCGCTCATCACTAATTATAACTGATAAGGCTGGTCCCCCGTGATGAGTGTTTAACTGAATGTATCATCCCTGGAAAGCACCAGGAAGCAATATGGCTGACCATTCGAACAGCAGACTGCATTCGTGTTTTTATATATATTAGGGAAAAGGCTTTAGTAAAAAAAGGAAACGCAGGCTGTTTAGAGGCACATAAACATCCTTTCTGGGTATAGGCTCGCATTAAAATACGGGAACGATTTTCACCTAATACTTTCACTAGCGCAAAGTTTATTTAATTTACTTTTTAAGGTAAAACTTCAATAAGTCAAAAGTTTCTCAGTTTTTAACTTGCCTGAAAGTTTTGATAACTAATTTATGTGCACTTTTAGGAATGTATAAATTCTAAATTCTTAAATAAAGCCTAAAGTCTTTGCTTCTTTTCAATAGATATTTTAAAACAAACTTAAAGTCCCAGTGGTCAAGATTTTCACGCCTGGATTTGGGCATTTCCGAATGTGCATTCCCCAATGCCTTATGAGAAGCTGCAGACTACTCAGTGACTCACATTACCTGGCAGCTCTAATATCGCACTGGCCGCACTGACTCGTGAAGAAATTGATGCAGCCAGTGCCCAGACGCACAAACTTGAGGCTGCATCTGGGTGGATTGTGGGATACATACACCTTGACTTACAGCTCCAGATTCAACCAGAGCGTCCAGTGCTGCAACCTTTTTTGGCGCTAGAGTTAAATGAGACGCTAGCTGGAAGCTGCATTGGTGCCGCCTTTCTTCATTTATTAAATCGGACGCTGAGTGTCGCTTAGGCCAAAAAAGTGGCGCTGTGTGGCGCTGACGCTTCTTAAATAAGTCTCTCTCTCTATATATATATATCTATAGAGTGAGGGTTTACGATTGTCAGTCTTAAACATGTTAGTTCAATTTATGCTTCATAAAGTCACTTTACTAGCACAATAATGACTTTTGCAAATAAAACTTTGAACTGGTAGAATGAATGTATATATATATATATATATATATATATATATATATATATATATATATATATATATTAGGTATTGAATATTTATATGAATATATATATATATATATATATATATTTATATGAATATATATAAATTTTTGCTTCATAAAGCACCTTTTTAGCTAATGGTTTCTGCAAATGAAACTTTTGAATATATATATATATATATATATATATATCATTTAAAATAAATATATATATATATATATATACAATATAGTATTAACAATCTCAAACAATTCCCCAATATTTTGGCTCCGTAAAAATAATTTACTAGAACAGTCCCTTCTTAGGTAATCACCTTTGCAATGAAAGGAATGATATATATATAATATGTCTGTCACCTTTAGAACTGTTCCACTGCAGTGATTAGGGAGAAATTCTCCTAAAGGCTCTTAAAACTTAACATAATTTGGATAACCCCTATTATATATATTTTGTATATCTAATGTCTTATCTTTTTATTAAATAAATAAATAAATATATATATATCCATTAAATAAAGGTAAAGCCATAACCAGTGGTCTACTGGTTGACTATTGCTCTTACCTGCATGTCACCACGTGTGATAAAACCCTTATCCTCAATGTCACAAATCTGAAAAAACTCATGTGCTTTGCCCAGCATGGTCTGTTGTCCCAGGTCGTGTCCCGCTTCCCATCTAAGGTTGTCTTTTTGGACCCCTCTTTTGGTTCTCCGGTGCTTCCCTTGAAATGTTGAAGAATTTTCAAGAGCAGCCATTGCCGTGTTTGCTATTAGCGGAGGCTCCAAACTCTGGTCCACATCCACCTAGAAAAAAAAGAAGGTGAATTAGAGTGTAACCGTGATGCTTCTGATCATCTCTTAGCAACCGTCTCTTTAATTAGCTATGAAAGCCGGGAAAAGAATGGAAAAAGGTTTTCTGAAAGACCCAGCCTCGCTCCCATCCTTTTGTAAACTGGACTGGAACACACAACAAACGAGGAAACGGAGGCGCAACAAATGCCAAATTCTCATCACTTGCAGGACTTTGCAGCCCTCACACAGGTGGAGCAGAGGTCTATAATGTATCTAACAATTAGGAAGAATACGGAGAACCGGTTTGTGGACCTGTATCCCAATTAGCAACAATTGGTTTTACGTACAATCCATGTCATTGCCTAATTTCTGTTAACTAAGACCCTAAAACCCCTTAAGTGGACCTTCAGTGAAAAATGACTGGAGATATCCCCCCCCCCTTCCCCGGGCAGGGTCAGCCTTAGAGCTGCCCCCTGTTCACTTTCATTGTCCATCTTGGGGCTTATTCAGTACCAGAGGAAAACTTACAGGCTGATTCATTACTAGCGCCAGGTATTGGCAGATGAGCGTCTGTACAGAGTGTACTGTAGTAACATGGCCGTCATTGATGAATGAGATGTATGTTGGTCGCTGTAACACTAGTATTACGCTATAAGGAGCGAACGGCAGCGACTGCTCAGTGCGACCGACTCTCAGCGACTCACACCATAGTCATCAAAAAATCACCCTCACACAGCATCGGCGCTCAAAATTGGTTCCCTATAGCATAGAGCGCCAGATGCTGTGTGATAAAGTGATTTTTTGAACACATATCCACCAGTAACAAAGCGAAAACACACGGAATGACATTTTAACATTGTGACATTTACACTTTAGTTCCAGACCTGTAATGACAATTCTGCATAAAAATTAGAAAAAAAAACTTTTCAAAAAACTTTTTCGAGGCCAGGAGATGTAACACAATTATTTGAGAATAAAAAAAATGGAATCAGGAAAGGGATTTGAAGGAACGTCCATTGAAATGTATGGGAGAGCGAACGGTAGTGACAGGTTGCGCTCTGGAAGCTAGAGCTCCGGCGCTATACACTGAGCCGCCTGTAATGATGAATCGTACGCTACATGGCGCTGTTCCAGGGGCTCACCAGATTCGCTTTGATAAATGTGTGGCTCCGAATTTTTTCGCGCTGTGAATTCCTTGTTTAAACCCCAGAGTGCTGGCGGCGATGGGTGTAAAATAGTTTTTAACCCCCAAACAACCATATTTTTTGATTGTAAAATTATACAAGTTTTTATAAACATTTTGTAATATGAATACATTAATATCAGACCTGTAATATCAATTCTGCACAAATTTTTTTTTTTTTTTTTTTACCTTAAAAAAAATCCTAACATTGCAGAAGTGGTCACAGAATTTTTGACATTAAAAAAAAAAAAAAAAAAACATTAATAGGAATTAATTATGATTAATTAAAGATTGCTCCATTGAAATGCATTGGACATCGCCAGGGAGCGACAGGTCATACCTGGCGCTGTGATGGGATTAGCAGCGGCGCTGTTCGTTGCAGTCGGCTACATGATGAATCCCGCGCTAGCTGTCGCTCTCGCCAGCGCTAGCCTCATTTAGCTTGATAAATGCGTCATTGTGACCGCCGCCGGGCGTACTTGAGTCGGTAGCCGCCGTTAGCTGGCGGTACCTGGCGCTCGTCAGACACTACCTGGCGCTAGCCCTTGATAAATAAGGGCCAAAGAGAGATGAGTGGGGCAAGAAAAAGCACAAAAAACAAAAAAAACTGAGGAAAATACTTAGAATACACAGAGCAAGTGATTAGTTAACAAAAAATACAATTATTATAAATTGGCCCAAATCAGCCATAAAAAATCTTCGCGAACTCCCTCTCCCCCTTGTGGACACCAGCAGCCGAGGTGAACCGAAAGTAGGGTGAGAGCTTCGCCTATGTTATTATATGCTGCACATCAAGGATTTTAAATGTGAGTGCACCTTTTTAACCTTTTAGAGGTTTTTATTATTAAAAGCGATATTACGCTATATATTTCCTTCATTGATTTCTTTCATGCAAAAACCCACATTGAGCCACCTTCAAGCCCAAAATCTTTTGGTATTCATTAGGGATGAGCGAACCGAATTTTTTTTGGTTTGTGCCGATCGAATTTTCCCTGAAATAAAAAAAAAAAATGCCGGCATGGTGGGAGTGGGCAGGCCGACTGCGCTGTCAGCGGGCTGGCGGCGGCCCGCTGACAGCGTAGCCGGCCTGCCCGCTGCCACCATGCCGGCATTTTTTTTTTCAGATGAGCGATTCGTGAAAGTTCGATTTGGGCGAACCCAAATTTCTTGGGGAAATTCGGCGAATCGCCCGATTCAAACTTTCAAGAAGTTCGCTCATCTCTAGTATTCATCCTAACAACAATAGGATCAGATTTGAATTCAATAGAGCTACGGAGCAAGGAGTGGCTTATTCTTAAGGCGTACCAATATACGCCACCTGGTAAGGGTACCAAAAATAGGTGGTGGGCACGTGGTGGATGACACCTATGTGTTGAGCACTATTAAACACCTGCTGCAAGAGATTTGGGATATCCGGCATAAATTGCAGTTTGTTGTTTTTGTTTGCAGTCAATTTCTGGGACTTTAAAGTGGACCAACACCCAGGATTTTGACTATCCTGGGTTTTGGTCCACTTCAGGGGGGCACCCCGCTGTGTAAAACCCCCCAGAAAGCCCCCAAAACTCACCTCACCACGCTCCCACGTAGCCACGGACAAGCGGGTGACAGCGGCGGACAAGACAGAGCGTCCGCCGCCGCCTCCCGCGCGCCCCTCTGACAGTGCGCGCGCGCGCCCCTCTGACAGTGCGCGCGCGCCGGCCATTCACAGACGGCCGGCGCGGGGGCGCGCGGGAGGCGGCGGTGGGGGTTTTGGGGGGGGGGGTCCCTCACCGCGGGACATCCCGATCTCGGATGTCCCGCGGTGAGGGAGGTGATCACCCCTGGGTGACAGTCCACTTTAAACTCATGTATATAATTAAGGGACTTTGACATCAGATTTTTTATGGCTGATTTGGGCCAGTTTATAATAATTGTATTTTTTGTTAACTAATCACTTGCTCTGTGTATTCTAATTATTTTATTGTTTGCTGAGCCTATTGGGGATATTGGGTTCTTACACGTTTGAGCAGAATTCATACTTTCAACTAATTGTGTAAAATATCTAAATCTTCTAAGCGCGGGTTTTCATTTTCTTTATTTCCAATAAAGGAAAAATGGTGGAAAGGGTGAAGAAAAGAAAGGAAGACGGGGAGGCCGATTCATTAATAGCGCCGGGTAGCGACAGATGAGCGACTGTAGCGTGATTTTTACAGCGCCAGCCAGTATTCGCTGTGCTTGGCCGGCGTTTGCTTGATGACAGCGACTCAGTCGGTGTGCGGTAATGTTGAATACGGGCTATGGGGTCGCTGTTTCACAGGTTCAGCGTTGTATGTGAGCGCCTGACAACGAATGGCCAGAGCGAACGGCTAGCTTCATATTCATTAAAAAATGACGCTCCGAATTTGCTGGCGCTGTCCATTCCTTGATTAAACCCCAGTGCGCTGGCGGCGATGGGTGTTAACTAGTTTTTAACCCCTAAACAACCATATTTTTTGATTGTAACGTTATACATGTTTTTGGAATCATTTTGTAATATCAATATATTAATATCAGACCTGTAAGATCATTTCTGCACAAATTATTTTTTTTATTTTTTTTAACTTTAAAAAAAAACTTAACATTGCAGAAGTGGTCTCAGAATTTTTGACATTAAAAAAAAAAATAAATAAATAAATAATACCAATTAATTATGATTAATTAAACATTGCTCCATTGAAATGCATTGGACATCGCCAGGGAGCGACAGGTCATACCTGTCGCTGTGATGGGATTAGCAGCGGCGCTGTTCGTTCCAGGCGGCTTCATGATGAATCCCGCGCTAGCTGACGCTCTCACCGGCGCTAGCCTCATTTAGCGTGATAAATGCGTCATTGTGACCGCCGCCGGGCGTACTTGAGTCGGTAGCCGCCGTTAGCTGGCGGTACCTGGCGCTCGTCAGACACTACCTGGCGCTAGCCCTTGATAAATAAGGGCCAAAGAGAGATGAGTGGGGCAAGAAAAAGCACAAAAAACAAAAAAAAACAGGAAAAAAAGAACAAGCAATAAAGGAAAAATAGTAAAATAATTAGAATACACAGAGCAAGTGATTAGTTAACAAAAAATACAATTATTATAAATTGGCCCAAATCAGCCATAAAAAATCTTCGCGAACTCCCTCTCCCACTCGTGGACACCAGCAGCCGAGGTGAACCGAAAGTAGGGTGAGAGCTTCGCCTATGTTATTATATGCTGTACATCAAGGATTTTAAATGTGAGTGCACATTTTTAACCTTTTAGAGGTTTTTATTATTAAAAGCGATATTACGCTATATATTTCCTTCATTGATTTCTTTCATGCAAAAACCCACATTGAGCCACCTTCAAGCCCAAAATCTTTTGGTATTCATTAGGGATGAGCGAACCGAATTTTTTTTGGTTTGTGCCGATCGAATTTTCCCTGAAATAAAAAAAAAAAATGCCGGTATGGTGGGAGCGGGCAGGCCGGCTGCGCTGTCAGCGGGCCGGCGGCGGCCCGCTGACAGCGTAGCCGGCCTGCCCGCTGCCACCATGCCGGCATTTTTTTTTTCAGATGAGCGATTTGTGAAAGTTCGATTTGGGCGAACCCGAATTTCTTGGGGAAATTCGGCGAATCGCCCGATTCAAACTTTAAAGATGTTCGCTCATCTCTAGTATTCATCCTAACAACAAGAGGATCAGATTTGAATTGAATAGAGCTACGGAGCAAGGAGTGGCTTATTCTTAAGGCGTACCAATATACGCCACCTGGTAAGGGTACCAAAAATAGGTGGTGGGCACGCGGTGGATGATACCTATGTGTATGAGCACTATTAAACACCTGCTGCATGAGATTTGGGATATCCGGCATAAATTGCAGTTTGAAAATGTAACGAGTCAATTTCTGGGACTTTAAAGTGGACCAACACCCAGGATTTTGACTATCCTGGGTTTTGGTCCACTTCAGGGGGGCACCCCCCGCTGTGTAAAACCCCCCAGAAAGCCCCCAAAACTCACCTCACCACACTCCCACGTAGCCACGGACAAGCGGGTGACAGCGGCGGACAAGACAGCGCGTCCGCCGCCGCCTCCCACGCTGCCTAGAGGGGCTGCCGCCGCCGATGAGGTACGTTTTTCGGGGGTTTTGGGGGGGGGGTCCCTCACCGTGGGACATCCCGATCTCGGATGTCCCGCGGTGAGGGAGGTGATCACCCCTGGGTGACAGTCCACTTTAAACTCATGTATATAATTAAGGGACTTTGACATCAGATTTTTTATGGCTGATTTGGGCCAGTTTATAATAATTGTATTTTTTGTTAACTAATCACTTGCTCTGTGTATTCTAATTATTTTATTGTTTGCTGAGCCTATTGGGGATATTGGGTTCTTACACGTTTGAGCAGAATTCATACTTTCAACTAATTGTGTAAAATATCTAAATCTTCTAAGCGCGGGTTTTCATTTTCTATATTTCCAATAAAGGAAAAATGGTGGAAAAGGTGAAGAAAAGAAAGGAAGACGGGGAGGCCGATTCATTAATAGCGCCAGGTAGCGACAGATGAGCGACTGTAGCGTGATTTTTACAGCGCCAGCCAGTATTCGCTGTGCTTGGCCGGCGTTTGCTTGATGACAGCGACTCAGTCGGTGTGCGGTAATGTTGAATACGGGCTTAGGGGTCGCTGTTTCACAGGTTCAGCGTTGTATGTGAGCGCCTGACAACGAATGGCCAGAGCGAACGGCTTGCTTCATATTCATTAAAAAATGACGCTCCGAATTTGCTGGCGCTGTCCATTCCTTGTTTAAACCCCAGAGCGCTGGCGGCGATGGGTGTTAACTAGTTTTTAACCCCTAAACAACCATATTTTTTGATTGTAACGTTATACATGTTTTTGAAATCATTTTGTAATATGAATATATTAATATCAGACCTGTAAGATCATTTCTGCACAAATTTTTTTTTTTTTTTTTTTACTTAAAAAAAAAACCTAACATTGCAGAAGTGGTCTCAGAATTTTTGACATTAAAAAAAAAAAAAAAAAAAAATAATACCAATTAATTATGATTAATTAAACATTGCTCCATTGAAATGCATTGGACAATGCCAGGGAGCGACAGCTCATACCTGGCGCTGTGAAGGAATTTGCAGCGGCGCTGTTCATTCCAGGCGGCTTCATGATGAATCCCGCGCTAGCCGTCGCTCTCGCCGGCGCTAGCCTCATTTAGCTTGATAAATGCGTCATTGTGACCACCGCCGGGCGTACTTGAGTCGGTAGCCGCCGATAGCTGGCGGTACCTGGCGCTCGTCAGACACTACCTGGCGCTAGCCCGTGATAAATAAGGCCCTAAATCTTCTAAGCACGGGTTTTCATTTTCTATATTTCCAATAAAGGAAAAATGGTGGAAAAGGTGAAGAAAAGAAAGGAAGACATAGGGAAAGTGAAGAGAGGGAATTGAAAGGAACCTTCCCAGGCTTCGCTAACCTCCCCATGTGCCCAGTCCCTGACATTACATGCCCAGGGTAATAAGACACTTTCAACACTAAAACCAGGGGCCCTTTTGATGATGCCCAGTTTACCCCCTCTTTGATGCCAGGGACGCACCAATAGTCTCTGCTGTTTCAGTCATTATTAATTGAACTGAATCTAAGGGGGTTATTTAAGAAGGGATAGCGCCAGATAGCGCCTCGTAGCAGCAGGCAGCGTCTGGTGAACGCCGGGCGCTGTACGCAAAACCACATTTCTGAAAGCGAATCTGGCGAGCAACTCTAACAGCGCCATGTAGCGTCACGTGTATTATTACAGGCGGCTCAGCGCATAGCACCGGAGCTCTGGAAGCTAGGTATTACCTTTCGCTCAGTGTCGCTCTCTCATACATTTCAATGGCTGTTCATTTGCTTGTGTTTAAACAGCGTGTGACTTTTTTTTTTTGCTCCAATCATTAGGGTTGATTCAGCCCCTTTCTCAACATTTTTTGGAAGGTTTTGCCACCAAACGAAAAATCACTCAGCAATGAAAACTCTTCACGCAAAAATTGTCGCTGAACAAAAGGCTCTGCTGAATCAGACAAGGGGGAAAAATAGACGAGAACAGAAATTTTCACGCAAAAAAATGTTGAGAAATGGGCTCTGAATCAACCCTATTGTGTGACCTCTCCTGGCTGCAAACAAACATTTTTCGAAACTTTTTTGACTTTTTATATTTTTATGCAGAATTGTCATTACAGGTCTAAAGTGTTAATGTCACAATGTTAAAACAATGTCATTCCATGTGTTTTCGCTTTGTTACTGGTGGATATGTGTTCAAAAACAGACTTTAATCACACAGCGCCTGGCGCTCTATGCTACAGCGCCCAGCTTTAGAGCGCCGACGCTGTGTGTGTGTCCTTTATTGATAAGTATGGTGTGGGGCACCAAGAGTCGGTCGCACTGAGCTGGCGCTACCTCTCGCTCCCTGCAGCGCTGTACTGGTGTTAGAGCGCCCAACACACATCACATTCATCAATGCCGGCCAGGTTACTACAGCAACTAAGGCGCTCTGTTACAGCGCCCAATGCATGATTACAGCTTCTACTAGCGGTCACTCTAAGTGCCGCTATACAGACTCTCATCTGCCGATTCCTGGCATCAATCAGCTGAATCAGCCTCCACTTTTTTTAAATGACATGAAAAACTTTACTGTATGAGCCAAGATGGGGGCCCCTTTAATGTCTGGACCAGAGCCCTGTATATTGTCGACACCAGGGCCCCATTTAAAGTGGACCAACAGCCTCCACTGATCGGCCCGGGAATCTTATAGACCGATCAGTCCCCTGACTGCGGGGCACCCCGATCGGTGCTGTGTGAAACCCCCCAGAAAGCCCTAAATCTCTACCTGCTCCTCGATCCAGCGCCGCCCACCGCCCGCCTCCCGTTTGTGAATGGCCGGCGCGGGTGCGTGCCCTGTAAGAGTGACGCTCGGGAGGCGGCGGCAGGTGCGCTCTCTTGTCCGTCGCTGCCTCCCGCTTGTCCGTCGGCGGGGATTGGCAGCAGCGGTCACGTGGAAACGGGGAGAGGTGAGTTTTTAGGGCTTTCTGGGGGGTTTCACACAGCTGGGCACCTCCCACTGAAGTGGACCAAAACCCAGGATAGTCAAAATCCTGGGTGTTGGTCCACTTTAATGTCTGCACCATGCTTCCAGTGGGGATAGTTATGAAGACCATGCGGCTTAAGTGATGATGACATTTACCTGCAGCAACACCGTCACAGCTGTATTTACAGAGATTAAGGGTTGGCGTAAACTGACTTTGCTTCGCATTTGCACGCCGTCACTTTGGGATTTAGAATCTTTCAGTTTACAGGTATTACTGTTGTAGAGTTGTGATGCTGTTTGCATTGAGGGTCGGCTCAAACTCGATCCAAACTTTGCCGATTTGGGGTGAAATTCTTAAAAAGAAAACCTTAACCCCTTAACATTAATAGGAGACGGGGAGGCCGATTCATTAATAGCGCCAGGTAGCGACAGATGAGCGCCAGTAGCGTGATTTTCACAGCGCCCGCTAGTATTCGCTGTGCTTGGCCGTTGTTCGCTTGTTGACAGCGACTCAGTCGGTGTGCGGTAATGTTGAATACGGGGTTAGGAGTCGCTGTTTCACAGGTTCCGCGCTGTATGGGTGCGCCTGACAGCGAATGGCCAGAGCAAACGGCTCCCAGCATATTCATTAACAAATCACGCTCAAAAAATTCTCGCGCTGTGAAATGCTTGTTTAAACCCCAGAGCGCTGGCGGCGATGGGTTAAAAGTAGTTTTTAACCCCCAAACAACCATATTTTTTGATGATAAAATTAAACAAGTTTTTCTAAACATTTTGTAATATGAATACATTAATATCAGACCTGTAATATCAATTCTGCAGAATTTTTTTTTATTTTTTTTTTACCTTAAAAAAAAAAACTAACATTGCCGAAGTAGTCACAGAATTTTTGACATTTTAAAAAAATGAAAAAAACATTCATATCAATGAATTATGAATATTTAAAGATTGCTCCATTGAAATGCATTGGAGAGGGCCAGGTAGCGAGGGGTCATACCTGGCGCTGTGATGGGATTAGCAGCGGCGCTGTTCGTTGCAGTCCGCTACATGATGAATCCCGCGCTAGCTGACGCTCTCGCTGGCGCTAGCCTCATTTAGCATGATAAATGCGTGATTGTGTCCGACGCCTGGCGTTCTGGAGTCGGTAGCCGCCGATAGCTGGCGCTACCTGGCGCTAGTGAGACACTACCTGGCGCTATCGCTTGATGAATAAGGGCCTAAGAAATTGTTTACCTGCACAGCAATGAACATTCCACACTGAATATAAACTGGATGCTGGCTGGAGGAGGCCCCAGTGTCCAAAAGCCTGGGCAATTATCAATGTGCACACTCTGATGAAGTGGCAGTAGGAGGTTGCCACGCAACGCGTCAGTGGTGCTGGTATGCTGGGCATTATGGTGGATTAGGACTTTGTTATGCGGTAATGTAGATTGCTTCTGGATATTACTTAGAATCATGTTTAACTAATTATTATTGTGGTAGTATTTCTGTTATTTATGCCCGGGAGTCTCTCACCTCTTCTTAGCACTTTCTTGCACTCAGCACTTTCACTTTACACATGTATATATGGTATAGTGATATTAGTTCTTTTTCACTTAGCCTCTAAATTGCTATATTTAATTATTATTCTTTTATCACTGTATATATTCTCACTTTGTATTGCACATATCACTAGCACAGCTCGAGGGTCAGACTCCGGGGCATTTTTACAGACTTTGCAGGTTTTGCACATTATTGACTTGATACATTTATTATGTATTGATGACTCATATTAGTCCGTCATGTATTCCCGCCCATGCACATGTTTTTAATTGATTTTAAATGTATAAGTTTTGGCTATTACTAATAAAAGTTTTGAAATATTAATAGATTGGTATATCTGTTGAGCGGCTGCTTTTGGAGGCCCTGGGGCTTGTGCTGGCAGCCCCCTTAACATTAATAACTAATGTATTTTAGAGAAAAGAAAAAGAGGACCTGTGAGGAATATGGGAAATATATTTTATTTCTAATACCCCCCAGGTGCCCTTTTCATAGCAGACAAACTTTCTTGACAAATTCCCCTCCTTCACAAAAGACTTTACTGTCATGCCATCTGCTGACTCTCACCTGTGGCCGAGGAATGAGCCAAGAGCAATAAGTATTGCAGCTGCCCTCCTCCCCCCTCCCCCCGGTGATTAGAGTCCCCCCTAGCGCTGCTGCTACCCGCAGTGAGTACGACCTCCCCCACTGCTGCCCTCTCTTCCCCCCTCCCCGACAATTGCAGTCCCACCTTTGCTGCTGCCCCCCCCGTGAGTATGCCCCCCACCTCTTCTGTCCTGCTTAGCCCCCCTCCCCCAAGGTGATTAATGTTGCATTGCTGCTGCCCCCTCCTTCCCCCGGCAAGTATGGCCCCCCACTGCTGCCCTGCTCATCCCCCCTCCCCCCAGGCGATTACTGTCACGCCACCACTGCTACCCCCTCCTGCCCCCCCCCTGGCGAGTATGGCTCCACTGTTGCTACCACCCTCCTCCTCCACGTGCATGGGAGTGTGTGTGAGAGTGAATGCATGCACAAAGTGCGAGCATGGACATTTGGGAGTGCGCACATGCATTTTGGGAGTGCGACAATGGACGTTTGGGAGTGCGCGCATGCACTTTGGGAGTGCATGCATGGGCACTTGGGAGTGTACGTATGGACTTTGGGAGTGCACGTACAGGCATTTCTCGTCTAGCATCAGGAAAGAAGCACAGCCAGGGTGCCTTTGCAAGTTTTGGGAATCTTACAGACGCCGCCCATTATGCTGATTATTATGCAGCATCACACATCCAAGGGCCACGCCTACTTTTTCAGAAGAGAACTCATGAGGTGAAACTGTAAACCTCGATATCCTAGCCATTCTTCTTCAATGTAACCATGGAAAACAGTTTAGGACAGCACTAAAATGTAGCCTGACGCAATTGTGTAACAGTTACCTTTGCCTGCAGTAGCACTTTAGTTTGATGTGGAAAATTAAATATTATAATTAGTATTACTTATTTAGTTCTAGCCGCCTGTATGCCATCTCTCACATTGTCAGTGTTTAGGGGAATTTTCACTCCTCCCTCCTCATAGGTTTAAACCATTACCAAGAATGTTATGTCTGCTTGATGAGAAACAGATGTTCTTCATGTCTGAACTACACCGTCCATATATGTGTATCTGTATATGTTTGAAATGTCCAATGGGAAAATGGCATGTGTTCAGGCATCCAATCAGAATGGTCATTTAAGCATCTTTGTCTAAAACTGTATTTAAGCAAGCAAAAGAGCCAGCAATTCGGACAATGGCAATTGAAGTAGCGGCCCCAGGTTGATGGAATAAACATTGCATTTTCTGAAGACCTTTGCTTTTGAGTCAGTTCAATTTCCACTTCAAGTTTTGTAATTTATTTAATAAATATCACATGTTATATTATGAAATCTAATTGTGTCTTAGCTGAAGTGTGGGGCCACAGAATGATTTCCTCTGGTGGCCCCAAGAATGATTTCCTCTGGTGGCCCCAAGAATGATTTCCTATAGTAGGCCCCAAGAATGAATCCCTCTGGTGACCCCCAGTAAAGATTTCCTCTGGTGGCCCCAAGAATAATTTCCTCTGATGTCCCCAAGAATGATTTCCTCTGGTAGCCTCAAGAATGATTTCCTCTAGTAGGTCCCAAGAATGATTTCCTCTGATGTCCCCAAGAATGATTTCCTCTGGTGTCCCCAAGAATGATTTCCTCTGGTGTCCCCAAGAATGATTTCCTCTGGTGGCCCCAAGAATGATTTCCTCTGATGTCCCCAAGAATGATTTCCTCTGATGTCCCCAAGAATGATTTCCTCTGGTGTCCCCAAGAATGATTTCCTCTGATGTCCCCAAGAATGATTTCCTCTGGTGGCCCCAAGAATGATTTCCTCTGATGTCCCCAAGAATGATTTCCTCTGGTAGGCCCCAAGAATGAATCCCTCTGGTGACCCCCAGTAAAGATTTCCTCTGGTGGCCCCAAGAATGATTTCCTCTGGTGGCCCCAAGAATGATTTCCTCTGGTGGCCCCAAGAATGATTTCCTCTGGTGGCCCCCAATAATGATTCCCTCTGGTGGGCCCCAAGAATGATTTCCTCTGGTGGCCCTAAGAATGATTTCCTCTGGTGGCCCCAAGAATGATTTCCTCTGGTGTCCCCCAGTAAAGATTCCCTCTGGTGAGCCCCGATAATGATTTCCTTTGCTGGCCCCAATCATACACTGGGTGTGAGGGTAAAGTCTATTGAATTCCATAAGTATAAACTGTGCTGTATTTTGGTTTGGTTGTTTATACATGTTTCAAATATGTTTCTGGACACTAGATGGCGCTATTGCTGCTGTTCTATACTGTAACTTTTTAGGAAAATGTTGGAGGCTCTTTGTTAACCTTAAACACAAACCAGGGGGGTTATTTAAGAAAGGATAGCACCAGGTAGTGCCTTGTAGTGTCTGGTGAACGCCGGGCACTGTACGCAATACCACATTTATGAAAGTGAATCTGGTGAGCGCCTCTAACAGCGCCATATAGCGCCACATGTATTATTACAGGCGCTCTAGGTTCCTGAGTGCAGGTATTACCTTCCGCTAACTGTCGCTCTCCAATACATTTCAATGGCCGTTCATTTGCTTGTGTTTAAACAGTGTGTTTGACATTTTTAGTTTCTCCAATCCTTGTGTGACGTCTCCCGGCTGCAAACAAACACTTTTAGAAAGTTTTTTTGACTCTTTATATGTTTATGCAGCATTGTCATTACAGGTCTGGCGCTAAAGTGTTATTGTCACAATGTTACAACAATGTCTTTCCATGTGTTTTCGCTTTGATACTGGTGGATAAGTGTTCAAAAACAGACTTTAATCACACAGCATCTGGTGCTCTATTCTATAGCGACCAGCTTTAGAGCACCAACGCTGTGTGTGTTTTTTTTTATGAACATGATGTGGAGCGCCGAGAGTCGGTCGTACTGAGCTGGCGCTGCCTTTCGCTCGCTGCAGCGCTGTACGTGTGTTAGAGCGTCCAACATACATTCTCATTCATTAATGCCGGCCAGGTTACTACAGCGACTGAGGCGCTCTGTTACAGCGCCCGATACCCGCTTACTAGCGGTCACTCTAAGCACCGCTATACAGACGCTCATCTGCCGATACCTGGTGTTAGTAGTGAATCAGCCTCCAGGTTTTCTGTTGTATTATATACGTTTTGATTTGGGATGCCCCATTGTGTGAGACCCCCCTGGAATCACTCGCTCCCACATCACATGCACGGGCAAGTTCTTGCATTCCTGCACTGCATGCTCCCTGTGCCGGGCATATATAAAAGGTGTATTTTAAATGTTTTAAAACAATATAAAAAAAACACTCCCACGTGTAATTTTCATTGCAAAAAAAACATGCAAAATAACATGCGAGTTAAAACTCTCTGAATAACACGAGTTTCACTTTTTGAGAGGCTTTCATACAAGAAAGTCCCTCATTTGCAGAAGTTTCATGCATGAAATAAATTATTTGCGGAAAATATACACCTGAATAAAAATGGTCTGCTCAGTTTGGAGAGTGGGAAATTCGTAAGTGGCGGCATCCGCCGCGGTGTGTACGCTCCTTTCCCAGCTTATCTGAATGGCTGTGACAGGAGCGTGCGCACAGCCCGAGGATGCAGGGGATGCGCCCGCTGTCGCTCCCCATGGTAAGTAAACAGAGCCATTTGCCAAAAGGCGAATGGCTTGGATTGGACGAGAACCTGCATATGCGCCACTGGACCGGGGTGAGGTGAGTGATTACAGATTACATTTTTGACTGTAGTTCCACTTTAATGTTGTAATTTTGCCTATTATTGGAATTTATTTCACCTTTTTATGCCCAGTTAGTGAAGCCCCAGTCATTTCTGAGCGGGTGACCCTTTACCAGTGGGCGATTCCCCGCCACACATCCTGCGGCTGGAAGCCCAAGAATGGGCAGAGGCACTTACCTTTGCCTTTGCTTACAGCTAATGAGGTTTGCAGGGCAGGCTACCACAGTGCTGTGCTTCTTTTGCTGATCACTGGTGGTTACAGGGGGCAGCAGAATAGGACAAGGGGATGAGGACATGAGTGCCGGCCTTCTACCCTGAGAGTGCCCACCAGAGATCACAGACATTAAAGCAGACCAAAAGTTTAAATATATTTTTGATTTACTTAGGGGAAGCCTAATAGAGATGCCCCACAGTGTAAATCCCTAGGGAACCCTGCCATGCAGCATACTCACCCACTTCCAGGATTCCGAGGTGATCAAATGTGGCATCAAGCCAGAGCCAAAGTCACAGCGCTGTTCCTCCAGTTCCAGGGCTGACAGGGGATCCGCGCCACACCCTAAGAGCAAAGCTAACCAACCAGACACGGGGAGGCCGATTCATCAATAGCGCCAGGTAGCGACAGATGAGCGACTGTAGCGTGATTTTTTCAGCGCCAGCCAGTATTCGCTGTGCTTGGCCGGCATTAGCTTGATGACAGCGACTCAGTCGGTGTGCGGTAATGTTGAATACGGGCTGGGGGGTCGCTGTTTCACAGGTCCAGCGTTGTATGTGAGCGCCTGACAACGAATGGCCAGAGCGAACGGCTAGCTTCATATTCATCAAAAAATCACGCTCCGAATGTGCTGTCGCTGTCCATTCCTTGTTTAAACCCCAGAGCGCTGGCGGCGATCTGTATTAACTAGTTTTTAACCCCTAAACAACCATATTTTTTGAATGTAACATTATACATGTTTTTAGAATCATTTTGTTATATGAATACATTAATCTCAGACCTGTTAGATCAATTCTGCACATATTTTTTTTTTTTTACTTAAAAATAAATCCTAACATTGCAGAAGTGTTCTCCGATTTTTTGACATTAAAAAAATTAAAAAAAAAATTATTACCAATTAATCATGAATTATTATAGATTGCTCCATTGAAATGCATTGGACATCGCCAGGGAGCAACAGCTCATACCTGGCGCTGTGAGGGAATTTGCAGCGGCGCTGTTCGGTCCAGGCGGCTTCATGATGAATGCCGCGCTAGCCGTCGCTCTCGCCGGCGCTAGCCTCATTTTGCTTGATAAATGCGTCATTGTGACCGCCGCCGGGCGTACTTGAGCCGGTAGTCGCCGTTAGCTGCCGCTACCTGGCGCTCGTCAGACACTACCTGGCGCTATCGCTTGATGAATAAGGGCATTAGAAGGAGTCAGAGGCAGCCAATAGCGAGGGGCTGGATGGCCAGCCAATCATTTAGTGGCATCTGCTAGCCAATAGCACACAGGTTAAAGATCTCAGTCGGCCAATCGGTGGGGAGAAGGAAGATATCTCTATTTTTGCAGGGTGATTTTATAGTTTGACAGGGTGACAGGGGGGTAAAAACCGGTGACTCCCTATAAAACAGGCGACTTGGCATCCCTGCAGTGGGGCATCCCAAATTGGGATGTGTTAGAGAGAGGGATTTAGGCAGCCGTGAAGTCTTTAAGATTCCAGGGTTGCCGCTGATGGGTTTTGGTCCACTTTAAATCTGGCCCTGCCAATAACTGTACACTGCTTGCTTCTCCAGTAAGCGCCATGGCCATGCAATGCAGATACCGTTTGCTAACTGCATTGCTGTCACTTAAATGCCCCGGCCTGTGCGCGTAAAATGCAGATCCCTCGGCCCCTCACTGACTGTAATGAGGGATGCCTCTCACTGACTTTAATGAGGGATGCCTCTCAATGACTGTAATGAGGGATGCCTCTCACTGACTGTAATGAGGGATGCCTCTCACTGGCTGCAATGAGGGGTGTCCCTCACTGGCTGCAATGGGGGATGCCCCTAACTGACTGTAATGAGGGATGCCCCTCACTGACTGTAATGAGGGATGCCTCTCACTGACTGTAATGAGGGATGCCTCTCACTGGCTGCA
This sequence comes from Gastrophryne carolinensis, assembly GCA_027917425.1. Taxonomy (NCBI): domain Eukaryota; kingdom Metazoa; phylum Chordata; class Amphibia; order Anura; family Microhylidae; genus Gastrophryne; species Gastrophryne carolinensis. The sequence continues at coordinate 21,844,791 of CM051238.1, forward strand.
ATGAGGGGTGTCCCTCACTGGCTGCAATGGGGGATGCCCCTAACTGGCTGTAATGGGGGATGCCCCTCTCTGACTGTAATGAGGGATGCCCCTCACTGGCTGTAATGAGCGATGCCTCTCACTGGCTGCAGTGAAGGATTCCCTGGCTGTAATGAGGGATGCCCATAACTGGCTGTAATGAGGGATGCCATTAACTGGCTGCAATGGGGGATGCCACTAACTGGCTGTAATGAGGGATGCCCATCTCTGACTGTAATGAGGGATGCCCCTAACTGGCTGCAATGGGGGATGCCTCTCACTGACAGTAATGAGAGATGCCTCTCACTGACTGTAATGAGGAATGCCCTTCACTGGCTGTAATGAGGGATGCCCCTCACTGACTGTAATGAGGGATGCCCCTCACTGGCTGTAATAAGGGATGCCCCTTACTGGCTGTAATGAGGGATGTCCGGCCTGTGCATGTAGAATGCGGATACCTCGTTAACGCTGAATTTATTTACCAAGTCTAAACCAGAGACTGATTCTGGTCCATGTGGCCAGAGGCATAGCTAGGCTTTCTGGCACCCGGGGCAAAGATTCAAAGCTGCACAAAGATTCCCAGCTACGCCCCTGCATGTGGCCCCATTACACTGTTCTCCTGAGGCGGGTGCAGAGTAAACATCAACCCTCAGGACACCGCCGCTACCATGTGAGCCATGTGATCCAAGGCTGGATGCTGGCCCTTCCCTGGGGCGTCCTTTGAAATAATAGTCCAGCCAAGTAACTGATTGTCTGGCACCTGCCTACACTGGCTGCAATGAGGGATGCCCCTAACTGACTGTAATGAGGGGTGCCCCTAACTGGCTGCAATGAGGGATGACCCTAACTGACTGTAATGAGGGGTGCCCCTAACTGGCTGTAATGAGGGATACCCCTAACAAGCTGTAATGAGGGATGCCCCTCGTTGATTGTAATGAGGAATGCCCCTCACTGGCTGCAATGAGGGATTTACCTCACTGGCTCCAATGGGGGATGCCCCTAACTGGCTGCAATGAGGGATGCCCCTAACTGACTGTAATGAGGGATGCCCCTAACTGGCTGCAGTGAAGGACTTCCCTCACTGGCTGCAATGAGGGATGTCCCTCACTGACTGTAATGATGTATGCCCCTAACTGGCTGTAATGAGGGATGCCCCTCACTGGCTGCAGTGCGGAATGTCCCTCACTGGCTGCAATGGGGATGCCCCTAACTGGCTGCAGTGAGGGATGCCCCTTACTGACTGTAATGAGGGATGCACCTCACTGGCTGTAATGAGGGATGCCCCTCACTGACTGTAATGAGGGATGCCCCTCACTGGCTGCAATGCGGGATGTCCCTCATTGGCTGTAATGAGGGATGCCCCTAACTGGCTGCAATAAGAGATGCCCCTAACTGGCTGTAATGAGGGATGCCCCTCACTGGCTGTAATGAGGGATTCCCCTCACTGGCTGTAATGAGGGATGCCCCTAACTAGCTGTAATGAGGGATGCCTCTCACTGGCTGTAATAAGAGATGCCCCTCACTGGCTGTAATGAGGGATGCCCCTCACTGGCTGCAGTGCGGAATGTCCCTCACTGGCTGTAATGAGGGATGCCCCTAACTGGCTGCAATGAGAGATGTCCTTAACTGGCTGCAATAAGAGATACCCCTCACTGGCTGTAATGAGGGATGTCCTTCACTGGCTGTAATGAGGGATGCCCCTCACTGGCTGTAATGAGGGATGCCCCTCACTGGCTGCAGTGCGGAATGTCCCTAACTGGCGGTAATGAGGGATGTCCCTCACTTGCTGGAATGAGGGATGCCCCTAACTGACTGCAATGAGGGATGCCCCCTAACTGGCTGCAATAAGGGATGTCCCTAACTGGCTGCAATAAGGGATGTCCTTCATTGGCTGTAATAAAGGATGCCCCTCACTGGCTGTAATGAGGGATGCCCCTCACTGGCTGTAATGAGGGATGCCCCTAACTGGCTGCAATGGGGGATGCCCCTGAATGGCTGCAATGAGGGATGCCCCTCACTGGCTGTAATGAGGGATGCCCCTAACTAGGTGCAATGGGGGATGCCCCTGAATGGCTGTAATGAGGGATGCCCCTCACTGGTTGTAATGAGGGATGCCCCTAACTGGCTGCAATGAGGGATGCCCCTGAATGGCTCTAATGAGGCATGCCCCTCACTGGCTGTAATGAGGGATGCCCCTGAATGGCTGTAATGAGGGATGCCCCTCACTGGCTGTAATGAGGGATGCCCCTCACTGGCTGTAATGAGGGATGCCCCTCACTGGCTGTAATGAGGGATGCCCCTAACTGACTGTAATGAGGGATGTCCCTCACTGGCTGCAGTGCGGAATGTCCCTCACTGGCTGCAATGGGGATGCCCCTAACTGGCTGTAATGAGGGATGCCCCTCACTGGTTGTAATGAGGGATGCCCCTCACTGGCTGCAGTGTGGAATGTCCCTCACTGGCTGCAATGGGGATGCCCCTAACTGGCTGTAATGAGGGATGCTCCTTACTGACTGTAATGAGGGATGCACCTCACTGGCTGCAATAAGGGATGCCCCTCACTGGCTGTAATGAGGGATTCCCCTCACTGGCTGTAATGAGGGATGCTCCTAAGTAGCTGTAATGAGGGATGCCTCTCACTGGCTGTAATAAGGGATGCCCCTCACTGGCTGCAATGAGAATGTCCCTCACTGGCTGTAATGAGGGATGCCCCTAACTGGCTGTCATGAGGGATGCCCCTCACTGGTTGTAATGAGGGATGCCCCTAACTGGCTGTAATGAGGGATGCCCCTCACTGGCTGCAGTGCGGAATGTCCCTCACTGGCTGCAATGGGGATGCCCCTAACTGGCTGTAATGAGGGATGCCCCTTACTGACTGTAATGAGGGATGCACCTCACTGGCTGTAATGAGGGATGCCCCTCACTGACTGTAATGAGGGATGCCCCTCACTGGCTGCAATGCGGGATGTCCCTCATTGGCTGTAATGAGGGATGCCCCTAACTGGCTGCAATAAGGGATGCCCCTAACTGGCTGTAATGAGGGATGCCCCTAACTGGCTGTAATGAGGGATTCCCCTCACTGGCTGTAATGAGGGATGCCCCTAACTAGCTGTAATTAGGGATGCCTCTCACTGGCTGTAATAAGGGATGCCCCTCACTGGCTGCAATGAGAATGTCCCTCACTGGCTGTAATGAGGGATGCCCCTAACTGGCTGCAATAAGGGATGCCCCTAACTGGCTGTAATGAGGGATGCCCCTCACTGGCTGAAATGAGGGATGTCCCTCACTGGCTGTAATGAGGGATGCCCCTAACTGACTGCAATGAGGGATGCCCCTAACTGGCTGCAATGAGGGATGTCCCTAACTGGCTGCAATAAGAGATGCCCCTCACTGGCTGTAATGAGGGATGTCTTTCACTGGCTGTAATGAGGGATGCCCCTCACTGGCTGTAATGAGGGATGCCCCTCACTGGCTGCAGTGCGGAATGTCCCTCACTGGCTGTAATGAGGGATGCCCCTAACTGGCTGAAATGAGGGATGTCCCTCACTTGCTGTAATGAGGGATGCCCTTAACTGACTGCAATGAGGGATGTCCCTAACTGGCTGAAATGAGGGATGTCCCTCACTTGCTGTAATGAGGGATGCCCCTAACTGGCTGCAATGAGGGATGTCCCTAACTGGCTGCAATAAGGGATGCTCCTCACTGGCTGTAATGAGGGATGTCCTTCACTGGCTGTAATGAAGGATGCCCCTAACTGGCTGCAATGGGGATGCCCCTGAATGGCTGTAATGAGGGATGCCCCTCAATGGTTGTAATGAGGGATGTCCCTAACTGGCTGCAATGAGGGATGCCCCTGAATGGCTGTAATGAGGGATGCCCCTCACTGGCTGTAATGAGGGATGCCCCTGAATGGCTGTAATGAGGGATGCCCCTCACTGGCTGTAATGAGGGATGCCCCTCACTGGCTGTAATGAGGGATGCCCCTCACTGGCTATAATGAGGGATGCCCAGCCTGTGCGTGTAGAATGCGGATCTCTCTGCAACGCTGAATTTATTTGCCAAGTCTGAGGCCAGAGGCTGATTGTGGTCCACGTGGCCAGAGGTGTAGCTAGGCTTTCTGGCACCCGGGGCAAAGATCCCCAGCTACGCCCCTGCATGTGGCCCCGTTACACTGTTCTCCTGAGGCGGGTGCAGAGTAAACATTAACCCTCAGGACGCCGCCGCAATGTGAGCGCGATTTCCTCACTCACTTGCCATGTTGTGTAACGTGTCGCTGAATACCCGGGCAGCAGATTCCACACTCATGTTTCCTTATTGTCATAAACCATTTGAAAGGTACCAGGGAAAGGCCTGAATAGGCCCAACACAAAGCGCCCTGAAACTGATCTCTGTGGGAAGGATTCTGGGGTAATATTAGTCTTTGACTGATACAGTGTTACACTAATAGGAATAAACAATGGCATTTTTTTCCATAAAATAAAGAAATGAAATTTCCTCAAAACCGCGCAAACAAAAAATTGTGTTAATAATCAAATTATAATATCTCGCTCCGAGCAATGGGCCGGTGTCACAAACAGTCCTTTTTATGCGAAAATACCAAATATATACAACAACGGAGTTTGTGTATACATATGCCCTCAGCGAGATGCCTCCATAAATGTTCACAATAACAATTACATTTCTTTTTCACCCAGTGTAATTATTTTTCCATTATTCTTCATACAAATTAAAGAAGGGCTCCGGCCCTTTAAGGTCGGCAGCCCCATGACTGGCCTGCACTTCCTGCTGGAAGCTGACCAGCCATGGGATTGGGGGATGAGATCGGGGGAAGTGACCTCAGGGGAGGGGGAGGGGGCAGTATAAAGGGGCTGGTTCCCTCCTCCTCTTCCTCTTTGGCCCCCGATCTCTTCGCTGGAACGTGCTTTCCCGCCCGCCCGCCCTTTATTGGGGGGGATGGAATGGTCGATTGGTCACAGGGAAGGCTGGTTGGTGTTTTGGGGCAGTTTTGTTGTTTTGTTCGGGATAGGTGTTGTATTATGTTATATATATATATATATATATATATATATATATATATATATATATATAAAAATACAAATGAATAAATAAAAAAAAATAATAATAAATATAATTCAACAAACGATAAGACTAGAAAAAGAAGATTAATATATATTTATTGACATTTGTTACGTTAACAGGATACTTGTAGTTGTTTTGGTTAGGTATAATTTGTGGGGTATTAATTGGGTATATGTGTCAATGCGTATGTTGTAAATTCATTGTTACTGTTTTATTTATTTGTCACAGCTTTGGTGGTCTCCTCTGTTCGGGTCTGAGATGGCACGGAAAGTGGGGGTAGGAAGCGGCTGTTTCGGCGGAAAACAGGCCAGGAGGATAGGTGACTGATTTTAAGGGGAGGGGAGGGACAAATGAGAGGGGGTAAGGTGGATCTTGGCAGTTAGCCCCGTTGAGCTACCAGGCCTAGGAGGGATGCGGCCGGGCTCACGAATCGCCTTCTGTTTCAGATTCGATGGGTAGTTGAGCCTTCGGGCCGCCTCCCCTCCCCTCCTGTTGGTAGGTAGGGTATGGTGGAATCTCAGACCTGGATCGGGGAGATCGGGAGTGCATTGTTAAAGGAGCAGTATCGCGAAATTTGCATTAAAATAAATAAATAATTAAATAGCCACACAATAGCTTCTAACATGTGTATAAATAATCTGGCGATAGAAAAAGGAAAAAATATATGCCTTTCTTTTAAATTGTATAATTACAATGGCTCAGTCCATTTGCTGAATAGGGGGATCTGCTGGGTTGTATTTAGTGAGCTGCTTCATTTAGCCCACTGGTCTCCTAGCAACACTTTACCTCAGAGGCTGACACTGTAATCAGTGGTAACGGCTGTGTGTGTGTGTGAGGTGCTGCTTTTGTTATGAGACCAGGTGACTCAAATGTGTAAAATCTATACAAAATAAACTAAACTGACTGAAAATAACTGAAATTCTTCTTTGAATAACTGTGCAGGAAAATCTAAAGGTATTAAAGTGGAACAAAACCCTGAGTGGCCGACCCTGAAGTCTATAAGACCCGGCCATTGACCTTGCCCCTTGGGCATTCTAAATCAGGATGCCCACTGTGTGAAACGACCCCTGGATAACCACAGATCCCCCCATTTTTCTGGCGCACTCACGCAGATAGTCATTTAGACAGGCCGGGCGGCCAGGAAGGTTACTGCTTAGGCTCCCCATCTGCGTGCAAACAGCGCTGATTGGATGAGAGCCCGCGCATGCGCTGTGGGACAGGGAAAGGTACGTTTTCACAGGCGACTTGGGGATTTCACATATCAGGGCATCCCAAGTCAGGATGCCCCCAGGGGCACAAATCAAAACTCCAGATAGTGAAAATCCTGGGTTGGGCATTGCTCAAAACACACAAAGCTGAAAGAAAGATCATATGGAAAAATGTGTTGTAAGAATATGAAAGAGAAAATGGTAAACTGAAAGATTCTGCAGCAGAGCCAACATGAAGGGAAAACTGTCAAAATCAGCTAAATGACTTCTAGAGCTTTTCTCTCTGTTTTAGATATATAAGTTCTGGCCAGGCAATGTTGCAATGTTGTTATCTTATGCTGGACGGCTGCCAGCACTGAACAGCTGATACTTTGATACATTGTTTCGCCCCTCTCCTCAGCGTGGAACAGGCCAGAGTGTCGGGACACTCAGCAGACATAAACATGAGCTATTAGTCTACAGCTGCTCAACACACACATCATTTTTTTCTAAATTTGTAATTCTCACTCCAACACCTACCTACATTCAAAGTACCATTAAAATATAAGTCACCAAGAAACATTTGCGATGCTGCTCCTTTAATTGTTATTTATTATTGTTTTTATGTTGAGGCTGTGGCCAATTGAAATTCCATCAATTCCGAAGAAGTGGTTGTTGGCTCCATTATTTGGGAGTGTGGGTGGGTTGGTGTCAGCTGAAGGCGTATGGAGCGCTAGCACAGTCATGAATCCCTCCACCTATAGATGAAATCACGTACCAGTTCCCCAATAAAGAGATCGCTTTGAATCAATAATCAGTTTCGTTCCACTTTAATGGCTCCAATAACATATATTTAGAGTATGGCAACCCAAATGCCTTAATGAAATCTCCTCAGCATGAGCATATCCAAATGATCGCACATTAAGCAATATTTAAAACCATCCACGGTTTATTTGAAACGAAGTGACAAGTAAAAAAAAAAAAAAAAAAAAAAGACACCGCACATAGCGTGATATTGTTTCTAGTGCTCAATAGCTATCCTGCGGTCCTTAAAATCAGCTTACCAAAACAATGAAATCAACACACATATAAACCAGAAGAGGCAGAGTGATTTCTTATGTCTCCCCTCACTAGTATCCACAATGCGTCTTTCCCCCGGCCACGGGTCCCGACGCTGCTCAGATACCAAGCGATCACGTGATCCTGCGTAGCTCCGCCTGACGCGTTTCGTCATCATCCATCGACTTATTCATTGGGCCCAATTGGGAGTCTAAGAGACTCCAAGGCCGGATTCTGGGCTTCCTCTGGGGCATCCCTAATCGGCAGGGCCGGATCAGTGTGGTGGAGGTATACACAACAGTGGGTCATCCCAAATTGGGATCTCCTGGTGGATAGTGAAAATCACACTGATTGCTCCTCTTTAAACATTAGGCAGCACTCCGCAGTGCATACATTTCCTATATACAGAATGTGGCTCGGGGTCACGGTGAGGGCGGAAGGTTTGAGGGGCAGGCGGGGTGTTCCCGGGGGAGCAGAACGCTGCTGCTGTACTAACAAGCCGCCACATTGCAGCCAATATTGACTCAGCGTCTCTATCTTTTTATTTTTAACTGATAAGCAAATAGTGTTCCACCCACTTAATATTTGTTTATCTAAAGGGGGAGGGGCAATACGATACATTATCGGCGTAAGAATGTTCCGGGAAGTCGCCATACGAGTTATACCGAACTGAATACAAAGCTGGAATGTAGTTTAGTTAGAGGGGGAAGGAAGGGGTTAATGCCAATATACTATTCCAGTAGTGACCCATTTGTTTTAGCTAAAGCCCTGATTGAGTAAACTTGCCTTAAAGTGCAACAAAACCCAGCTGGATCGGCCCGGGAATCTATAAGATTACTGGGCCGATCCATTCCCTCCCCGCGGGGCATCCAAATTCAGGATTTCGTTGTGTGAAACCCCCCAGGTCGCCCGCTACACCTTAATCCCGGTCCAACGGCGCATGTGCGAGCCCGACCGCATCCCCGATATCCCTCTAGCAGGGCGTGTGCCTGTGCCGGCCATTTGAGAATGAGAATTGAGCTGAGTGCGTACAGTGGCTTCTTATCTGCTGCACACGCTGCATTGTGTTAAACAGCCCTTCACAGAGTTGCCAGTGATCTGACCCTGCCTTCGGGGGCCCCAAGCATTTGCATGGTATGCCTGGTGGTTAAGCTTGCCACTGTCTGTACCCACAGGGCTCCAAATCTACTCCAGAAAAAAAGTAACTCGGCCCGACTGTTGGTCTTACGCAGGGGGTGGGCTTTGGCCAAAAAAATCAACCCAGCATTTTCCTGGTTGTGGCCAGCCCATGAGCTGCTAATCCCCACCCCAAAGTGCATACCTCCCAAGTGCCCTTGATTTGGAGGGACTGTCCCTCTTTTGAGTCTGTGTCCCCAGTCCGTCGTTGTTCCTATTTGTCCCTCTTTGAGGTGTAACATAGATGATTCATTTGCCTACTCAAAGAGTTTATATTGTTTTAACTGTTGCAACCTATCTTTTATCTATCCCTCAATTAGGGGGCGTGGCCTCATTTAACAAATGTCCCTCTTTCACATCCTGAAAAATTGGTAGGTGTTCCCAAAGTGTTTCTGGTTGATGAGTGAGTTCACGTTGAGGCTTTAGCACTGCAGTGACAGATCATGGGCAAGGCTGGATATGACGATTCTTAAAGTGATGCTACTGACGTTTTATTTTTGCTTTTGAAAAACGTGGTCCCGCCGTCAAAATTGTTTAAAATCTCTGTGCATTCATCCCTTATTTCTAGCCATACGTAGGCATCCAAATTCAGGATTTCGTTGTGTGAAACCCCCCAGGTCGCCCGCTACACCTTAATCCCGGTCCAACGGCGCATGTGCGAGCCCGACCGCATCCCCGATATCCCTCTAGCAGGGCGTGTGCCTGTGCCGGCCATTTGAGAATGAGAATTGAGCTGAGTGCGTACAGTGGCTTCTTATCTGCTGCACACGCTGCATTGTGTTAAACAGCCCTTCACAGAGTTGCCAGTGATCTGACCCTGCCTTCGGGGGCCCCAAGCATTTGCATGGTATGCCTGGTGGTTAAGCTTGCCACTGTCTGTACCCACAGGGCTCCAAATCTACTCCAGAAAAAAAGTAACTCGGCCCGACTGTTGGTCTTACGCAGGGGGTGGGCTTTGGCCAAAAAAATCAACCCAGCATTTTCCTGGTTGTGGCCAGCCCATGAGCTGCTAATCCCCACCCCAAAGTGCATACCTCCCAAGTGCCCTTGATTTGGAGGGACTGTCCCTCTTTTGAGTCTGTGTCCCCAGTCCGTCGTTGTTCCTATTTGTCCCTCTTTGAGGTGTAACATAGATGATTCATTTGCCTACTCAAAGAGTTTATATTGTTTTAACTGTTGCAACCTATCTTTTATCTATCCCTCAATTAGGGGGCGTGGCCTCATTTAACAAATGTCCCTCTTTCACATCCTGAAAAATTGGTAGGTGTTCCCAAAGTGTTTCTGGTTGATGAGTGAGTTCACGTTGAGGCTTTAGCACTGCAGTGACAGATCATGGGCAAGGCTGGATATGACGATTCTTAAAGTGATGCTACTGACGTTTTATTTTTGCTTTTGAAAAACGTGGTCCCGCCGTCAAAATTGTTTAAAATCTCTGTGCATTCATCCCTTATTTCTAGCCATACGTAGGAAGCCATTTGCTGTAATGATTAGTAATTGCTCCGCTCACAGCTGAGCTCTCCTAGATACATTTTAGATACCTTGTTTCCACTGTCTGAATGCTCTGTGGCTGTGTCTCAATTAAAGCGGGTTGGTGATTTTTGACTGTAATTCTGCTTTAAGATGACAGGATAATACATAGTAACAGCTTCCCCCTCACACAGAATTATTTTGCTACAGCAGCTGTTTATTCAGTGCGTGTGTGTGTCTGTGTGCAGCCAGACAGACATGATGCTCTGTGATTCTGAGGCATATATCTCTCTCATTTTAGTGAGGGCTGCTACTGGCACAGCTCCCCACCCCATGATCATGTGTAAACAGGACTGTTAAGGTGTGTAGCAAGATGGCTGCTCCCATGTAGTTCAGGAGCGCAACATCTGCATGGAGTGTATCTTAAGCCACTGACCATGAGAGAGGGGGGGAAACTTATTAAACATTCTTTTTTTTTGACTGGGTGTTGGGTCACTGCAAAAAAGCAAAGTGACTATATCTTTACGGTCAGGGGTATAACTATAAGAGGTGCAGAGGTAGCAACCACATCAGGGCCCAGAAGACCGGGGGTCCCATCATCGTTGCTCTTATTGATTCAGTTCGGGCTTTCATAGTATCATTCATGTACAGAAAAAGAAGCACCATGTGTCTCTGCTGTTTCAGTCTTTAGTTGTTTAGTTGTATCCAAATTATGTTAAAATTGCAGGGAAAAAAGGTTTCTGCACAAGCCAAGTAGGGGGCCCCATTTAAAGTGGACCAAAACCCACCCTGGAGTCTATGAGACGGCAGGGCAGACGTACTTGCTCTCCCAGATTTGGGATGCCCCGCTGTGTAAAACCCCCCCCCAAGTCGCCCAATAAATTCACCTTCTCCCCGATCCGACGGCGCATGCACGGGTGACGCTGCTCTCTCTGCTATACATTTAGCGGGGTGCGTTCCCACTCTGGGCATTTGTGAATAGCCAGCGCGGGCATGCTCCCTGTTAGAGGGTAGTGGGGGATGCTGCCGCCGGGGCACTCAGGTCCACTTGTCAGGACTTGGCTGGCGCCAAGACGGTCCTTAGGCGAGTGGGCGGGAGCAGATCTGAGTACGCTGATTGGACAGGATGCCACGCATGCGCCATAGGACCGGAGACAGCTGGGGGTTTCACACAGCGGGACATCCCCAAACGGAGTACCCCGGGGGCAAGGACCCAAACTCAGGATAGTCCTGGCTTTTGGTCCACTTTAATGTTTTCATCAGGCTCCGGAAACACTATGGGGGTTATTTAAGAAGGGATAGCGGCAGGTAGCGCCTCGTAGCGGCAGGCAGCGTCTGGTGAACGCCGGGCGCTGTACGCAAAACCACATTTATGAAACCGAATCTGGTGAGCACCTCTAACAGCGTCATGTAGCGTCACATGTATTATTACAGGCGGCTCAGTGTATAGCGCCGGCGCTCTAGGCTCAGGAGCGCCATATAGTACCTGTCGCTCAGTGTCGCTCTCCCATACATTTCAATGGCGTTTCATTAGTTGTGTACAAATAGCGTGTTTGCCAATTTTATTTTTTTTTTTTGCTCCAATCATTGTGTGACGTCTCCTGGCTGCAAACAAACACTTTTATACATTTTTGGGATTTTTAATATTTTTATGCAGAATTGTCATTACAGGTCTGCCACTAGTGTTAAAGTGGACCAACACCCAGGATTTTGACTATCCTGGGTTTTGGTCCACTTCGGTGGGGCACCCCGATCGGGGGTGCCTCGCTGTGTGAAACCCCCAGAAAACCCCAAAAACTCACCTCTCCCCGCTCCCACGTGACCACTGCAGCCAATCTCCGCTGCCGGACAAGCGAGGTCCGTCGACGGACAAGCGAGCGTGCCCGCCGCCGCCTCCCGTGCGTCACTCTTACAGGGAGCGCGCCCGCGCCGGCCATTCACAAACGGCCGGCGCGGGTGCGCGCCCTGCTAGAGGGATGCGCTAGCGGCGGCAGTGGCTCGCACATGCGCCGCTGGATCGAGGAGCAGGTAGGGATTTCGGGGCTTTCTGGGGGGTTTCACACTGCCGGGCACCCCTGATCAGCATCGGGTGTTGGTCCTCCCGGGCCGATCAGCATCGGGTGTTGGTCCACTTTAATGTCCCAGTGTTATAACAATGTCATTCCATGTGTTTTCGCTTTGTCACTGGTGGATATGTGTTCAAAAACAGACTTTAATCACACAGCGTCTGGCGCTCTATGCTACAGCGCCCAGCTTTAGAGTGCCGAGGCTGTGTGTGTGTAGTGTTTTGTTAAATATGGTGTGGAGCACCGAGTGCCGGACGCACTGAGCTGGCGCTACCTATCGCTCGCTGCAGCACTATACTGTTGTTACAGCGCCTAACACACATCACATTCATCAATGCGGGCCAGGTTACTACAGTGACCGAGACGCTCTGTTACAGCGCTTGATTCCCGCTTACAGCGTCTCCTAGCGGCCACTCTAAGCGCCGCTATACAGACGCTCATCTGGCAATACCTGGCGTTAGTAGTGAATCAGCCTCCACATTCTGTCGCTGTACAGCAAAAAGAACCCTAGAATACCTAAGCCCTCCCTGCTCTATCCAGGACTAACAGAAAAAAAAGCCTCCAGCAAAAAACAAGTCACCCCATCATAAATTGCCAGTGTGACATTACTGCCAGCACCAGGGCAAAGAATGTGTGTATCACTCATACAGTACTTACCTTTACACTGATATATAACATCATATAAACACTGCCTGTAAAATAGTGAGCACAAGGCATGCTGGGAATGATCTGTCATTGCATGTTGAGACGGGTCCTCTCTAGGAATAATAGGCCTATAATTATCTCTCTGCCATAAAAAGTGGCATTATACCATGAGGATTTCCTTAAAGTGGACCAACACCCAGGCTGATCGGCCCAGGAATCTATAAGATTCTCGGGTGGATCAGATCCCTCCCCGCGGGGCATCCGAAATCGGGATGCCCCACTGTGTGAAACCCCCCATTCACTTTACCTTACTCCTGTTCCGACGGCGCATGCGCGGGCCGCATCTCGCACTTCTCTCTAGCAGGGCGGCCGTTTGTGGATGGCAGCGCGGGCGCGCTCCCTGTTAGAGGGAAGCGCGAGATGCGGCCGTCAGCGCACTCGGAGCCGCTGTGGGTGTCCGTCCCTTGTACGTGCGTACCACAGCGGCTCTGAGCGCGCTGATTGGACGAGGCCCGCGCATGTGCCGTAGGAGCGGGGTGAGGTGAGTTTTTTCTGCCACTCTGGGGGGTTTCACACATCGGGGTGCCCCGCGGAAGTGGACCAAAACCCAGGATAGTGAAAATCCCGGGTGTTGGTCCAGTGGACCAAAACCCAGCACATAGATTCCCAGGCCGATCGATACCCTCCCCCCGGGGCATGCAAAATCGGGATGTCCCGCTGTGTGACACCCCCAGGTCACCCCCTACACTTACCTTACTTCCCGATCCAACGACGCATGTGCGAGCTGCGCCCGCATCCCCACTATCCCTCTAGCTGGCGCATGCCCGCACCAGGCATTTGTGAATGACCGGCGCGGGTACGCTCCCCGTTAGAGGGAAACGGGGGATGCGGCTGCCAGAGCGCTCTGGGCTGCTAGCCTTAGATGCTGGCTTATATTTAAAGATGAATATTCACATGACCGAGAAGTGGTTTGGGTGAGCTTTAAGGTTCCAAAAGGGAAGATGGAGGATAGTGCTAAGTGATTTAGATAAACATTGTAGGCAAGCACTTTAACCTCCCTGGCGTTGTGAAATAGACAAATGCAATGGTAACGAAAGCTTTACCATTGCATTTGTCTCTGACACACGGCTCCGCCCCCATGAGCCTCTGCGGCTCACAGAGACGGAACCCGGAAGCGGAGAGGGACGCCGCAGCCGCGGCTCTCACCTGCGATCGCGGCGGAGACATCGCTGGATCGCAGGGAGAAGGTAAGGAGGCTGCGCCGCCCGCTCTTGCTCCCAGATCGATCCCGAGCGTGACTCGGGGTTACCGCCACTTACAGCGCAAATTAACCCCGAGTCACGCTCGGGATCACCACCAAGGGGGTTAATGAGTTAAGTTTGTAGTGCGCAGGCGCAAGATCGTAAGGATTTCCGTCTGGACGATTATTTATTGAAAAAGGGAAACAGAATCGAACGGGAAACGTAAAGGATTCGTGGGAGGATACGATGGGAAAAGGGCAAAAACGAAAGCCTACATTGTAACATGTGAAAATGAAACGGAAAAGTCTGGATGGAAAATTACATCCTCGTATTCGTAATCTGCCGTACGAACGGACGGAAACTTTACAGAAGGTTTTCAATGCATGCATAGAATCGCTCGTACACTCATACGAGAACGGAAACATTTCACAAAAAAAACAGATTGGCACTAAAACGGAAGTTTTTTTTGTCTCTCTGAATCGAGCCTAATATATAAATAAATATATATATATATATATACATATATATATATATATAGCGCTTTTTCTAGGGAAGGGCAGGAATATTGACTGGGAGGCCGATTCATTAATAGCGCCAGGTAGCGACAGATGAGCGACTGTAGCGTGATTTTTTCAGCGCCAGCCAGTATTCGCTGTGCTTGGCCGGCGTTTGCTTGATGACAGCGACTCAGTCGGTGTGCGGTAATGTTGAATACGGGCTGGGGGGTCGCTGTTTCACAGGTCCAGCGTTGTATGTGAGCGCCTGACAACGAATGGCCAGAGCGAACGGCTAGCTTCATATTCATTAACAAATCACGCTCCGAATGTGCTGTCGCTGTCCATTCCTTGTTTAAACCCCAGAGCGCTGGCGGCGATGTGTATTAACTAGTTTTTAACCCCTAAACAACCATATTTTTTGAATGTAACATTATACATGTTTTTAGAATCATTTTGTTATATGAATACATTAATCTCAGACCTGTTAGATCAATTCTGCACAAATTTTTTTTTTATTTTTTTTTTACTTAAAAATAAATCCTAACATTGCAGAAGTGGTCTTTTTTGACATTAAAAAAAAAAAAAAAAAAATTAATACCAATTAATTATGATTAATTATAGATTGCTCCATTGAAATGCATTGGACATCGCCAGGGAAGCGACAGCTCATACCTGGCGCTGTGAGGGAATTTGCAGCGGCGCTGTTCGGTCCAGGCGGCTTCATGATGAATGCCGCGCTAGCCGTCGCTCTCGCCGGCGCTAGCCTCATTTTGCTTGATAAATGCGTCATTGTGACCGCCGCCGGGCGTACTTGAGTCGGTAGTCGCCGTTAGCTGCCGCTACCTGGCGCTCGTCAGACACTACCTGGCGCTATCGCTTGATGAATAAGGGCATAAGCCCAAGGCCATTAGGAGGCCCCTGTTAGTGATGCAGACCATAAGACAGGCCCTGTGTAACTGCAGGTCCTAGCGCGCTCCCCTCCCTGGCAGGTTCCCTCTGTCGTCATCGTATTGGTTAATGCGTCTTTCAAGGAACTCGTGTTTCAGGTTTGATGTCACTTTAAGCGCTGTCGCCAGCTCAGCATCTGCTTCCTAATTGCCCAGATCCTTTAATGACTCACTTATAAAGCTCTGTTGTCTAAATTAAGGAAGTGAGCGAAGAAGCGGAAAAGCAGGTTTCCAAAGAGCTTTACCTGTGAACTCAACACAACAGAGAGAAGACGAGAGCTCTCTACTGTACCTCTGCTCGCCAAGCTTCCCGACACACACAGACCTCCCAACTTTTCAGGGTGGGAAAGAGGGACAATTGTTAAATTAAGCCACACCTTCTCAATCATTGATGGATAGGATATAACAGTTACAACAATAGAAACACTTTGAATGGGCAAATTAATGATTTATTGATACAGATCTGCATGTTACACCTCAAAGAGGGACATAGGCCCTTATTTATGAAGGAATAGCGACAGGTAGCGACTGGTGAGCGGCCGGTAATGACGGGCCCCGCCACGAGAACGCCGACTCCCCACCACAATCACACATTTATCAAGGCAATCCCGCTTAGCGACTGAGAGAGCGCCATATAGCCACTCATTCATCATTATTCCAGCCTCAGCCCACAGCGCCAGCGTCCGACCTTGAACAGCGACAGGTATGACCTCTCGCTACCTGGCGCTCTCCAATGCATTTCAATGGAACAATCTTTAAATATTAATAATTAATTGTTATTAATGTTTTTTTTTTTTTTTTTTTTTTAAATGTGAAAAATTCTGTGACCACTTCTGCCATTTTAGATTTTTTTTAAGTTTTTTAAGGGAAAAAAAAATTAAAAATGGTACAGAATTGATATTACAGGTCTGATATTAATGTATTCATATTACTAATGAATGAATGGTTTCCAAAAATATGGTTGTTTGGGGGTTAAAAAACTACTTTTAACCCATCGCCGCCAGCGCTCTGGGGTTTAAACAAGCATTTCACAGCGCGAGAATTTTTTGAGCGTGATTTTTTAATGAATATGGTGGGAGCCGGTCGCTATGGCCAGTCGCTATCATGCGCTACCATACAGCACGGAACCTGTTAAATAGCGACTCCTAACCCAATATTCAACATTACTGCACACCGACTGAGTCGCTATCAACTACCGAACAACGGCCAAGCACAGCGACTACTAGCGGGCGCTCTGAAAATGCCGCTACAGTCGCTCAACTGTCGCTACCTGCCGCTATTAATGAATCGGCCTCATAGACAAACAACGAGGGACAGGGGGACATGAGCTTAAAAGAGGGACAGTCTCTCCAAATCAGAGACACTTGGGAGGTATGCACACGTGTGACGCCGCTGCCAAACTCGTCCTGGGAAATTTGTACCAAAGTTTGGCGTGTTACAGCAAAATGTTCGAAAGTGCTGCTGAGTTTAAAAAAACTAAACATGAGCTTCGCTGTGTCAACCTGCAACGTCACATGAGTCATTAAACCGCAATTCCACCTAATCTCAATGATCTAACTACACAAAAACAAGACACACAAAACCAAAGAAGGCTGTCGGATACCAAAACTGCTCTAGCACCTTTGTGTTGTACTATGGGGGGTTATTCATCAAGCCATAGCACCGGGTAGTGACAGGTAGCGAACGGTGAACGCCGGACGCCGTACGCAATACCACACTTATCAAAGCGATTCCGGTGAGCGCCATGTAGCAATTCATCATCACAGAGGGCTCAGCGTATAGCGCCAGCGCTCTAGCTTCCAGAGCGCCAGGTATTACCTGTCGCTACCTGTCGCTCTCCCATACATTTCAATGGACGTTCCTTTTCTTCTCTTTAAACAGGGTTTTCTTTTACATTTTTTTTTTTTAATCCAATCATTGTGTGACCTCTCCTGGCCTATTAAAAGTCATTTTTAAAAAACTTTTTGGATTTTTTATATTTTTATTGTCATTACAGGTCTGGTATTAAAGTGTTAATGTCACAATGTTATAACAATGTCATTCCATATGTTTTTGCTTTGTTACTTAAGGATACATGTTCAAAAACAGACTTTAATCACACAGCGTCTGGCGCTCTGGGCTACAACGACACAAATTTGAGCGCCGGCGCTGTGTGGGGCTGTTTTTTTTTTTTTAATGAATATGGTTTGAGTCGCTCACACTGACCAGTCGCTACCATTCGCTCCCATGTAGCGCTGTACTGGTGTTATAGCGACTCACACATCAAATTCATCAATGCCGGCCAGCGACTGAGGCGCTCTGTAACAGTGACCCATAGCCGATCACAGCAACTACTAGTGGTCGCTCTGAGCGCCTCGCGCTCATCAGCCGCTCATCTGCCGGTACCTGGCGCTAGTAATGAATCAGCCTCCACGTGTGTCCCCCTGTTTCCCTGACAATAAGCCCGGGTCCTTGCCCGCTGTCTGAAACCCCCCAGGCCGTCTAAACAAGCTCACCTCTTCCCGGTCCTACGGCGCATGTGTGGCCACTCATCCAATCAGCCAGATCAGCTCGAGCCTCTTTGTCCAGGCATGGGATGTGGCTGCTGCTCGCACATGCGCTAATGGATCAGGAACCAAGGTGAGTTTTTGGACGACCTGGGGTGTTTCACACAGGGGGGCACCCCTGGTCATGGGGAGCGAGTATGCCTGCCCTGGAGTCCCATAGACTCATAGGCCCTTATTTATGAAGGAATAGCGACAGGTAGCGACTGGTGAGCGGCCGGTAATGACGGTCATCTCCACGAGAACGCCGGCTCCCCACCACAATCACACATTTATCAAGCCAATCCTGCTTAGCGACTGAGATAGCGCCAGATAGCCACTCATTCATCATTATTCCAGTCTCAGCCCACAGCGCCAGCGTCCGACCTTGAACAGCGACAGGTATGACCTCTCGCTACCTGGCGCTCTCCAATGCATTTCAATGGAACAATCTTTAAATATTCATAATTAATTGTTATTAATTTTTTTTTTTTTATGTGAAAAATTCTGTGACCACTTCTGCCATTTTAGATAATTTTTTTAGGGGGAAAAAATAAAAAAAAAATAAAAAAAATAAATTGTACAGAATTGATATTACAGGTCTGATATTAATGTATTCATATTACAAAATTATTTAAAAAAACTAGTTTTTTTTGGTTTTCAAAAATATGGTTGTTTGGGGGTTAAAAAACTACTTTTAACCCATCGCCGCCAGCGCTCTGGGGTTTAAACATGCATGTTTTGAGCGTGATTTTTTAATGAATATGGTGGGAGCTGGTCGCTAGGGCCAGTCGCTATCATGCGCTCCCATACAGCACTGAACCTGTCAAATAGCGACTCCTCACCCAATATTCAACATTACGGCAAACCGACTGAGTCGCTATCAACTACCGAACAACGGCCAAGCACAGCGACTACTAGCGGGCGCTCTGAAAATGCCGCTACAGTCGCTCAACTGTCGCTACCTGCCGCTAATAATGAATCGGCCTCATAGACTCCAGGGTGGCTTTTGGTCCACTTTAAATATAAGCCCTACCCCAAAAATAATCCTTAGTTAAAGAGGACCAAAACCCACCCCGGAGTCTATGAGAAAGGGAACAAACTTTACAGTGCGTTTCTGCTGCGTTTTAGTTGTCCAAATTACATATTGTTAAGCAAAAGACGCCATTAAAATCAATTTTAATAACCCCCAAGAAACAAAAATTTGGCCCATCTAGGCCCTGCGTTTCCATTACTGATAAGTCCCAAATGCAAGTTCTGTACAAACGCTTCAATCCAGTTCTTCTATTGTGCTCTATGGGATTTTGACCTACAGTGTCACTATAAACTGGCGCTGCTTCAACCACAGCGTCCGGTGCTGCATCCATTTCGGCGCTAGTGTTAAATAAGACACTATCCTGAGGCCGCAATTACATTAGCGTTGTTAAATACGATGCTGAGCGCCGGTGAGGCCAAAAAATTGGCGCTGTGTTCCACTGACATTTCTTAAATAAGGCTCTGTCTGACTTTTTCTTTAAAGTAGACCAACACCCAGCCGGATCGGCCCGGAATCTAAAAGAATCCCTCCCAAATCGGGATGTCCCGCTGTGTGAAACCCCCCAGAACGCCCGCAAACCTTACCTGAATCCTGGTCCAACGGCGCATGTGCGGGCCGTGGCCACATCTCGCGCTTCTCTCTAGCAGGGCATGTGCCTGGGCGCGCTCCCTGTTAGAGGGAAGCGCAAGATGCGGCCTCCAGGGTACTCTGAGCCGCTGGAGTAAGACGTCACTTTGACGCGCATACCTGATTGGACGAGCGGCCGCGCATGCACCGTAGTAGCGGGGTGAGGTGAGTTGAATCAGGCGATCTGGGGGGTTTCACATAGCGGGGCACCCCGATCAGGGGAGGTGGACCAAAACCCAGGATAGTCAAAATCCTGGGTGTTGGTCCACTTTAAGATGGACAGATACACAAATTCTATGACCTGGATATATAAGAACCTTCATTGACTTTAGAATGTCAATTTTTATTGGTTGGAGTATGGCTATAATAGTAAGTAAGGATAATAAACACTGTCTGCAACCTAATAAAATGCCATAAACAATTAAAATACATTTATATTACCAGTAAATATATTAGAAAATAGTCACTGAAATCCAAGTGGCATTTACAGCATTGTTATTAAGCAGTGTGTGTGAGGTCGGTGTTTGTCCTGAGGAAGTGACGCGGTCTGACATCACGTAACGTGTAGACGCACGGGAGGGGGGCTACTTGGTCTTCTGTCATGTAAGATCCTTTTTGATACTTGTATCTGCATTTCTTTCATTTTACCCGGCTGGTCCTCAGTTAAGTAATGATAGGATTGACACGGTAGGTTAGGGAATATTTACACTTTAGCACTTGTACCTCTATTGTTGTATATTTTATTATGTGTTGTAGGGATTATTAGGTTATTTGAGAGTTTATATATATGAACACTAGAGCACTTTAAAGTGGACCAACACCCAGGGGTGATCGGCCTGGGATCTATAAGATTCCCAGGCCGATCACCTCCCTCACCGCGGGACATCCGAGATCGGGATGTCCCGCGGGGTGAAACCCCCCCAAAAGCCCCCAAAAAACGTACCTTATCGGCGACGGATCAGCCGCCGCCGCCTCCCGCGTTCCCCTCTAGCAGTGTGCGCGCCCGCGCCGGCCGTTTGTGAACGGCCGGCGCGGGCGCGCGCCCTGTAAGAGGGATGCGCGGGAGGCGGCGGCAGCGGCGGCTTGTCTGTCGCCGAAAAGGTACGTTTTGGGGGGCTTTTGGGGGGTTTCACACAGCGGGGCATCCTGATCTCGGATGCCCCGCTGAAGTGGACCAACACCCAGGATAGTGAAAATCCTGGGTGTTGGTCCACTTTAAGATTACCAGCCCGGTATTATAAATTGTTGATATTTTTAATATTATTATATTTATGACCATGGAATAGTGATGTACCATCTTTTAGCCCCCTCCCTCCTTCCTTGATGACTTGTGTTATGTGTTAAATGTTTTTTAATGTGTCTAAATTAAAGTGGACCAACACCCAGGATTTTGACTATCCTGGGTCTTGGTCCACTTCGGTGGGGCACCCCCGATCGGGGTGCCCCGCTGTGTGAAACCCCCCCGATCACCCTAAAAACTCACCTCTCCCCGCTCCCAGCGCCTCCCGCGCGTCCCTCTTGATGCGCGTGCGCCCGCGCCGGCCATTCACAGACGGCCGGCGCGGGCGCGTGCACCCCTAGAGGGGCGCGAGGGAGGCTAAGGTAAGGGGGTTTGGGGGTTTTGGGGGCGTTTCACCCGCGGGGAGGGAGGTGATCTTATAGATTCCCGGGCCGATCACCCGAGGGTGATGGTCCACTTTAAGTGTAGATATTTTTGTAATAAACATTTATTTATGATGATACTCCAAGCAGTGGTGCCATATATATTTTGAGGGTAGTTGGGAGTTGTGGGACTTCCTTTAATTTCTTATATTGGCTATAATAGTAAGTAAGGATAATAAACACTGTCTGTAACCTAATAAAATGCTATAAACAATTAAAATAAATTCATATTACCAGTAAATATATTAGAAAATAGTCACTGAAATCCAAGTGGCATTTACAGCATTGTTATTAAGCAGTGTGTGTGATGGCAGCCTGTGATACAGGTTATAGTGTACTGCATCATTTACATCTTTCTAGTAAAAGAAGGCCAAACCCCATTTTGTTCGGCTCTATAGTGTTGGGCGATTCCCAGCTCTAGGATAAATACGGATAAAGTGCTAAAAATGTAAAGGAAAAATAACACCAACATTACCGGCTTAGACCCTTATTTATGAAGGGATAGCGACAGGTAGCGACTGGTGAGCGGCCGGTAATGACGGGCCCCGCCACGAGAACACCGGCTCCCCACCACAATCACACATTTATCAAGCCAATCCTGCTTAGCGACTGAGATAGCGCCATATAGCCACTCATTCATCATTATTCCAGCCTCAGCCCACAGCACCAGCGTCCGACCTTGAACAGCGACAGGTATGACCTCTCGCTACCTGGCGCTCTCCAATGCATTTCAATGGAACAATCTTTAAATATTAATAATTAATTGTTATTAATTTTTTTTTTTTTTTAAATGTGAAAAATTCTGTGACCACTTCTGCCATGTTAGATAATTTTTTTAAGGGAAAAATAATTAAAAAAAAAATTGTACAGAATTGATATTACAGGTCTGATATTAATGTATTCATATTACTAAATTATTTTAAAAACTTTTTGGTTTCCAAAAATATGGTTGTTTGGGGGTTAAAAAACTACTTTTAACACATCGCCGCCAGCGCTCTGGGGTTTAAACATGCATTTCACAGCGCGAGAATTTTTTGAGCTTGATTTTTTAATGAATATGGTGGGAGCCGGTCGCTAGGGCCAGTCGCTATCATGCGCTCCCATACAGCGCGGAACCTGTCAAATAGCGGCTCCTCACCCAATATTCAACATTACGGCAAACCGACTGAGTCGCTATCAACTACCGAACAACGGCCAAGCACAGCGACTACTAGCGGGCGCTCTGAAAATGCCGCTACAGTCGCTCAACTGTCGCTACCTGGCGCTATTAATGAATCGGCCTCCCCGAGGCAGAGCCATCCTGCATCAGCCTGTCACAGACCCCCCCAAATCCACGCCATCCAGAAAGACACTTCCTTTGCTTTCCTTACTTTCCTTTAATTTATTTGGTGTTGGATATATTTAAACTGGACCTTCACCCTGAAACCGGACCAACACCGTTATTACTTTAATGGGTGTTGGTCCCTCTCTCTGCTGATGGGAAGAACCTCGGGGGGGGGGGCATCCAGAACGCTGGAGCCCCCTCACACCTAACCGCACAAATCGCTTGTAATTTTCACCTTCATTGCGAGCCAGCGCCGGGAAAGGAGTCCTGCGATTGGCCGTCGGGCAGTCACGTGGGCCATAGTTGCGCCCTCTGTGCCGGACGCCGGCAGGACCTGCCCACGTGACCGCCCGGCGGGTAATTGTGGGTATGGGTTAAATCTTTTTTTGTAGGGCCCACTCTGAATTTTGCTATGGGGCCCTTTGAAACCTATGTACACCCCTGCAAGTGAGAGCAGTAGCGATGGGAAAGAAGCGGCGGGAGAGGGGCACAGGTGCCGCAGGTTCATGGAGCTCAGGATACATCTCAGAAGGAGGAGAAGCTACAATGGGATTTATTCATCAAGGAATAGCGCCAGGTAGCGTCTGATGAACGCCGGGCGCTGTACTCAAAATCACATTTATGAAAGCTATTCTGGTGAGCGACTCTAACAGCGCCATGTAGCGTCCGATTCATCATTACAGGCGGCTCAGCGTATAGCGCCGGAGCTCTAGCTTCCAGAGCGACACTTATTACCTTTCGCTCAGTGTCGCTCTCCCATACATTTCAATGGACGTTTTCTTCTGTTTAAATAGGATTTTTTGTTTTTACTTATTTTTTTCTCTCAAATAATTGTGTGACTTCTCCTGGCCTAGAAAAAGTCATTTTTGATTTGTTTGTTTTTTATGCAGAATTGTCATTACAGTTCTGGCACTAAAGTGTTATTGTCACAATGTTACAACAATGTCATTCCATGTGTTTTCGCTTTGTTACTGGTGGATATGTGTTCAAAAACAGACTTTAATCACACGGCGTCTGGCGCTCTATGCCAGATCCGGAGCGCCAACGCTGTGTGTCTGTTTTTTGTTTGAATATGATTGCTGAGAGACACAATGAGCTGGTGCTACCTTTCGCTCGCTGCAATGTTGCACTGGGGTTACAGCGCCCAACATACATCTCATTCATCAATGCCGGCCAGGTTACTACAGCGACTGAGGCGATCTTTTACAGCGCCCGATAGCCGATCACAGCATCTACTACTACTGCTATACAGACCCTCATCTGTTGATACCTGGCGCTAGTAATGAATCACAGGCTGATTCATCACTAACGCCAGATGAGCGTCTGTAGCAGACATTTTCAGAGCGCCCGCTAGTCACTGTGCTCAGCCCTGGGTCGCTACTTCATAGCGACTCAGTCGCTGTTCAGTAATGTTGAATACATTGTGAGGAGTCGCCATTTGACCAGTACTGCGCTGTATGGGAGCGCATGTTAGCAACTGCTCATAGCGACCGACTCACACCATATTCAGCAAAAAAACAGCCTCACAAATCTCTGGCGCTGAAAAATATTTGTTTGAAGCCCAGAGCGCAGGAGGCGGTGTGTTTAAATCTGTTTTTCAGCATCTCTCCACTAGTAACAAAGCGAAA
This sequence comes from Gastrophryne carolinensis, assembly GCA_027917425.1. Taxonomy (NCBI): domain Eukaryota; kingdom Metazoa; phylum Chordata; class Amphibia; order Anura; family Microhylidae; genus Gastrophryne; species Gastrophryne carolinensis. The sequence continues at coordinate 21,868,972 of CM051238.1, forward strand.
ACATATGGAATGACATTGTAACAACATTGTAACATGAACACTTTAATGGCAGACCTGTAATGTCATTTCTGAGGAAATATTTAAAAAATGAAAAAATTGTGAAAAAAATGCTTATTCAATGCCAGAAGAGGTCACAGAATTATTTGTGATTTTTTGGAAAAAAAAGAAAAAAAAAACGTTTAAAGAGAAGAAAAGGATCGTCCATTGAAATGTATGGGAGAGCGACAGGTAGCGAGAGGTCATACCTGGCGCTGTGCAAGGCTGAACGCCGGCGCTGTTCGCTGAGGCTGTGAAAATGATGAATCAGACGCTACATGGCGCTATCCCAGTCGCTAGACAGATTCTGCTTGATAAATGTGTAATTGCGTGCCGTGTCAGGCGTTCACCAGTCGCTACCTGTCGCTACCTCTCATTAACCAGCCGCTACCTGACGCTATCCCTTCTTAAATAAGGGCCACAGCCTCATTATTGTGACTGATGGCTAAAGCTTTGCTCCTCGTGGCCGTCACCTTGTGTACAATGATTTTCTTGCTCAGGTCTTGTGACATTTCTCTTCCATGTGTTGCCATTGCTGACGTTAGGCCTCTGCTTCGTTATGTAACGCCTGCTTACAGTCACCTGTTTAATAAATAATTACACTCGTCTGTGGTGGAATTCTTGACAAATAGAATTTTGTAGACTAGATTTTGCTCCTAAGACTTTCCTGGGGGTTGACTCATTCTTGCAACATGGTCTTGAATGAATTAACAAATCAAAGTGGAGCAATACTTTCTTGGGTGATGTTGCTCTTTGGTGGGACATCGTGATTTGTGGTGCCCTGCTCTGTGTATCCCCACACTCATACTACTGGAAAACCTAACTAACACTTGTTAAGAACCTGGACTGTTAGTTAACTTAGGGCCTTATTCATCAAGGGATAGCGTCAGGTAGTGGCTGGTTATTGAGAGGTAGCGACAGGTAGCGACTGGCGAACGCCGGACACGACACGCAATTACACATTTATCAAGCAGAATCTGTTTAGCGCCTGGGATAGCGCCATGTAGCGTCTGATTCATCATTTTCACAGCCTCAGCGAACAGCGCCGGCGTTCAGCCTTGCACAGCGCCAGGTATGACCTCTCGCTACCTGTCGCTCTCCCATACATTTCAATGGACGATCCTTTCCTTCTCTTTAAACTGTGCTTTTGTTTTTTTTTTTTTTAAATCTCAAATAATTCTGTGACCTCTCCTGACATTGAATAAGCTGTTTTTTCACATTTTTTTAAATTTTTTTATATATTTCTTCAGAAATGACATTACAGGTCTGCCATTAAAGTGTTCATGTTACAATGTTGTTACAATGTAATTCCATATGTTTTCGCTTTGTTACTAGTGGATAGATGCTGAAAAACAGACTTTAAACACACCGCCTCCTGCGCTCTGGGCTGCAAACAAGCATTTTTCAGCGCCAGAGATTTGTGAGGCTGTTTTTTTGCTGAATATGGTGTGAGTCAGTCGCTATGAGCAGTCGCTACCATGCGCTCCCATACAGCGCTGTACTGGTCAAATAGCGACTCCTCATTGTATTCAACATTACTGAACAGCGACTGAGTCGCTATGAAGTAGCGATCCACGGCTAAGCACAGTGACTACTAGCGGGCGCTCTGAAAATGCCGCTACAGACGCTCATCTGTCGCTACCTGGCGTTAGTGATGAATCAGCCTGATAGATTGCACTGAATGTAGAAGCAAGTTAGCCACATCAAGGCCGTCCAATTTATACCCCGTCCCTAACATTACAGAGGGTTTCATTCATGAAGGTATAGCGCCAGGTAGCGCCAGGTAGCGTAAGGTGAACGCCGGACACGGCACGCAATTACACATTTATGAAGCCGAATCTGGTGAGCGACTGGAACAACGCCATGCAGCGTCCGATTCATCATTATCCCAGGCTCAGTGTACAGCGCCGGCGTTCAGCCTTGCAGAGCGCCACGTCTTACCTGTCGCTACCTGGCGCTCTCCCATACATTTCTATGGACGAATCTTAAATCCCTTTCCTGATCCCATTTTTTTTTTAATAAAATCTCTAATCTTTCCGACATGTTTCCTGGCCTAGAAAATGACATTTTTGAAAACTTTTTTTGATTAATAATATTTTTATGCAGAATTGTCCTTACATGTCTGATATTAAAGTGGACCAACACCCAGGGGTGATCAACCTGGGAATCTAGCCGATCAGATCCCTCCCCGCGGGGCATCCGAAATCGGGAGGTGAAACCCCCCAGGAAGCCCACAATCCTACCTTTTGCACGTTCCAGTGGCGCATGCGCGTCCACCGCCGCCTCCCGCGCGTCCCTCTAGCAGGGAGCGCTCACGCGCCGGCCATTCACAAACGCTCCCTGTAAGAGGGACGCGCGGGAGGCGGCGGCAGACGCGCTCTCTTGTCCGGCGCTGCCTCTCGCTGATCCGGCAGCGGGGATTGGCTGCAGCAGTCACGTGGGAGCGGGGAGAGGTGAGTTTTCGGGGCTTTCTGGGGGCTTTCACACAGCGCCGATCGGGGGTGCCCCACTGAAGTGGACCAAAACCCAGGATAGTCAAAATCCTGGGTGTTGGTCCACTTTAAAGTGTTACATGTTACAATGTGATAACAATTTAATTCCATATGTTTTCACTTTGTTACTGGCGGATACAATGTTCAAAAAAACAGACTTTAATCACACAGCCTCTGGCGCTCTGGGCTACAACGACCCGATTTTGAGCGCCGGCGTTGTTTTTTTGATGAATGTGGTGTGAGTCAGTCGCACTGAGCTGGCGCTACCGTTCGCTCCCGTACAGCGTAGTACTGCGACTCACACAACATATTCATCAATGCCGGCCAGCGACTGAGGCGCTCTGAATCAAAGAACCATGGCCGAGCACAGCGACTACTAGCGGTCGCTCTGAAATCCGCTCTACAGACGCTCATCTGTCGCTACCTGGCGCTAGTAATGAATCAGCCTGCCCATAATGTTAGGGACGGGGTATAAATTGGACGGCCTCAACGTGGCCACCTCGCTTTTACATTCATTGCAATCTATGTTAACTAACAGTCCAGGTTCTTAACAAGTGTTATGTAGCTTTTCCAATAGTAGGAGTGTGCAGAGGGTTAACTTTCTTTTTTGTCTATGGAGTGTGGTCGCACCTTTCGAGCACATCCTACCTTTCTTGGAGCACACCCAAAAATGTGCCACATCCCCGCCCCTAGCTGCGCACAGGCCACGCCTCCAGAAAGGCCTGCCACGCCCACAGCTAGAGCTATGCCAGGGGTGTGGCCACAGTGCAGAGTGCGATCCGGGGGTTTCACAAAGTGGCGCATCAAAGAGAAAAATTAAACTGAGAAGATTAAGGTTTCTGTCCCCAGCTGTCAAGGAAAAAAGAAATGAAAAAAAAGAAATGAATGTTCTGAAATATGAAAAAATAATATAAGAAATGGATGAGAACAAATAAAAATGGAACAGAATAGAACTGAATGGACTGGAAGAGAAGAAATGAAAAAAAAGAAATGAATGTTCTGAAATATGAAAAAATAATATAAGAAATGGATGAGAACAAATAAAAATGGAATAGAATAGAACTGAATGGACTGGAATAGAAGAACTGAAAAAAAGGATAGATGGAATGACAGAAAGAAAGAGTGATAGAAAGAAAAAAATAGACGAAATGACAGAAAGAAAGGAAAAGAGAAAGAAAGGAATAACAGAAAGAAAGAAGGAACGATTGCAAGAAAAAAATAGATAGAATGACAGAAAGAGATAGAAAGAGAGAAAGAAAGAGAGAAAGAAAAAAAGAAAGAAAAAAGAAAAAAAATAGATGGAATGACAGAAAGAGATAGAAAGAGAGAAAGAAAGAGAGAAAGAAAAAAAGAAAGAAAAAAGAAAAAAAAATAGATGGAATGACAAAAAGAAAGCGAGAAAGAAAGGAATGACAAAAAGAAAGAAAGAAAAAAAAATAGATGGAATGACAGAAAAAAAGATATAAAGGAATAACAGAAAGAAATAAAATAGATAAAATGACAAAAAGAAAGAGAGAAAGAAAGGAATGACAGAAAGAAAGAATGGTAGAAAAAAAATAGATGAAATTACAGAAAAAAAGAAAAAGAGAAATAAAGGAATAAAAGAAATAATGATTGCAAGAAAAAATAGATGGAATGACAGAAAGGAAAAAATAGATAGATAGAAAGAAAGATTGCAAGCAAAAATAGATAGAATGACAGAAAGAAAGAAAAAAAAAAGATGGAATGACAAAAAGAAAGCGAGAAAGAAAGGAATGACAAAAAGAAAGAAAGAAAAAAAAAAGATTCTGGGCCTAAAAATGGACAGGCAGGCTGATTCATCACTAACGCCAGGTAGCGACAGATGAGCGTCATTTTCAGAGCGCCCGCTAGTAGTCACTGTGCTCGGCCGTGAGTCGCTAGTTTATAGCGACTCAGTCGCTGTTCAGTAATGTTGAATACATTGTGAGGAGTCGCTATTTGACCAGTACAGCGCTGTATGGGAGCGCATGTTAGCGACTGCTCATAGCGACCGACTCACACCATATTCAGCAAAAAAACAGCCTCACAAATCGGGATGTCCCGCGGGGTGAAACCCCGCAAGACGCCCAGAAACCTTACCTTATCCCCGTTCCAACGGCGCATGTGCGGGCCGCGGCCGCATCTCGCGCTTCCTTCTAACAGGGTGCACGCCCGTGCCGGCCATTCACAAACGGCCGGCGCGGGTGCGCACCCTGCTAGAGAGAAGCGCGAGACGCAGCTGCGGCCCGCACATGCGCCGTTGGAACAGGGATAAGGTAAGGTTTCTGGGCCCGCAATTTCGGATGCCCCGCGGGGAGGGATCTGATCGGCCCGGGAATCTTATAGATTCCCGGGCTGACCCCCCTGGGTGTTGGTCCACTTTAACTGTTACATCCTATCTCCTATCCATCCCTCAATGAGGGGGCGTGGCTTAATTTAACAAATGTCCCTTTTTCCCACCCTGAAAAAGTTGGTAAGTAGGCCAATGAACTAGTGCCCCTACTTTCATGTAGATAGTGCCCCCACTTTCCTGTAGATAATGCTCCCACTTTCCAGTAGATAATGCCCCCACTTTCCTGTAGATAATGCCCCCACTTTCCTGTAGATAGTGCTCCCACTTTCCTGTAGATAATGCCCCCACTTTCCTGTAGATAATGCCCCCACTTTCCGGTAGATAATGCCCCCTCTTTCCTGTGGATAATGCTCCCACTTTCCTGTAGATAGTGCTCCCACTTTCCTGTAGATAGTGCCCCCACTTTCCTGTAGATAATGCCCCCACTTTCCTGTAGATAGTGCTCCCACTTTCCTGTAGATAGTGCCCCCACTTTCCTGTGGATAATGCTCCCACTTTCCTGTAGATAGTGCTCCCACTTTCCTGTAGATAGTGCCCCCACTTTCCTGTAGATAATGCCCCCACTTTCCTGTAGATAATGCTCCCACTTTCCTGTAGATAGTGCCCCCACTTTCCTGTAGATAATGCCCCCACTTTCCTGTAGATAATGCTCCCACTTTCCTGTAGATAGTGCCCCCACTTTCCTGTAGATAGTGCTCCCACTTTCCTGTAGATAATGCCCCCACTTTCCTGTAGATAATGCCCCCTCTTTCCTGTGGATAATGCCCCCACTTTCCTGTAGATAGTGCTCCCACTTTCCTGTAGATAGTGCCCCCACTTTCCTGTAGATAATGCCCCCACATTCCTGTAGATAATGCCCCCTCTTTCCTGTGGATAATGCCCCCACTTTCCTGTAGATAGTGCTCCCACTTTCCTGTAGATAGTGCCCCTGCTTTCCTGTAGATAGTGCCCCTACTTTCCTGTAGATAATGCCCCCGCTTTCCTGTAGATAATGCCCCCACGTTCCTGTAGATAATGCCCCCACTTTCCTGTAGATAATGCCCCCACTTTCCTGTAGATAGTGCCCCCACTTTCCTGTAGATAATGCCCCCACTTTCCTGTGGATAATGCCCCCACTTTCCTGTAGATAGTGCCCCCACTTTCCTATAGATAATACCCCCACTTTCCTGTAGATAATGCCCCCACTTTCCTGTAGATAATGCCCCCACTTTCCTGTAGATAATGCCCCCACGTTCCTGTAGATAATGCCCCCACTTTCCTGTAGATAATGCCCCCACTTTCCTGTGGATAATGCACCCACTTTCCTGTAGATAGTGCTCCCACTTTCCTGTAGATAATGCCCCCACTTTCCTGTAGATAGTGCCCCCACTTTCCTGTAGATAATGCCCCCACTTTCCTGTGGATAATGCCCCCACTTTCCTGTAGATAGTGCTCCCACTTTCCTGTAGATAATGCCCCCACTTTCCTGTAGATAGTGCCCCCACTTTCCTGTAGATAATGCCCCCACTTTCCTGTAGATAATGCCCCCTCTTTCCTGTGGATAATGCCCCCACTTTCCTGTAGATAGTGCTCCCACTTTCCTGTAGATAGTGCTCCCACTTTCTTGTAGATAGTGCCCCCACTTTCCTGTAGATAGTGCCCCTATTTCCTGTAGATAATGCCCCCACTTTCCTGTGGATAATGCCCCCAGTTTCCTGTAGATAATGCCCCCACTTTCCTGTAGATAATGCCCCTACTTTCCTGTAGATAGTGCCCCCACTTTCCTGTGGATAATGCCCCCACTTTCCTGTAGATAGTGCTCCCACTTTCCTGTAGATAATGCCCCCACTTTCCTGTAGATAATGCTCCCACTTTCCTGTAGATAGTGCCCCCACTTTCCTGTGGATAATGCCCCCACTTTCCTGTAGATAGTGCTCCCACTTTCCTGTAGATAGTGCCCCCACTTTCCTGTAGATAGTGCTCCCACTTTCCAGTAGATAGTGCCCCCACTTTCCTGTAGATAGTGCCCCTACTTTCCTGTAGATAGTGCCCCTACTTTCCTGTAGATAATGCCCCCACGTTCCTGTAGATAATGCCCCCACTTTCCTGTAGATAGTGCCCCCACTTTCCTGTTGATAGTGCCCCTACTTTCCTGTAGATAATGCCCCCACTTTCCTGTGGATAATGCCCCCATTTTCCTGTAGATCGTGCTCCCACTTTCCTGTAGATAGTGCCCCCACTTTCCTGTGGATAATGCCCCCACTTTCCTGTAGATAGTGCTCCCACTTTCCTGTAGATAATGCCCCCACTTTCCTGTAGATAATGCTCCCACTTTCCAGTAGATAGTGCCCCCACTTTCCTGTAGATAATGCCCCCACTTTCCTGTAGATAATGCTCCCACTTTCCTGTAGATAGTGCCCCCACTTTCCTGTGGATAATGCCCCCACTTTCCTGTAGATAGTGCTCCCACTTTCCTGTAGATAATGCCCCCACTTTCCTGTAGATAATGCTCCCACTTTCCTGTAGATAGTGCCCCCACTTTCCTGTGGATAATGCCCCCACTTTCCTGTAGATAGTGCTCCCACTTTCCTGTAGATAGTGCCCCCACTTTCCTGTAGATAGTGCTCCCACTTTCCAGTAGATAGTGCCCCCACTTTCCTGTAGATAGTGCCCCTACTTTCCTGTAGATAGTGCCCCTACTTTCCTGTGGATAATGCCCCCACTTTCCTGTAGATAGTGCCCCTGCTTTCCTGTAGATAGTGCCCCTACTTTCCTGTAGATAATGCCCCCACGTTCCTGTAGATAATGCCCCCACTTTCCTGTAGATAGTGCCCCCACTTTCCTGTTGATAGTGCCCCTACTTTCCTGTAGATAATGCCCCCACTTTCCTGTAGATAGTGCCCCCACTTTCCTGTAGATAATGCCTCCACTTTCCTGTAGATAGTGCTCCCACTTTCCTGTAGATAATGCCCCCACTTTCCTGTGGATAATGCCCCCACTTTCCTGTAGATAGTGCCCCCACTTTCCTGTAGATAATGCACCCACTTTCCTGTAGATAATGCCCCTACTTTCCTGTAGATAATTCCCCCACGTTCCTGTAGATAATGCCTCCACTTTCCAGTAGATAATGCCTCCAATTTCCTGTAGATAATTCCCCCACGTTCCTGTAGATAATGCCCCCACTTTCCTGTAGATAGTGCCCCCACTTTCCTGTTGATAGTGCCCCTACTTTCCTGTAGATAATGCCCCCACTTTCCTGTGGATAATGCCCCCATTTTCCTGTAGATCGTGCTCCCACTTTCCTGTAGATAGTGCCCCCACTTTCCTGTAGATAATGCCCCCACTTTCCTGTAGATAGTGCCCCCACTTTCCTGTAGATAATGCCCCCACTTTCCTGTAGATAGTGCTCCCACTTTCCTGTAGATAATGCCCCCACTTTCCTGTAGATAGTGCTTCCACTTTCCTGTAGATAATGCCCCCACTTTCCTGTAGATAGTGCTTCCACTTTCCTGTAGATAATGCCCCCACTTTCCTGTAGATAGTGCTTCCACTTTCCTGTAGATAATGCCCCCACTTTCCTGTAGATAATGCCTCCACTTTCCTGTAGATAGTGCTCCCACTTTCCTGTAGATAATGCCCCCACTTTCCTGTAGATAATGCCCCCACTTTCCTGTAGATAGTGCTTCCACTTTCCTGTAGATAGTGCTTCCACTTTCCTGTAGATAGTGCTCCCACTTTCCTGTAGATAGTGCCCCCACTTTCCTGTAGATAATGCCCCCACTTTCCTGTAGATAATGCCCCCTCTTTCCTGTGGATAATGCCCCCACTTTCCTTTAGATAGCGCTCCCACCTTCCTGTAGATAGCGCCCCCACTTTCCTGTAGATAACGCCCCACTTTCCTGTACATAGTGCCCCCACTTTCCTGTAGATAGCGCCCCCGTCTTGTATCCTGATTACAGGTGCGCCCCTGAGTACAGCTCCAGGTGTGAACGTAGAATGTTTTTGGATATTTATTTTGTTACGTATCTGTCCCCAAGCGCAGCTCGGCGTGCAGGAAATGAGCGCACACAGGATAGCAGCGACATGTTGACCCCAGAAAAACTCTTTTACAACTTTGACAAACTGTTTTATTCTTACTCTGACCATGTGAGCCCTGAGTTGCAGGGCCGGCTCCAGGCTTATGTGGGCCCTTGGGCGGCATGGTCTCAGTGGGCCCCTTTGAGCTGAAGAGTTGCGTCACATCTCCGAGGGACGTCCCAAATCTGGATGCTCCCTAAGGATCTTGCTATTTGGACCAAAACTCTAGTTTTTGGTCTACTTAGAAGTGCACCAAACCACTTTAAACCTGACCTCAGAGTCTAAACGAATCTATATTCTCCTGATTTTGGATGTCCCTGTGTGTGACCCTCCCCTCCGGTTCATTACTTTCCTGGAACTGGTGATTGCACTGTGGGATCGCCAGTTTGAGTTAACGGCCAAACCAGGGGGGTTCTTTCACAAACAGGGGCATCCCAAATGGAGATGCCCCTCTAAAGCGGACCAAAACTCAGGGGTGGAATTGCTTGCATAGTGGGTATGCCAGAGATCCCAGGGGGTTTCACACAGTAGGGTGTCACAGATTGGGATGCTCCAGGGATAGGAAATCAGCTGGGGGGGCAACTTAAAGCAGAACAAAACCCAGCACTTCCTCCCCTGGAATCTAAATTGAGATGCCCCGCTGTGTGGAACCCCGCCATTCCAGGAGATGTGGGCACCAGCTGTGGCGGTGTCCTCCCAGTCTGCCGCCGGTCAAGCGCCGTTGCACACCCCAAAAGCTGGCCCTGTCAGTGGGCCCCTATCAGCTGCCCAGCCTTGCTAGACGCAGACGCCGGCCCTTCTGCGTCGCTATGGGCCACTGAGCCACCAATGAATGAATGTATAAAACAAAACAAAAAACAACATGATGGTGTGTAGCGGTGCTCTGATCACTGCTGAACCACCGGTGAACTAGTGAAATACAATAACTGGGTCCAGCACCACCACTCTAGATAGTGGCGGCCCCCTCACATGGCCTCATTACAAGTACAGCTCTAGGCTTGATCGTAGCTGGAGGCAAACATGTTCTTTGGATATGACATTGGTCAAGTCTCTGGGCTGAACTGCAGGCGCCGAAATGTAACTGCCCTATCCAGGGAAGTAGCTACGGGGGAGCAGGGGCACTTGCCCAGGGTGCAGCAGGCCAGAGGAGGGCCTGAGCACAGGTGGGGGGCGGGGCGCCATTTCGAATCTTTGCCCTGGTGCCAGAAAGCCTAGATCAGCGATACTCAACTGGCGGATCGGGGGCCGGATGCGGACCTCAGCACCAGATTTCCGGACCCCTGTCCTGACAGTCCTGCACTTAGGCCCTTATTTAAGAAAGGATAGCGTCAGGTAGCGCCTGGTTAATGTGAGGTAGCGACAGATAGCGACTGGTGAACGCCGGACACGGCACGCAATTACACATCTATCAAGCAGAATCTGTTTAGCGACTGGAATAGCGCCATGTAGCGTCTGAATCATCATTTTCAAAGCCTCTGCAAACAGCGCCAGGTATGACCTCTCGCTACCTGTCGCTCTCCCATACATTTCTTTAAACCGGGTTTTTGTTTTTTGCCAAAAAATCACAAATAATTCTGTGACCTCTTCTGACATTGAAAAAGCAGTTTTTTCACATTTTTATGATTTTTTAAAAATTTCTTCAGAAATGACATTACAGGTCTGCCATTAAAGTGTTCATGTTACAATGTGGTTACAATGTAATTCCATATGTTTTCGCTTTGTTACTGGTTGATAGATGCTGGAAAACACACTTTAAGACACCGCCTCCAGCGCTGTGGGCTTCAAGCAAGCATCTTTCAGCGCCAGAGATTTGATGAATGATCAGATAAATATGGTGTGAGTCGGTCGCTATGAGCAGTCGCTAACATGCGCTCCCATACAGCGCTGTACTGGTCAAATAGCGACTCCTCACAATGTATTCAACATTACTGAACAGCGACTGAGTCGCTATAGAGTAGCGCCCCACGGCTGAGCACTGTGACTACTAGCGGGCGCTCTGAAAATGCCTGCTACAGACGCTCATCTGTCGCTACCTGGCGCTATTAATGATTCAGCCTCCCCGTTGCATCTGCGTCGCCGTGCTCAGTGCTGCCCCTTTACTTGTTACCTGACCTTATTGGCAGTAACATTTTCAGCCCTAGTCCACGGCCTGCACAGAATGCACAGGGGGTTAAAAGCAGTGTGCCGGGGGGCAGAGATGTAGGTTCTGGGGCAATAAAAAAAGCTTCTGTTTTTACCTAGTGCCCCATAGGATTCTTGGGGTGGGAGCAAGCAGCCTTTTTTAGCTTTGCCAGTTGAATCTATAGCGCCCCCCCCCCCAGTGCGCCGATTCCTAACTATCCACCCCCCCCACCCCGTGACAGCCCCTCATCCAGACCTTCACCTCTCACTGGATGCCTGTAATTGGACCTTTACAAGAAGTGGTTGCGTACCCCTGGCCTAGATACTCCTCCACATAACGGCCTTGATTCAATAAAGGTAGAAAAAAATTCTCATGGTAGTAAAAAATTCAATTCATGAGAAAAAAGCCTGAGAATGTCACTGTTACTGAATCACCAGATAGGAAGACAATGCAAATCAATGGCAGCTTTTTACTACAGGTAAAAAGTTCAATACCTTTTTCAAGAGTAAAAAAGTGCCATTGACTTTCATTGTTTTCTTAGCTGGTGATTCACTAACAGTGACATTCTCAGGTTTTTTTTCTCATGAATTGAATTTTTTACTACCATGAGAGTTATTTCCAACTCTTAGGGCCTTATTTATCAAGGAATAGCGACAGATAGCGACTGGGGAGCCGGCCAGTAAAGCCAGGTACCGCAACTAGAACGCCGGCTCCCCACCACAATCACACATTTATCAAGCCGATACTGCTTAGCGACTGAGATAGCGCCATATAGCCACTCATTCATCATTATCCCAGCCTCATCCCACAGCGCCAGCGAACATCCTTGAACAGCGACAGGTATGATCTCTCGCTACCTGGCGCTCTCCAATGCATTTCAATGGCAGAATGTATTTTAATTAATAATTATTTTTTAATATATTTTTTTTTTTTACATTTCAAAAAAAAAATCTGTGAACACTTCTTCCTTTGAAAATGTTTTTTTTTGGGATTTGATATTACAGGTCTGATTTTAAACTATTCAGGTTTGAATATTATTTCAAAATCATTCCATTTTTTTTTGGGGTGGTTAGGGGGTTAAAAAACTACTTTTAACACATCGCCTACTGCGCTCTGGGATTTAAAGTGGACCAACACCCAGGATTTTGACTATCCTGGGTTTTGGTCCACTTCGGCGGGGCACCCCGATCGGGGGTGCCCCGCTGTGTGAAACCCCCCAGAAAGCCCCAAAATCTTACCTGTCCCCGCTCCCACGTGACTGGACGGTCCAATCCCCGCCAACGTCCAGGCGGGGATCAGGAACGTCCAAGCGGCTGCCGCCGCCGCCGCCTCCCTCGCGTCACTTTCGGCGCGCGCGCGCCCCCGCCGGCCATTCGCAGACGGCGGGCGCGGGCGCGCGCACGCCTACAGGAGCGCGAGGGAGGCGGCGGGGGCCGGCCGCCGCCGAAGATCAGGTAAGCGATTTGGGGTGTCTGGGGGGGTTTCACCCCGCGGGACATCCCGATCTCGGATGTCCCGCGGGGTGGGAGGTGATCGGCCCGGGAATCTTATAGATTTCCGGGCCGATCACCTCTCGGTGTTGGTCCACTTTGAACATGCATTTCACAGCGCTAGAAATTTTTAAGGCTGATTTTTTAATGAATATGGTGGGTGCTGGTCGCTATGTCCAGTCGCTATCATGCGCTCCCATACAGCAGCGAACCTGTCAAATAGTGACTCAGCATCTTGTATTCAACATTACGGCACACCGACTGAGTCGCTATCATCCACCGAACAATGGCCAAGCACAGCGACTACTAGCGGTCGCTGTCAAAATACCGCTACAGTCGCTCAACAGTCGCTATCTGTCGCTATTAATGAATCAGCCTCTTAGTGAATCAAGGCCAATGAATGGCACTTTTTTACTCCTAAGAAAAGTAGAGAACTGTTTCCTCCTTTCTACACTGTAGTAAAAGCTGCCATTGACTTTCATTGTCTTTTTATCTGGTGATTCAGTAACAGCGACATTCTCAGGCTTTTTTCTCATTAATTTAATTTTTTACTACCATGAGAATTTTTTTCACCTTTATTGAATCGAAGCCAACATCTGTTTGCTTCCAAGCGCAACGACAACGAGTTTACACAAGAAAACCAATCACTTGAAAAACTTCTCTACAACTTTGTCAAACGTTTTCCTACTTACTCTTCCAAAGTGAAAGTTGCGCAAGGTGCGCTCAGCGTCTCTGCATTTCCATTCTTTCCGATCGCAGACTGCGCCAGGGAAACTTTTCGTACGTCCACATCTGTCAGCGCTGCGTCCTCGGAGTCCGGTCAGCGTTTTTTTCGCCGGCGATCCACTGAAGGAATTTGTATTCTTTACCTGCAGGCGAGGCTGCGGCACTGCGACTCTGTGGTGTGTCTGTCAGCACAGGAGGCAGAATGGAAGGACCGGCCTCCCCCGGGGAGGGACCAGCCCATCGAGGAAATGTGCAAGAGACTATGACACATCGCCAGTCCCACAAGAGAAGAAGAGTCAGATTGGCCTCGATTCAATAAAGGTAGAAAAAAAATTCTCATGGTAGTAAAAGATTCAATTCATGAGAAAAAAGCCTGAGAATGTCACTGTTACTGAATCACTAGATAAGAAAACAATGAAAGTCAATGGCACTTTTTACTACTAAGGAAAAGTAGAGAACTTTTTACACTGTATTAAAAAGTACCATTGACTTTCATTGTCGTTTTATCTAGGCCCTTATTTAACAAGGGATAGCGCCAGGTAGCGAATGGTGAGCGAACGGTAATGACGCTCACCGCCACGAGCACGCCGGCTCCCCTCCGCATTTACACATTTATCAAGCCGATCCTGCTTAGCGACTGACAGAGCGAATCATTCATCATTATTCCAGCCTCACCCCACAGCGCCAGCGAGCAACCTTGAACAGCGACAGGTATGACCTCTCGCTACCTGGCGCTCTCCAATGCATTTCAATGGAGCAATCTTTAAATATTCTTAATTAATTGCTATTAATGTTTTTTTTTTTTTTTTTTTTAAATGGCAAAAATTCTGTGACCACTTCTGCCATGTTAGATATTTTTTTTAAGGTAAAAAAAAAAAAAAAAAAAATTTGTGCAGAATTGATATTACAGGTCTGATATTAATGTATTCATATTACAAAATGTTTGTAAAAACATGTTTTTTTTTTCTTCCAAAAATATGGTTGTTTGGGGGTTAAAAAACTACTTTTAACCCATCGCCGCCAGCGCTCTGGGGTTTAAACAAGCATTTCACAGCGCGAGAATTTTTTGAGCGTGATTTGTTAATGAATATGCTGGGAGCCGTTCACTATGGCCATTCGCTGTCATGCGCTCCCATACAGCGCGGAACCTGTCAAATAGCGACTCCTCACCTAATATTCAACATTACCGCACACCGACTGAGTCGCTGTCAACAACCGAACAACGGCCAAGCACAGCGAATACTAGCGTGCGCTGTGAAAATAACGCTACTGGCGCTCATCTGTCGCTACCTGGCGCTATTAATGAATCGGGTGATTCAGTAACAGCGACATTCTCAGGCTTTTTTCTCATGAATTGAATTTTTTTCTACCTTTATTGAATCAAGGCCATTGAATGTGTCTGATCTCCTGCAATAGGAAGTATTAAGCGGAGCACTGACTGTAATTAGAAGTCAGATGAAATGGATGATTTCTATCAGATCAGCAGAGGACCGACGCCCGAGTGATTCTGTATCTGTAGATAAAAAACGGGCAGGCTGATTCATTACTAACGCCAGGTACTGGCAGATGAGCGTCTGTACAGCAGCGCTAAGAGCCACCGCTAGTGGGCGCTCTGATCGGTCGCTATTACAGAGCGCCTCAGTCGCTGGCCGGCATTGAAGAATTTGATGTGTGAGTCGCTATTACACAAGTACAGCGCTATATAGGAGTGAACAGTAGCAGATGAGCGGCTGATGAGCGCGAGGCGCTCAGAGCGACCACTAGTAGTTGCTGTGATCAGCTATGGGTCACTGTTACAGAGCGCCTCAGTCGCTGGCCGGCATTGATGAATTTGATGTGTGAGTCGCTATTACACCAGTACAGCGCTATATGGGAGCGAACAGTAGCGACTGGTCAGTGTGAGCGACTCAAACCATATTCATAAAAAAAAACAGCCTCACACAGCGCTGGCGCTCAAAATTGTGTCGCTGTAGCCCAGAGCGCCAGAAGCTGTGTGATTAAAGTCTGTTCTTGAACACTTATCCACTAGTAACAAAGCGAAATCATACGGAATGACATTGTTAATACATTGTGACATTAACACTTTAATACCAGACCTGTAATGACAATTCTGCAGAAAAATATAAAAAAGCAAAAACGTTTTGAAATATGATATTTAATAGGCCAGGAGAGGTCACACAATGATTTGATAAAAAAATAAATAAATAAATAAATAAAAAAAAAAATAAAAATAAAACCCTGTTTAAAATGAAGAAAAGTATTGTCCATTGAAATATATGGGAGAGCGACAGGTAGCGACAGGTAATACCTGGCGTTCTGGAAGCTAGAGCTCCGGCGCTATACACTGAGCCATCTGTGATGATGAATCGGACGCTGTTAGAGGCGCTCACCGGAATCGCTTTGATAAATGTGGCATTGCGTACAGCGCCCAGCTTTCACCGTTCGCTACCTGTCACAACGAGGCCCTACCTGTCTGTTGCTAGCCATTGATGAATGAACCCCTAACTGGCAGGTCTGGTTGGAGTTTTTAAGGGAATATTTATCATGGTCAGAGGTTTAGGAAGGTCTAATAGTTATTGGCAGTGGCGGACTGGGGCCAAAAATCATCCCTGGATTTTACTTGCCCCTGGTCGGCCCGAGACACCCTTGCTAAGCCCCCCCAACCGTGATGTTGGGGCTATAGCTTTGGGGGGCTGGGGTTCCTTGGCATGTGGGAACAGTGGGGCTATAGCATTGGGGGCAGGGGTTCCTTGGCTTGTGGGTACAGTGGGGCTATAGCATTGGGGGCAGGGGTTCCTTGGCTTGTGGGTACAGTGGGGCTATAGCATTAGGGGCAGGGGTTCCTTGGCTTGTGGGTACAGTGGGGCTATAGCATTAGGGGCTGGGGTTCCTTGGCATGTGGGAACAGTGGGGCTATAGCATTGGGGGCAGGGGTTCCTTGGCTTGTGGGTACAGTGGGGCTATAGCATTAGGGGCTGGGGTTCCTTGGCATGTGGGAACAGTGGGGCTATAGCATTGGGGGCAGGGGTTCCTTGGCTTGTGGGTACAGTGGGGCTATAGCATTAGGGGCAGGGGTTCTTTGGCTTGTGGGTACAGTGGGGCTATAGCATTGGGGGCAGGGGTTCCTTGGCTTGTGGGTACAGTGGGGCTATAGCATTAGGGGCAGGGGTTCCTTGGCTTGTGGGTACAGTGGGGCTATAGCATTAGGGGCTGGGGTTCCTTGGCTTGTGGGTACAGTGGGGCTATAGCATTAGGGGCAGGGGTTCCTTGGCTTGTGGGTACAGTGGGGCTATAGCATTAGGGGCTGGGGTTCCTTGGCATGTGGGAACAGTGGGGCTATAGCATTGGGGGCAGGGGTTCCTTGGCATGTGGGAACAGTGGGGCTATAGCTTTGGGGGGCTGGGGTTCCTTGGCATGTGGGAACAGTGGGGCTATAGCATTGGGGGCAGGGGTTCCTTGGCCTGTGGGTACAGTGGGGCTATAGCATTGGGGGCTGGGGTTCCTTGGCATGTGGGAACAGTGGGGCTATAGCATTGGGGGGCTGGGGTTCCTTGGCCTGTGGGTACAGTGAGGCTGAGATAGAGACTAAGGGGGCAGGGATTGAATGTGGGTGTTAAAAGCAACAGCCCAACTGGCCTCAAAGCAGTGTGGCCCACCGGCGATTGTCCCGGGTCTCCCTATGGCCAGTCCGCCCGTGGACCTAAACCTAGCTTGATCGGCCCAGGAATCTATAAGAGGGGGGCCAATCCATCCCCTTCCCACGGGGCATCCAAAATTGGGATGCCCCGCTGTGTGAAACCCCCCCAGGTCGCCGGCTACACTTACCTGAATTCCCGTCCAACAGCCCATAGGGGTAAACCTAGAAGCTGATTTAATACTAGCGCCACGTAATGCCATGTGAGCATCTGTATAGCGGCGCTTAGAGCGACCACTAGTAGACGCTGCAAGCGGATGTCGGGCGCTCTAACCTAGCTTAGCGGGCGGACAAGTGATGCTGTACTATCCTGTCCTACTAAACCCACAGGCCCTAGATTAGCCCAACGGTTCCTATCTAGGGCCTGTGGGTTTAGTATATCTGTTGTGTTTATGTGTTCCGCCTTGCCAGCACCCCTCCCCCCATATTTTATTCCATTACACAGTTGTGCACACCATTTTGCATAAATTCCTTATTTGTACTATCCTGTCCAGCATTGGTAAATGTTATATCTGGTGGGCGCTGTAGAAGCGCTCTCCCTGAATCACTGCAGAGCCAATCGTGAACGCTAGGTGGTGTTCCAAGGTGAAAGCGTCCAAGACGACGCTACATCTAACAACAGGACAACGCTGTAGCGAGCGATAGGTAGCTCCAGTTAAGTGCGTCCGGCACTCCGCGATGAAGCCTGTATTCAAGAAAAAACTACACACAACCGGCGCCGGCGCTCTAGCGTTGAGCGCTGGACACTATGTGATAAAAGTCTGTTTCTAAACACATATCCACCAGCACCAGAGCGAAAACACATGGAATGACATTGTTATAACACTGTGACAATGACACTGCAATGGCCGACCTGCACATACAATTCTGCATTAAAAAAAATCACAATAAAAGTGTTTGGTTGCCGGGCAGAAGAGGCCACACATTGATTTGAGACAAAAATTTTAAATTTTACTTTAGCAACACGCTATTTATACACAACCAAATGAAACACCATTGAAATGTATGGGAGAGCGCTACTGAGGGACAGGTACTACATGGCGCTCCTGAGCCTAGAGCACCGGCGCTATACACTGAGCCACCGCTAGTGATACATGTGACGCTACATGGCGCTGTTAGAGGCGCTCACCAGATTCGCTTTCATAAATGTGGCTTTCACATACTGCACCCGGCATTCACCCCACACTACGTGGCGCTACCTGGCGCTAACGTTTCTTAAATAACCCCCCTAGTCTCTCTGCTGCCTGAAACTAACTATAAAAAGGCTCCTCCTCCCTAAGATGTTTAGCTCCGCCCCTCAATAGAGCAGCCTAAGGAGTAAGACCAAGGCTGCTGAGCCAACAATGACTGATTTAAAAACATGACAGCATGCAACAACTACGCCGATTTCCAAAGGACCACTAATGAGATAGTAAAAATAAAAATAATTTTAAAAAACTGGTCCAGCGATTGCTCCCTTTTCAGTGCCCCCTGACGCGGCTGCCTCACATGGCCTCATTACAAGTGCACCCCTGGGTAAGGCAGGAATTTCCGAGCATGTGTGGCGCTAGGAATGCGCCCGCTCTCGCTCTCCATTGAAACCTATCAAAGCCGAATGACATACCGCGTTTTCCTAAAAATAAGCCCTAGTGACAAGTCATAATCCAGCTGTCGGGCTTTAGCAGAGGGACGGAAGCGGCTGTAAGGGGGGCTTCAGCAGAGGGATGGAAGCGGCTGTAAGGGGGGCTTCAGCAGAGGGATGGAAGCGGCTGTAAGGGGGGCTTCAGCAGAGGGACGGAAGCGGCTGTAAGGGGGGCTTCAGCATAGAGACGGAAGCGGCTGTAAGGGGGGCTTCAGCAGAGGGATGGGAGCGGCTGTAAGGGGGGCTTCAGCAGAGGGACGGAAGTGGCTGTAAGGGGGGCTTCAGCAGAGGGATGGAAGCCGCTGTAAGGGGGGCTTCAGCAGAGGGACGGAAGTGGCTGTAAGGGGGGCTTCAGCAGAGGGATGGAAGCGGCTGTAAGGGGGGCTTCAGCAGAGGGATGGAAGCGGCTGTAAGGGGGGCTTCAGCAGAGGGACGGAAGCGGCTGTAAGGGGGGCTTCAGCATAGAGACGGAAGCGGCTGTAAGGGGGGCTTCAGCAGAGGGATGGGAGCGGCTGTAAGGGGGGCTTCAGCAGAGGGACGGAAGTGGCTGTAAGGGGGGCTTCAGCAGAGGGATGGAAGCGGCTGTAAGGGGGGCTTCAGCAGAGGGACGGAAGTGGCTGTAAGGGGGGCTTCAGCAGAGGGATGGAAGCGGCTGTAAGGGGGGCTTCAGCAGAGGGATGGAAGCGGCTGTAAGGGGGGCTTCAGCAGAGGGATGGAAGCGGCTGTAAGGGGGGCTTCAGCAGAGGGATGGAAGCCGCTGTAAGGGGGGCTGCGGGCGTATCAAGTCACACACAAGCTTGTCTGATTACACTCTGAATGATTTTATGCTGCCGGGCCCATGGCGGCTACCCCCCCCCCCCCCCCCCCGCTGCCAGCCGGGACTGTGCACATGTTGAAGCCGTGGCGTGATGCTGCAGCCGCTTTCCTCAGTCTGCTAAAGATGGGCTCTTGGCTGATGGGTAAGATGGCTTTGTTGCCTGTCCTCCCCTTCCCAGAGATGCCATCCTTGGACTGCAGTTTACAGGATGATGGAGGCGCATACCTATCAACTTTTCAGGATCAGAAAGAGGGACATTTGTTAATTTAGGCCACGCCCCCTCATCGAGGGATGGATAGGAGATAGGATGTAACAGTTAAAATGTTTATATGGTCTTAAATAGGCAAATGAATCATTTATTGTGGCAGATCTGCATGTTACACCTGAAAGAGGGACAAATGAGAATAACGAGGGACAGGGGGACATGGCCCCAAACGAGGGACAGTCCCTCCAAATCAGGGACACTTGGGAGGTATGGGGGTGAAGTTTGGGGACGTGGCTTATTCACAGACCTTTGAAGGTCAAGTGTTTATGACCACCATGACAATTTGCAGGTATATAAGGGTCTTAAAGTAGACCAACACCCAGGATTTTGACTATCCTGGGTTTTGGTCCACTTCGGTGAGGCACCCCGATCGGGGGTGCCCCGCTGTGTGAAACCCCCAGAAAGCCCTGAAAACTCACCTCACCACGCTCCCACGTGACCGCTGCAGCCAATCCCCGCCGCCAGACAAGCGAGAGGCAGCGCCAGACAAGCAGAGCTCGTCCGCCGCCGCCTCCCGCGCGTCCCTCTTACAGGGAGCGCACCCGCGCCGGCTATTCACAAATGGCCAGCGCGGGAGCGCGCCCTGCTAGAGGGACGCGCATGCGCCGCTGGAACGTGGAAAAGGTAGGATTGTGGGCTTCCTGGGGGGTTTCATCCCGATTTCGGATGCCCCGCGGGGAGGGATCTGATCGGCCCGGGAATCTTATAGAAAGCAAGCTTTCATTGTTAGCGCTCTAAACTGAAGCCGCAGGAATCTTGACAAATGTAGCCAACCAGACACCAGGACAAGTCAGAACCAGCCAATAGAGAGGGGCCAGATGACCACCCAATCATTTAGTGGTGTGTGCTAGCCAATAGTGTAAGGGTTGGAGATGACATTCAGCCAAACAGCAACAGAAAGAGATTTATCTTTTGCAGGGTGATTGTATAGTTTTACTTGGTGGCTGGGTGAAGGGGTTCAAAACCGGGTGACTCCCTGGAAAACAGGTTGACTTGACATCTCTGTCTTCAATTTCCCTGTTTCCTGTACCAGTGACCTGCTTCCTCTTGAGAAAGGTTGCTATAACCGAAACGTTGAGGGTTTTTGCTTATTACCCACCCGTGTTCCAGCCAGTAAGATCTTTTTTTTTACTACTACATGCAAAATGATCCTTTATCTGAAGTCTCTATGCACTGACCTGCGATGTATTTGGTAGTTACTCCTATCATTCCATTGGGACTCTTATACTTCTTCCTTACTATATAAATATGGATTCTACCTCCAATCGATATACTGACATAGGGGATTACCGACTGTATGCAGGAACTCATTAACTACGCCATCTAGCGTTCATTTATTTTTTTATCGTCTGTATAGGGCCTTATTCATGAAGGGATAGCGCCAGGTAGTGCCTGTACAGCGGGAGGTAGCAGCAGGTGAACGCCGGACACGGCACGCAATTACACATTTTTGAAGCCGAATCTGGTGAGCGACTGGAACAACGCCATGTAGCGTCCGATTTATCATTATCCCAGGCTCAGCGTACAGCGCCGGCGTTCATCCTTGCAGAGCGCTACGTCTAACCTGTCCTTACCTGCCGCTCTCCCATACATTTCTATGGACGATCCTTAAATCCCTTTCCTGATCCCAATTTTTTTTTCCCTAAAAAAAAAAAAAACACAAAACTTCTGACGTATCCTGGGCAAGAAAATTACATTTTTGAAAACTTTTTGGATTAATAATATTTTTTTGCAGAATTGTCCTTACATGTCTGGTATTAAAGTGTTCATGTTACAATGTTATAACAATGTCATTCCATATGTTTTCGCTTTGTTACTGGTGGATACATGTTCAAAAACAGCCTTTAATCACACAGCCTCTGGCGCTATGGGCTACAATTACATGATTTTGAGTGGCGGCGATGTTTGAGGCTGTTTTTTTTTTTTTATGAATGTGGTGTGAGTTAGTCGCACTGAGCTGGCGTTACGGTTCGCTCACATACAGCGTAGCCCTGCGACTCACACATGATATTCATCAATGCCGGACAGCGACTGAGGCGCTCTGAAACAAAGAACCATGGTCGAGCACAGCGACTACTAGCGGTCGCTCTGAAATCCGCTCTACAGACGCTCATCTGTCGCTACCTGGCGTTAGTGATGAATCAGCCTGATATTTGACACTATTGATGTCATTGCTCTCTGTAATTCTTTGTAATATACTTCCAGTATTACACTGCAAAAGGATATGTATGTGGTTTACCAGACAACCACACACAGCATAACTGCCCATATAGAATATGCCGCACACTGGCAATATTAAATTAACATATAATGGTTTATTTAATCACATCCAAGTCCCACATACAAAAATACATACATCTAAAAACACAATTAAAAAAGCCCCAACCATTTGGGGTGGGGGTGACTATCTGGTGACTGATGAAGTGGTGAGGAGGTTCACCACGCAACGCGTCGTGTGTTTATTCTGTTGGATGGGGTCTATCATACGGTGATGTATTAAAATGGCATATTATGTTGGATCATTAGTTCCCAGTATACTCTGAATACTTATGTTTTTCTCTCATTAACTCACTGTTAACAGTGAGCGTTTGCAATATTCCCCAATTATTTTGGGACGGCAATAGCACTAGTCACTTTAAATAGTTTAATAACACTTGTCACTTTATTGCACAGGTCACTTATCTTGTTGATAAATTGTTGTATATATATGTATTGCACTTCATTTTCTTTGCATTGTTTTTTAGCTTTTAGATTAATACTTGTGAGGGAACATTGTGATATATTGCATAGACATTAACCACCAGATAGTCACCTCCACCCCAAGTGGTTGGGGCTTTTTTAATTGTGTTTTTAGATGTATGTATTTTTGTATGTGGGACTTGGATGTGATTAAATAAACCATTATATGTTAATTTAATATTGCCAGTGTGCGGCATATTCTATATGGGCAGTTATGCTGTGTGTGGTTGTCTGGTAACCCACATACATATCCTTTTGCAGTGTATATAAACAGCCCGGTGCCAGCACCTAGTTTGCTCATATATAGCGGTGCAGGCTCAGCCTCCTTTTTTACTTCCAGTATTAGATTTCGCTTTCTGGATGCATAGTTTTGTTACGGATGTTCGTTTCTCCACTTATCTGTATCAGATACTGTACCAGTAATCCCCAAGTGTTTCTTGGAAATAGGAAATTCAACTCACAGCAGAGCCCACAGTGTCACCGACTGCTGGAATCTCAAGGAGCAGGTAACATCTAACCCTTCCTCATTCCAATCAAAGTGGGGGAGGTGGTTGGTTGATCTTATCAGACTGTGTTCAGTGTGTAAGTGTACAATGACAACTCATGAGCAGGGCTGGATTAAAGTGGACCAACACCCAGGATTTTCACTATCCTGGGTGTTGGTCCACTTCCGCGGAGCAGCCCCGCTGTGTGAAACCCCCCACCTTACCCCGCTCCTACGACGCATGCGCGAGCGCTCCGCTAATCAGCGCGGACGGACAAGCTGGAATATAGACCGGACAAGAAGAGCGCGCCAGCCGCCGCCTCTAGCGTTTCCCTCTAACAGGGAGCGCACCCGCGCCGGCCAATTAAAAACAGCCGGCGCGGGTGCACGCCCTGCTAGAGGAAAGCGCAAGAGGCGGCGGCCCCCGCATGCGCCGTTGGAACGAGGAAAAGGTAGGATTTTTTGGGGTCCTGGGGGGTTTCACACAGCGGGGCACCCCCGATCGGGGTGCCCCGCGGGCAGGGAGCTGATCGGCCCGGGAATCTTTTAGATTCCCGGGCCGATCAGCAGTGGGTGTTGGTCCACTTTAAGTGTGGTGGAGGCCCCAGATACAGTATAAAATAATAGTCCAGCCAAGTAACTGATTGGTGTTTGTCTGGCACCCGCCTACTTACTGGAAGGTCAGATGGAGTCCCTTGTGCCCCCCTTGTGCGGGTGCGTGCTGCTCGGGAACTCCTGCTTTGCCATTCTGGGTGGGGGGTGGTGTAGTCGCCCGGCTGGTTCCCTGCATTGAGCTGCCAGCGGCTGTGCTTGGTGGCTTATGTGCAGTGACAGCTCTGCACCCATCACTGTAGTGTTGCTGACGCCGGATTTACTGCTCTAGATCCTCCGTCCTGCCTTGGGGTGGCTCTGGCTGCAGGTTCCAGGGGGCCCCCTCTGATGCTGATAGCTTTATTGCCGGACCCGTCAGACCAAAGATTGAAAAGCCTCCTGGACCAGACCATAACTCAAAGGTTGGTGGAGGCCCCCTTTGCAGGGTAAGTGGTGGAGGCTCCAGGGCTCTTGCGCCCCCCTCATAATCCAGCCCTGCTCATGAGACACACACGCTGTGTACACATGGCTGCCAGCCGGCTCCGTGCACATACTGTCGAAGCCTAAGTGCGATGCTGCTGACGTTCCCTTTCCTTTGGGTGGTCGGCGGTGCAGCCTCTTTAGAGCTCAGCTTCAGCAGAGGGATGGGAACGGCTGCACAGCTGGTGCCGCTATACCGGACACATGGCCGCATCTCCTCGCTGCCAGCCAGCTTGTGCACATGCCTGTCCTAATAAGACATCCCCTGAAAATAACATCCAACCCCTCTTATGGAGCAGAAAAAAAAATAATAATAAACAGAAATATAAAGTTTCAATCAATACACCAGCGCCCGATGTCAAACACTCTTAAAGGTCCGGCACACCCACAACGAACTCACCTGCTGGGATTTAAAGGGACCTTGCACAACTCATGCTTGCGTTCAAGACGGGCAGGCTGATTCATGACTAGCGCCAGGTATCGGCAGATGAGCGTCTGTACAGAGGCGCTTAAAGCGACCGCTAGTAGATCAGCTATCGGGTGCTGTAACAGAGCGCCTCAGTCGCTGTAGTAACCTGGCCCGCATTGATGAATGAGATGTATGTTGCGCGTTCTAACACCAGTGCAGCGCTGCAGGGAGCGAAAGATGGCGCCAGCTCATTGCGACCGACTCTCAGCGCCTCACACCATATTCAACAAAAAAACACACAGCGTAGGCGCTCTGGATCTGGTCGCTATAGCATAGAGTGCCAGACGCTGTGTGATTAAAGTCTGTTTTTGAACACATATCCACCAGTAACAAAGCGAAAACACATGGAATGACATTATTGTAACACTGTGACATTAATACTTTAGTGCCAGACCTGTAATGACAATTCTGAATAAATATATAAAAAATCAAAAATGTTTTTAAAAATGATTCTTTCTAGGCCAGGAGAGGCCACTCAATTATTTGGGAGAAAAAAAGATTAAACACAAAAAACCCCTGTTTAAAGTGGACCGTCACCCTCGCGTGATCGGCCCGGGAATCTATAAGATTCCCGGGCCGATCACCTCCCTCCCCGCGGGACATCCGAGATCGGGATGTCCCGCAGGGTGAAACCCCCCCAAACACCCCAAATCCACCTACCTCGCGCCCCTCTAGACGTGCGCGCGCCCGCACCGTCCGTCCGTGAATGGCCGGCGCAGGCACACGCACGTCAAGAGTGGCGCACGGGAGGCGGCGGCGGAGGAGCCGCTTGTCCGCTCCTGTCAGACCGCTTGTCCGTCCGCGCTGATTGGACGCCGCGGCCACGTGGGAGCGGGGAGAGGTGAGTTTTCCGGGTGTTTGGGGGGGTTTCACACAGCGGGGCACCCCGATCGGGGGTGCCCCACCGAAGTGGACCAAGACCCAGGATAGTCAAAATCCTGGGTGTTGGTCCACTTTAAACAGAAGAAAAGGAACATCCATTGAAATGTATGGGAGAGCGACAGGTAGCGGCAGGTAATACCTGGCGCTTTGGAAGCTAGAGCGCCGGCGCTATACACTGAGCCGCCTGTAATAATACATGTCACGCTACATGGCGCTATTAGAGTCGCTCACCAGAATCGCTTTCATAAATGTGGTTTTGCGTACAGCGCCCGGCGTTCACCAGACGCTGCCTGCCGCTACGAGGCGCTACCTGCCGCTATCCCTTGATGATTAAACCCCTATGTGGGAGGCTAGCCCCGGCTGTACCTAGACCGCAGATGAACTCCATCTGGATAACGGGCTCCTCCAAACGCCATAAAATAAAAAACTAAAATAAAACCCTGGCCGAAGTCTAACCATCCATGCACACTCTGTTCAGCGGTTTCCCAGGAGGGAAGCACAAAGAACTGGGGCGGGGAGGAAGGGGTGGGACTTGTCCTGTCTTATTTTAGGGGAAACGCGATAGTCACGGCAAACGGCTATGATTGGACGAGAGCCCATGCATGCGCCGTTGGACTGGGCAATCTGGGGGGTTTCACACAGCAGGGCTTCCCAAATCAAAATGTCGGTCCGCTTTATGATGCGCTTGTGCCTGGGTTACATACAGTCTTAGAGGATGATGTACAGTAGTGCATGGTGAGCTCTGTGGTCACAGGAAGTCAGTGGAGATATTTTTAGAATTTCTTTTCACAGTTACCTTAAATATGCGCCTCGCTGCTAAATGTACCTATTTAAAGTGGACCACACCCAGGATTTTGACTATCCTGGGTTTTGGTCCACTTCGGTGGGGCACCCCGATCGGGGGTGCCCCGCCGTGTGAAACCCCCCAGAAAGCCCCAAAAACTCACGTGATCCCGCTCCCACGTGACTGCTGCAGCCAATCCCCGCCGACGGACAAGCGAGAGGCAGCGTCAGACAAGCAGAGCGCGTCCACCGCCGCCTCCCGTGAGTCACTCTTACAGGGAGCGCACCCGCCATTCACAAACGGCCGGCGCGGGAGCGCACCTTGCAAGAGGGATGCGGGAGCGGCGGCTCGCGCATGCGCCGCTGGATCGAGGAGCAGGTAGGGATTTCGGGGCTTTCTGGGGGGTTTCACACAGCCCGATAGATTCCCGGGCCGATCAGCATCGGGTGTTGGTCCACTTTAAACTGGACATTCAGCATGATTTAATTAAAAGCCTCAACCCTTAAATTATTTCCCAGCATCTAAAATTAATATATTTTCCGTTTTTAGTCCTTATTATTCTTTCCCCCAATGGGCTGCAACTCTGTTCAGGACTCCAGGATACGGGCCCTGCCATCTTGCTTTACAAGCATCACATACTGAGGAGAGCAGGATTAAATGCAGGGGGTGGGGTTATAGCTGTGCTTTGCACAGACAGAGCAGAGCTGGGGTCAGGAAAAGGACAGCGATCCCAGAAGACACTTTGTTTGCAGGCTGCATGATGCTCCATGAGCCGCCATCTTGGATGTTTAAAGGCTCAGAAAATACAGTAGATACAGGTTGGATGATTTTTAATGTGAGCAATCTGTATGTATGGGGGGGCATATAAGATAGGCTCTTATTCAGGGTGAAGGTCCGCTTTAATTATTAACGGTCATTCTGTTCCAGTAATTACTGTAGGAGGGTTGTCCAGATTTTGGGCCAAAGTTTATTTCATCCGGAATATTGTTTTGCCTCCGTTTGATCAGAATCAAGTTTAGTCGAAATTCTGCTCGTATTTGTCCCCCCCTTTGCAGATAATAGTCCCCTTTACTTCTATGGTGTATTACTTTCTGTGTGTTAGCCCAGGTAACAGTGTGATGTATAGGCCATCATTCCTGTTATAATAGTTAGAGATAGTATTAGTTAGGCAGTTTAGTTAGTATTCGATGTAGGGACCGCATCATGGGACTAGACACGGGCAGGCTGATTCATTATTAGCAATGAAGAAGTGCCAGCCATGTAACTTGGTCAATAAAATCATCCATCCTCTATTGCAAGCCGTAGTTAAAAAGCCATCACAGCATGTAAAGCATAAAACGCATAGTGAGAGCAGACCCCGCGTCAACGCGTTTCGAGCCAAGGCTCTTAATCATGACTTAGCGCCAGGTTAGCGCTAGTAGTCGCTGTGATGGGCTGTGGTTCGCTGTTACCGAGCGCCTCAGTCGCTGGCCGGCATTGATGAATTTGATGTGTGCGTCGCTATAACACCAGTGCAGCATTATATGGGAGTGAACGGTAGAGACTGGTCAGTGTGAGCGACTCAAACCATATTCATCAAAAAAACAACCTCACACAGCGCCGGCGCTCAAAATTGTGTCGCTGTAGCCCAGAGCGCCAGAAGCTGCGTGATTAAATTCCGTTTCTGAACACATATCAACCAGTAACAAAGCGAAAACACGTGGAATTACGTTGTTATTACATTGTGACATTAACGCTTTAATACCAGACCTGTAATGACAATTCTGCATAAAAATATAAAAAAACAAAAAAGAATTTCTAAAAGGACTTTTTCTAGGCCAGGAGAGGTCACACAAATATTTGTTTAAAAAAAAAAAAAAAAAAAGAAAACCCTGTTTAAAGTGGACCAACACCCAGGATTTTGACTATCCTGGGTTTTGGTCCACTTCAGTGGGGCACCCGCTGTGTGAAACCCCCCAGAAAGCCCCAAAAACTCACCTCTCCCCGCTCCCACGTGACCGCTGCAGCCAATCCCCGCCGGGAGGCAGCGACGGACAAGAGAGCGCACCCGCCGCCGCCTCCCGCGCGTCACTCTTACAGGGCGAGCGCCCGCGCCGGCCATTCACAAACGGCTCCTGCTAGAGGGACGCGCGGGAGGCGGCGGGCGCCGCTGGATCGAGGAGCAGGTAGGGATTTAGGGGTTTCTGGGGGGTTTCACACAGCGGGGAGCTGATCGGTCCGGGAATCTTATAGATTCCCGGGCCGATCATGGGAGGGTGTTGGTCCACTTTAAAGAGAAGAAATGGAATGTCCTTTGAAATGTATGGGAGAGCGACAGGTAATACCAGGCACTCTGGAAGCCAGAGCACCGTCGCTATATACTGAGCCGTGTGATCTGTGATGATTAATTGGTCGCTATGTGTCGCTGTAAGAGGCGCTCACCAGAATCGGCTTCATAAATGTGGTATTGCGTACAGTGCCTGGCGTTCACCTGGCGCTTACAAGGCACTACCTTGGCTATCCCTTGATGAATAAAGCCCTTAGTATTCGATGTAGGAACCGCATCATGGGACTTTAGACACTAGGTGTCGACCTTGCCGTAAGCGTCCAGGCACAGACTAGAGAAGGAAATTATTTGGAACACGGGAGTCCTTGGACTACCTCCCCATTCAATAAAGTACCTTTATTGAATGGGGAGGTAGTATCTTTTGGCGTGGTTAGTAATGGGTGAGCCCCTCTTTGGTACTTTATTGAATGGGGAGGTAGTCCAAGGACTCCCGTGTTCAAAATAATTTCCTATTGTTAAACAAGGGGCCACTTTACCAGCCAGCCCACATAATTCTCACTTTTTCCTTATTGCAATAGCTCTAAAATTTGGTTATCAGTGGGTCAGGTTAATTTGGATTTGACCTCCCCTAGGGGGGGACAATCCTTTAGAGGTACATTGAACAAACAGACTAGAGAAGGGTTCCGCCAATGTCTTCTGATTGGTTCCGTCTGATTGGAGTCTATAAATTTAGGCTCAGGTGGTCTGCAAGGCTGAGAGTGTCACAGGTAGATGCTGTTGTAGGGTGCTGTGGTGTAACGCCCCAGACTGATCACCTGGAGGACCTTGGAGGTCGGGCCGGAGTAGTACCCCCCCCCCCCCGCTCTGTAAGGGGCAGAGAGAAGAGCCAGGGTTAAGGCGCTCTCTGCGGGGGGATAAAGACTGTGCAGCGATGTAGTCCTGGAGGTTGGACCAGTTGGGGGCCAACCACAAGACAAGGTGGATAAGTAGACCCTTATGTACCAGGGGCCCTGAAGTGCTGTTAATAAAGAAGGTTTGGTTGGAACATTGCTGGACTGTGCTCGCCTCTTCCTCTCAAGTAGACCTGCAATCACCAAGGGCACTACAGGAAGATACCAACCAGGAACTAAGTGAGTATGCCATCTACCCTGCTCCTAAAAAGAAAGATGTTGCTTCAAACTCGCCCCTATCCAGGGGTAACCTCTTTAACCCATCCCTCAAGCTCACTCTACAGGGGTTCCCTGACCACCAGTTGCTTACCAGATTTGTTTTAACCTACCGTTTTACCACTTGGACAGACCTTTCCTAATTCTGACCTTTCGATACTGTGCTATCTCCGACTTACACCACCCTGCTGTTGAGACGCTGATAGGACTGATGAACTGTTGCAGGCCTGACTATCCCTGACCATCCCGGGGCACCAGCTATACCATTTGTACCCTGGTTGTTCATTGGGTGGTGCAGGCTTAAAGGGTTTGTCCAAGTAAATGTCTTGGGTGTTGTTCCTCTTTATGTAATTATTTTTCATTACAAGGCACCAAATAAGCTGTTGATACTTGTACTGGACCCATGATGCTGGTTGGGAGTTCTTCTTTGGTTCCTGAAGAAGCTACAAAGTGGCGAAACGTGTTCATATAGAAATGTGTAAAGATGAACAAAATTGTTAAGAATGCATTTTGGACGATCCACAGAATAGGGTTGGTCCGAATCTAATTTTTAACGAATCACAAAAAAAAAAAAAGCTTACCTCCAGCATCGGCAATGTCAACAGTGGGACGGGAGGACAGGAAACCTTCATCCTGCACTGGCCTCCTGCCTTTCAGGAAGGGGCTATTTATAGGCGGTTTTCCCAGCCACCTCGCTCCTTCCATACAGGGGTTGATTCAGAGCCAGAGTGAAAATTTACACCCTGTAGACAATGAAAGTGAATGGCAGTTTCCACTCCTAAAAGATGTGTGAGAATTCTGACCTGGCCCTGAATCGACCTTATAGTGTTGAACTAGCAGACATCTTACAGAATGGATGACTGAGGCTTTCATAGGCAGTAAGAGTTTTTCTTCCAGAAGCTGTTGTCGTCTGATTGGCCGGCGCTGGCCATTATCACAGAACTCAGTATTTATTGAGGCAGTACAATGGCGAGATATCGCCGGGCCACACCCAACACACAAGACACCGGCTTCTACACAAATGAGCCGAGTAACCTCCCGATCACAAGCTTGTTTAATCTTCCCACCGCTCTATATCCCAATGAGGAGGCGCAGCGCGCGGGAGGAGAGCCGGGCATCCCGGGATACTCCCCTATAGTCACCAGACAAACAGACCTGTCACAGGGTGGCATCCCCAATCCCATCTTCAAACAAAACCTAATGTCGGGCAAACAGAACCTCAATAACAAAGCCGGGGAAGGATGACATTCATTAAAGGTCACCCAGCTCCCACGGCATCAGTGACCGGGCTTGTATGCCTGTCAGTTGCCCGGGAAAGGTGAGTATTATTCCTGATTGCTGCCTTTCTATAAGACACACTGAGGCCGATTCATTAATAGCGCCAGGTAGCGACAGATGAGCGCCAGTAGCGTGATTTTCACAGCGCCCGCTAGTATTCGCTGTGCTTGGCCGTTGTTCGCTTGTTGACAGCGACTCAGTCGGTGTGCGGTAATGTTGAATACGGGGTTAGGAGTCGCTGTTTCACAGGTTCCGCGCTGTATGGGTGCGCCTGACAGCGAAGGGCCAGAGCGAACGGCTCCCAGCATATTCATTCACAAATCACGCTCAAAAAATTCTCGCGCTGTGAAATGCTTGTTTAAGCCCCAGAGCGCTGGCGGCGATGGGTTAAAAGTAGTTTTTAACCCCCAAACAACCACATTTTTTGATTAAAAAATTAAACAAGTTTTTATAAACATTTTGTAATATGAATACATTAATATCAGACCTGTAATATCAATTGTGCACAAAATTTTTTTTTTTTTTTTTTTTACCTTAAAAAAAATATCTAACATTGCAGAAGTGGTCACAGAATTTTTGACAGTTAAAAAAAAAAAACAAAAACATTCATATCAATTCATTATGAATAATTAAAGATTGCTCCATTGAAATGCATTGGAGAGCGCCAGGTAGCGAGAGGTCATACCTGGCGCTGTGATGGGATTAGCAGCGGCGCTGTTCGTTGCAGTCCGCTACATGATGAATCCCGCGCTAGCTGACGCTCTCGCCGGCGCTAGCCTCATTTAGCGTGATAAATGCGTGATTGTGTCCGCCGCCTGGCGTTCTGGAGTCGGTAGCCGCCGATAGCTGGCGCTACCTGGCGCTAGTGAGACACTACCTGGCGCTATCCCTTGATAAATAAGGCCGATTGTATCAGGCCTGGGTCTGCTTTGGATTTAAGTCCACTTTAATAAGTCACCATATGCAGGGCCGTGTCTTGGTGTTCATGCTGCCCTGGCGCTGGGGCCTTCTTGTCGAGTCAGGTTGTGGCCCACGAATACAAAAAAAAAAAATCCACCCCCCTGGCCTCTAACAAATATCCACAGTGTGTGCCGCCGTGGTAAATGTGGCAGACAGCAGGGCACTGGACATAGGTGAGTATTTAGGGTGATCTCGCTTAGTTTAGTTTTATACTGTGGGGTATCCAAAATCAACATTTACAGCTGCTGCAAGCAACCCGGTAAGTATACAGTCATTTTTTTACATTTAACATTTAGCAAGTAAAATGGAACTAGGTGAGTATTTAGCCCAATCTCAGGATTTCTGTTTAGTTGTATACTGTGTGAAATCCTAAATTGGAATTTACAGCCACTGCAGGGAACCCACAAAATGAGTATTTAGCCAGAGCTAGGGATTTCTGTTTAGTTTAAGACTGTGGGCATCCCAAAATAGGTAAGTATTTCTCCCAATCTCTGGGTTTCTAGCTTCTTTTACCCGGGGAAGGGAATCCCACATTGGCATTTATATCCACTGTGAGTAAAGCTGAGCGAGATATTTAGCCCAATATTGGGCTATTTAAATTTATACTGTGGGGCATCCCAAATTGGCTTTTACAGCAGCTGCAGGGAACCCAGAATTAGGTGAGTATTTACCCAGATCTAGGGCTTTCTGTTTAGTTTTATATTGTGGGGTATCCTAAATCAGTATTTACAGCCACCACAGGGAAGCAGGAACTAGGTGAGTATTCAGTTCTATCTCTGGATTTATGTTTAGCTTTATACTATGGGGTTTCCCAAATTGGCAATTATGGCCATTGCTGGAAACAGGGCAATGGGTAAGTATTTAGCCTGATTCAGGGATTTCTGTTTAATTAAAAAGCCTTGGGGCATCCCAAAGTGGCATGTATGGCCAATGCTGGAAACCCGGAAACAGGTGACTATTTAGCCCGATTAAGGGCTGTTTAGTTTAAAACTGTGGGGCATCCCAAACTGTCATTCATGGCCATTGCTGGCCATAGAAGGGTATTGAGCCGGAACCAGAGCTTTTTGTTTCAGTATAAAACAGTGGCATTTATAGCCGTCACTGGCAACCCAGAGACAGGTGAGTATTTAGCGTGATCTCTGGGTTGCCGTTTAGTTTTACACTGTGGGACATCCCAAATGTGCATTTACGGTCTCCATAGGGAACCCAGAAATAGGTGAGATTTTATTCACCACCTGATGTGGGCTGTTTTGTTTTATACTGTGGGGCATCCCAAACTGTCATTCATGGCCAATGCTGGAAACCCGGAAACAGGTGACTATTTAGCCCGATCTAGGGCTGTTTAGTTTAAAACTGTGGGGCATCCCAAATTGTCATTCATGGCCATTGCTGGCCATAGAGGGGTATTTAGCCGGAACCTGTTTCAGTATAAAACTGTGGCATTTATAGCCGTCACTGGCAACCCAGAGACAGGTGAGTATTTAGCCCGATCTCTGGGTTGCCGTTTAGTTTTACACTATGGGAAATCCCAAATGTGCACTTACAGTCTCCATAGGGAACCCAAAAATAGGTGAGTTTCCCACCTGATGTGGGCTGTTTTGTGTTATATTGTGGGGCATCCCAAATCGGGACGGTTCCAATAGAGCTGCTTAGCCATTTTGAAGTCAATTTAGATCTCTGGATTTATGTTTAGCCTTATACTATGGGGCTTCCCAAATTGGCAATTATGGCCATCGCTGGAAATGGGTAAGTATTTAGTCCGATTCAGGGCTTTCTGTTTAGTTTTATATTGTGGGGTATCCTAAATCAGTATTTACAGCCACCACAGGGAAGCAGGAACTAGGTGAGTATTCAGTTCTATCTCTGGATTCATGTTTAGCTTTATACTATGGGGCTTCCCAAATTGGCAATTATGGCCATCGCTGGAAATGGGTAAGTATTTGGCCCGATTCAGGGCTTTCTGTCTAGTTAAAAAGCCTTGGGGCATCCCAAAGCGGCGTGTATGGTCATGGCTCGAAATCCAGAAATAGGTAAGTATTTAGCCCGATCTAGGGCTTTCTGTTTAGTTTAGAACTATGGGGCATCCCATATTGTCATTCATAGCCATATCTGGAAACCAAGAAATAGGTGACTATTTAGCCCAATCTAGGGCTGTTTAGTTAAAAACTGTGGGGCATCCCAAACTGTCATTCATGGCCATAGAAGGGTATTTAGCCAGAACAAGAGCTTTCTGTTTCAGTATAAAACCGTGTGCCACTGAGAACTCAGACAGGTGAGTATTTAGCCCGATCTCTGGGTTGCCGTTTAGTTCTACACTGTGGGACACCCCAAATGTGCACTTACAGTCTCCATAGGGAACCCAAAAATAGGTGAGTTTTTATTCACCCCCCTGATGTGGGCTGTTTTGTGTTATAATGTGGGGCATCCCAAATCGGGACATCCCCAGTAGAGCTGCTTAGCCATTCTGAAGTCAACTTACTTTTCAGTTTATGTCTATGGCGTGCGCCCCGGGTGCTGCGTGCGTAATATTTGCACGGCCCTACTAATAGAACCTGATAGCTGGCAGTGCTGCCGCCACCCTCCAGGATGTTCCCGGATAAGAGAACACACGGCCGCACCCATCATTAACCAATCGCCTCGGGCCTGTGGAGCCGATTCGGGGATTATTGCTGCGGTGTTCCTCCACAGGACATCATATTTCTACATCCAGATCATTGTGCTCATCTGCATAATGGGAGGAGCTTACAGCAAAGGGGAGAAAGCAATTAAAGGGACAGAGGCACGTCAAGGCACAATGTCATCTGGAGTTCAGGTCTTTCTTTCTCTCTTTCTCCTCCGCTCTTCCATTTCCCCACATTCCCCCATCCTGCTCTCACTTTCACATTCTCTCCATCTTTCTCTTGTCACATTCCTTCAATCTCACTCTCTCTCATTTCCCCACATTCCCCCCATCTTTCTCTCACTTTCACATTCTCTCCATCTTTCTCTTGTCACATTCCTTCAATCTTGCGCTCTCTCATTTTCCCACAGTCCCCCATCTTTCTCTCACTTTCACATTCTCTCCATCTTTCTCTTGTCACATTCCTTCAATCTTGCGCTCTCTCATTTTCCCACAGTCCCCCATCTTTCTCTCACTTTCACATTCTCTCCATCTTTCGCTTGTCACATTCCTTCAATCTCACTCTCATTTCCCCACATTCCCCCCATCTTTCTCTCACTTTCACATTCTCTCCATCTTTCGCTTGTCACATTCCTTCAATCTCTTCTCTCGCTCTTTTTCCCACAGTCCCCCCCATCTTTCTCTCACTTTCACATTCTCTCCATCTTTCGCTTGTCACATTCCTTCAATCTCTTCTCTCGCTCTTTTTCCCACAGTCCCCCCCATCTTTCTCTCACTTTCACATTCTCTCCATCTTTCGCTTGTCACATTCCTTCAATCTCGCTCTCTCTCATTTTCCCACATTCCCCCCATCTTTCTCTCACTTTCACATTCTCTCCATCTTTCGCTTGTCACATTCCTTCAATCTCGCTCTCTCTCATTTTCCCACAGTCCCCCATCTTTCTCTCACTTTCACATTCTCTCCATCTTTCTCTTGTCACATTCTTTCAATCTCTCTCTCATTTTCCCACAGTCCCCCCCCATCTTTCTCTCACTTTCACATTCTCTCCATCTTTCGCTTGTCACATTCCTTCAATCTCACTCTCATTTTCCCACATTCCCCCATCTTTCTCTCACTTTCACATTCTCTCCATCTTTCGCTTGTCACATTCCTTCAATCTCGCTCTCTCTCATTTTCCCACAGTCCCCGCATCTTGCTCTCACTTTCACATTCTCTCCATCTTTCGCTTGTCACATTCCTTCAATCTCGCTCTCTCTCATTTTCCCACAGTCCCCCCATCTTTCTCTCACTTTCACATTCTCTCCATCTTTCGCTTGTCACATTCCTTCAATCTCTCTCTCATTTTCCCACAGTCCCCCCCCATCTTTCTCTCACTTTCACATTCTCTCCATCTTTCGCTTGTCACATTCCTTCAATCTCTCTCTCATTTTCCCACAGTCCCCCCCCATCTTTCTCTCACTTTCACATTCTCTCCATCTTTCACTTGTCACATTCCTTCAATCTCGCTCTCTCTCATTTTCCCACAGTCCCCCCATCTTTCTCTCACTTTCACATTCTCTCCATCTTTCGCTTGTCACATTCCTTCAATCTCGCTCTCTCTCATTTTCCCACAGTCCCCCATCCTGCTCTCACTTTCACATTCTCTCCATCTTTCGCTTGTCACATTCCTTCAATCTCGCTCTCTCTCATTTTCCCACAGTCCCCCCCCCATCTTTCTCTCACTTTCACATTCTCTCCATCTTTCGCTTGTCACATTCCTTCAATCTCGCTCTCTCTCATTTTCCCACAGTCCCCCATCTTTCTCTCACTTTCACATTCTCTCCATCTTTCGCTTGTCACATTCCTTCAATCTCGCTCTCTCTCATTTTCCCACATTCCCCCATCTTGCTCTCACTTTCACATTCTCTCCATCTTTCTCTTGTCACATTCTTTCAATCTCTCTCTCATTTTCCCACAGTCCCCCCCCCATCTTTCTCTCACTTTCACATTCTCTCCATCTTTCGCTTGTCACATTCCTTCAATCTCGCTCTCTCTCATTTTCCCACATTCCCCCCCGTCTTTCTCTCACTTTCACATTCTCTCCATCTTTCTCTTGTCACATTCCTTTATTCTCTCTCTCATTTCCCCACATTCCCCCATCTTTCTCTCACTTTCACATTCTCTCCATCTTTCGCTTGTCACATTCCTTCAATCTCTTCTCTCTCTCTCATTTTCCAGATCATGCTCAATATTTTTTTTTAGCTTTTCGCCTCCTTTCTCTTTTCCACATTCTGTCCATCCTCCAGGATGTTCCCGGATAAGAGAACACACGGCCGCACCCATCATTAACCAATCGCCTCGGGCCTGTGGAGCCGACTCGGGGATTATTGCTGCGGTGTTCCTCCACAGGACATCATATTTCTTCCATTTCCCCACATTCCTCCATCTTGCTCTCACTTTCACATCCTCCAATCAGAGCGCTTTGCAGGGTTCACATCCATCAGTGGGGGCGTGCGTGTGCTCCTGCCCAAAGCCATTCAGATCCCCATTAAAGTCAATAAGTCATTTGCTAAAATAGCTAAACACAGCATGGCTCTCATTGGCTGAGCGCCCGGGCATGCGCCTTTGGAATGTGGAAGAAGCCACTTGAAAGGTGGGGCTTTCTGGAGGGTTCACACAGCGGGGTGAAGCCAGTGGCCGGCCCTGGAATCTATTACCTGCTCCTGCTGCTGGGTTTTGTTTTAATGTGGACCAAAACTCATAGCAATCTATAAGATTCCCAGGCCGATCATTTTCCTCCCCCAGGGGAATCCAAAATCGGGGTGCCCCGCTGTGTGCACCTCCTCTATACACTTACCTTCCTTCCCGGTCCAACGGCGCATGCGCATCCCCGCTATCCCTCTAGTAGTGCGTGTGCCCGCGACAGGAATTTGTGAATGCACGAAATGGGGGATGCGGCCATCAGCGCACTTGGAGTCACTCGCCTTAGACGACATGACGTCAGCGTCTCCGAGCGCGCTGATTGGACGGGCGGCCGTGCATGTGCTATAGGACCGGGAAGAGGTGAGTTGGTTTAGGTGACCTGGGGGGGTTTCACACAGCGGGGCACCCCCGATCGGGGGGGGGGGAATGGGGAAAAGGACCAAAATCAGGGGTTTTGGTTCACTTTTTCATTTTTTTTTTTTTACTATAGCAGCAACAGCACACTTTACAGCACCCCCTGCCGGGGGACTCCCTAGAAACAGGCCTAGGTCTGTCTAATAGGAAATACGGCCCTGACCATATGTGAGCAGGTGCACAAAATCCAGATGTTTTTTGCCCTCCTTAGCAGGTAATGGCCATACATGTGATGTCACATGCTTAAAGGGGAAACCTCCAAATCAGACTTACCTCCCAGCACACGGCACCGCTGCTCACCTGACATCCATTATGGCGTCTGGGATCATCCCTGCAGCTCAGCCTCGGAGCGTCTCGGGGATTATTGCTGCAGTGTTCCTCCATAGGACATCATATCCCTACCATCAAATCGATGTCCTCATCTGCATAATAGGAGGAGCTTACAGCAAAGGGGAGGGAGCAATTAAAGGGACAGCAACACATCAAGGCGCAATGTCATCTGGGGTTCAGGTTTTTCTTTCTCTCGCCCTGTTCTCTCTCTATCCTCCGCTCTTCCATTTCCCCACATTCTCCTATCTTGCTCTCACTTTCTCATTCTCTCCATCTTATGCTTGTCCATCTCTTCCATTTCCCCACATTCTCCTATCTTGCTCTCACTTTCACATTCTCTCCATCTTATGCTTGTCCATCTCTTCCATTTCCCCACATTCTCCTATCTTGCTCTCACTTTCACATTCTCTCCATCTTATGCTTGTCCATCTCTTCCATTTCCCCACATTCTCCTATCTTGCTCTCACTTTCTCATTCTCTCCATCTTATGCTTGTCCATCTCTTCCATTTCCTAACATTCTCCTATCTTGCTCTCACTTTCACATTCTCTCCATCTTATGCTTGTCCATCTCTTCCATTTCCCCACATTCTCCTATCTTGCTCTCACTTTCTCATTCTCTCCATCTTATGCTTGTCCATCTCTTCCATTTCCCCACATTCTCCTATCTTGCTCTCACTTTCACATTCTCTCCATCTTATGCTTGTCACATTCCTTCAGTCTCCCTCTCTCTCATTTTCCTGGAAGCTCAATATTATTTTTAGCTTTTCTCCTCCTTTCTCTTTCCTACATTCTGCCCATCCTTTCTCTTTTCTCTGTGCTACTTTTTCTTCCTTCTCTTAATCTCTTAAAGTAGACAAAAACCCAGGATTTTGACAATCCTGGGTTTTGGGCCTTGCCCGCCAGGGCCCCCTGATCAGAGATGCCCTACTGTCTGAAACCCCCCAGGTCGCCAAAACCTTTTCCCGGTCCTCCGGCGCATGCGCGGCCGCTCAGCCTATCATCGCGCTCAGTTCCACTGATGTCAGGTCGTCTAAGGTGAGCGGCTCCGAGCGCGTAGATGGCCGCATCTCCCACTACCCTCTAACACGGAGCGTGCCCGCGCCGGCCATTCACAAATGCTTTGTGCGGGCACGCACCCTGCTAGAGGGATAGCGGGGTTGCGGCCGTGCAGGTGGACCGGGAAAGATGGCAAATGTATGGACCACCTGGGGGGTTTCACACAGCGGGGTAACCAAATCAGGAGGGAATTGATCTGCTAGGGAATAAATCCGGGGCCTATCGCCGTGGGTTTTGGTCCACTTTAAAGAGAGATGTGTTGCGCCTCTCAAGGGAGCTATCCCAAATTGGGATGCCCCGCTGTGTGTATCCACACAGTTCGCCCAATTTCCCTTCCTGTCGTTCGCATGGCGCAGACTTGGCCAAAACGGAGCGTGCAGGCGTCCTGCTCAGCCAATCAGCGCGCTCAGTTTCAATTGGGCTCCCTTCGGATCTGTCAATGGCTAAGCAGCCAAGTGGGCCGCAGCATCCCCCTGCTCAGTTTCTAGCTGTGGCGTGCTCGCACAGGCCATTCATAGAGTCCTACAGTGGGTGTGGTGCACAGCTAGAGGTGAGCGGGGATGTGGCGCCGAGATGTGGTGAGGGCTCCAGGAGAATGTGGGTGGAACAGGGATCTGGGGGGTTTCACACAGCGGGGAAGTCCGGATGCCCCAAGGAGTGGAACATGGACGAAGTTCCTCTTATTTCCCTTTTGTCTACCTTCAGACTATTTTTCTTCTTGTCTGCGCCGCAGTCTTTTCTGCGTTTCCTCTGTTGCTTGCTTTCCATGTTTTATGTGCGTCTATAGGGGGCGCCATCCTGAGATCCTGCACAGGGCGACACTTACCCTAAGGCCGGCCCTGATTATGACAGCAAAGTTTGCTCATAATTGATCACTGCCGGGAAATGAGACACGCTGCACCATTAGACCTCATGACCTGAACGAAAAATAAATTCTTTTTATTTGCAAAAAGACAAGCTGGCTGTCACGTACCCCCCTCAACTTTGTTCAATATTGTAAGAAAAAAGGAAACTATAGTTGAGAGTTCACCCAGAGGTTTGCTGTCCCCCTTCACCTTGCTGCCCTAGGCACAGGCCCTTGTGTGCTTAAAACAAAAAGAAACCCTGGATTTTGACAACTAAATTGGGATGCCCTGATGTATGAAAACCCCCAGTTCACCCGTAACAGCTTACCTTTCCCGGTCCAACGGCGCATGCGCGGTTTGCAGTGCCTATCGGGATGTCTCATAGACTCCAGGGTGGGTTTTGGTCCACTTTAAAGCCAGTGCCTGGCAGGGCTGGTGCTCCAAGCGTGCTGGCGGCTGCATCCCCCGCTTCCCTCTAACAGGGAGCGTGTCCGCGCTGGCCATTCACAAATGCCTGGCAGGGGGAGGGGGTGCAATCGGATGGAAGGGTGTTGGGGATACAGAGGGAAGCTCGCGCATATGCTGTGGGAGCGAGATCAAGATCGCATTACAGACGAACCCAGCGGGCATCCCAAAGCAGGGTGCCACAGGGAAATACTTTCACCCTGCCCTGGAATCTTTTAGACTCTAGGGCTGGATGTCAAGGGTTTTAGTCTGCTTCAAAGTGGATGAAATTTCTAGGTCCACCGCTCATCCTTCGCATCCCCCCCCCCCAACCCGAGCATCCGGTGCTGCTGTTGGCTCAGTTCTTAAAGGAAACAGGGTTTTTCCAGCGCCGGGGGGGGGGATCAATCTTCTAGATTCCTGGGCTGATCTCTGTGGGTTTTTGTTCCACTTTAAGGGGGGGCCCTGACAATCTGACTGTATGGGGCCACATTATACCTGGACCACTTTTACACAGCAGCCTCTAGCTACAGAAAGTGCTGCAGACCGCATAGAATATGATCAGGAAAGTACACGGGGGCTCCTCTGCCCTCTTTGGTCTTGTGTTATATCACAGCGATGATCCAGTGACGCCAGAGTCAGTATAAATCTGCACAAGAGGAAAGAGAAGACTTGGGATCAACAATATCTAAAGTGGAGCAAATTTCTAGAAGAGACACATCAAAGCAAGTGGAGGGACTGAAGTGCGCCCAGCTGCATCGCCTTCACCATGAAGGGCTCCACTGAGGCAGCCCTTATGTTACAGTAACACAGCGCCACCATGTGGTGATACAGCAGAAGACCACCACAATGATTAAATAGGACCGTCCAGGCCCCTGGTCCCCCACCTGTGGCTCGCAGACCCTTGCTGTGCGACTCACGGCCTGCCTGGAATTAACCCCCAATTATCCGAGTGAATAAGAAAAAATGTTCAAAACATCCTAAAAGGTTTCACCATTAGCAGGGGCGCTTCCAGACACACAGTGCAGAGTGTGCGGCTCCAGGTTTATACAGGCCCTTGGGCAATAGAGTCTCAGTGGGCCCCTTGCGGTGAGGTATGACACCCCCATAAACCCCAGTATGGCGAATACTGGCAAGGGATAGAAAGATGGAATGACAAAATATAGAAGGAATAGGGAGAAAAAGGCAATGGCAGATAAAAAGAAATAAGGAACAAAAAACGGAAGGAATGCCATAATTAAGAAAGAATAGATGGAAATAAATAAATATAAAATGTAAAAAGGAAAGAAACATAGAAAGAACAAAAGCATAGAATGAACGAGAGAAACAAAAAAGAATAAACGGAATGAAAGAAAAAAAATAAAGCAGGAAGGAATGGGAGAAAAAAAAAAGAGATGGAAGGAAAGAAGGACTGACAGAAAAAAGAAAATATAGGAATGTCAGAAAAAAGTAAAAGAACAAAGAAAGGAAAGGAATGGCAGAAGGAACAGATGAAAGAAAAAAAGAGATCGAAAGAAAGAAAAAAAAAAAAAGAACAGCAATAACAGAGGGAGAAAAAAGAAAGTAAGAAAAGGAATGACAGAAAGATGCAATAACAGAGGGATAAAAAAAGAAAGTAAGATAAGCAATGGCAGAAAGAAGCGATGAAAGAATGAAACAAAGAATAGATTGAAAGCAAGAAAAATAGGAAAATAATAGAAGGAAAGAGACAAGAAAGGCTCCCAATGGTCAGCCTGTCCCTGGCTGATGGTCCTTAGTCCTGGTTACTGCACGGGGCTGCCCAGGGTAGAGGAAATGAGGTGGGCCCTCCCAAGGTGCAGGGGCCCCCTGCAACTGCCCGGTTGCACCTAGTGCCGACGCCTGCCCTGGTCTGGGATCAGTAAGAGGCCGATTCATCAATAGCGCCAGGTAGCGACAGATGAGCGACTGTAGCGTGATTTTTTCAGCGCCAGCCAGTATTCGCTGTGCTTGGCCGGCATTAGCTTGATGACAGCGACTCAGTCGGTGTGCGGTAATGTTGAATACTGGCTGGGGGGTCGCTGTTTCACAGGTCCAGCGTTGTATGTGAGCGCCTGACAACGAATGGCCAGAGCGAACGGCTAGCTTCATATTCATCAAAAAATCACGCTCCGAATGTGCTGTCGCTGTCCATTCCTTGTTTAAACCCCAGAGCGCTGGCGGCGATGTGTATTAACTAGTTTTTAACCCCTAAACAACCATATTTTTTGCATGTAACATTATACATGTT
Source organism: Gastrophryne carolinensis (assembly GCA_027917425.1). Lineage (NCBI taxonomy): Eukaryota > Metazoa > Chordata > Amphibia > Anura > Microhylidae > Gastrophryne > Gastrophryne carolinensis. The sequence goes on from CM051238.1 coordinate 21,911,384, forward strand.
TTTAGAATCATTTTGTTATATGAATACATTAATCTCAGACCTGTTAGATCAATTCTGCACATTTTTTTTTTTTTTTGACTTAAAAATAAATCCTAACATTGCAGAAGTGTTCTCCGATTTTTTGACATTAAAAAAATTTAAAAAAAAATTATTACCAATTAATTATGAATTATTATAGATTGCTCCATTGAAATGCATTGGACATCGCCAGGGAGCGACAGCTCATACCTGGCGCTGTGAGGGAATTTGCAGCGGCGCTGTTCGGTCCAGCCGGCTTCATGATGAATGCCGCGCTAGCCGTCGCTCTCGCCGGCGCTAGCCTCATTTTGCTTGATAAATGCGTCATTGTGACCGCCGCGGGCGTACTTGAGTCGGTAGTCGCCGTTAGCTGCCGCTACCTGCCGCTCGTCAGACACTACCTGGCGCTATCGCTTGATGAATAAGGGCACAAGTGTCAGCAGTCTGCTCAACCAAACCTAAAAGCTCATTTTATTAAAAGGGTGAAACACTTCCAAAACAAGTTTAATGTGTTGGCAGGGTGGACAAGCATGCCGGCTTACCTGTGTTTGCAGCTTACATTGGCACAATTCCCAGACTCCCATTGTGTGTTGTGCTGGAAGCTGCAGGTAAGCCAACAGTCCAAATATGCTGGGCATGGGGCAGCCTATGTCTACACTGGCAAGGGAGCCAGGAGAGGGGTAAGTTTTGAAGTGGGGGGTATCAGGGCTGGCCCGTAGGGTTTTGTTCTGCTTTAATCACCAGTTATTCTAATAGGATTGTTTTTTAAAGGTAAAGGGGCACCAGGACACAGCGGGATCTCCAGCCAGATTATTTGGTGATAGAAATTTTTTTATATATATCTTTTTTCACTTTAGGATCAATTTTGGGGTTAGTTTTTGGATTAGTTTAGGTGTATATTTTTCACATGTGAGTTTATGGTATTCACATATTGTTTTAATTAACACTGTGTAGTTTTTCACAGTTATTTTTTGAACAGAGGTTGTTTGATTGTTTGTATTGATTATATCACTGGTTCACATATATATTTTTGTACTTGTATTATTATATGCACAACGGCACTTTTTTCTGGCTTGAGATTTTTCCCGTTGAGTAATTATGGTTTTTAGTAATTGTTGGATGAGCTCTATTTTAATCATGATGTAAATAAATAAATTTACAATTTGAAATATATATTATTGTTACATGCCTTGATTGAATTTTGAATACATAGATTGGTGGTGCAAATTATTGGTGTCCGTTTCTGTGGGGTACTGGGCCCCACACCACACTTGTTTGCAAATTCAAATTGCCTGCCTTGGGACACCTTCTTTTTGCACACTAATCTTGCTGTATTTTTATCTGAAGAGTGGTGCAGGGACAGCTTAATTATTGGTTTCTTCAGGATTGTTTTTTAATTCATAATTATCCTGATTTTACCAATGTTTTTATTTTAATAATTTAATATTAATAATTTAAAATTATATTTAATATTATTTAACGTAAATAGTGATATATTTGAATTACAATGACCAAAATAATAAAAAATTACTAGACTTATAAAAAGAAAAGGGGTTTTCTCTCCTTTAAAGCAGAACTTCAGTCCACTATGACCCCCCCCCCCTGCACCCTACCCTGGTGCTGAGGCAGGACAGGAGGGTTACAAAGAAAAAATAAAATTCTGCGATTCTCACCTGTAGAATTAATTTCTCGCTACTTCTACTCCAGGGTATCACTGAATCAGATAACTCTCATCCGAAGGGTGGGATTCCATGATAAAAGGTGTGGTTCACCCGGCCTATATATACTACCGGCTGCTCTCCACAATCAAGTAATAGAAAAGCAGTAGGAACAGCCCCTCGGGAGGATGAAGGCAATCTAAGAGAGACCACATTTAGTTTGAAAACAAGCAGCCACATAAGAACTCCTCCATTTCCTTTTTTTTTTTAAATGCTAATTTAAAATATGTAAAAAATATTTGCATAGATACAAGGCTTCACTTGAACTTTGGCATCTAAGGAATGAATATAGTATCCTAGCAATAGGGTGGGTCTGACACCATGGAGTGTAAGAAGAGAGAAAGCAACGGAGAACGGTCAGAATCACAGAAATTGTATTTTCTCTCATATTCTACTCCAGGCAGTCACCATATCAGTTACCAATGGGACCTCCCAAAGCAGTGCCCTTGATCCAGGGTGGGAACCCCAAGTGTCGACCTTATTCCTCTAACCTGAAAGATCAAACCTCAGCTGAAGAGCTTACTACCGCTTGTAATACCTTATGACCAAAAACGGTGTCCGCTGGGACTCTAACGTCTACATTTGGTAAATGTATGAACCAAAGACCAGGTAGCCGCCTTGCAGATCTGCTCCACTGAAGATTGGTGCTGAAAAGCCCAGTATGCTCCGATAGCCTGGGAAGAATGGACCGTAACTCGAAGAGGAGGATTCCTTCCTTTGGAGATGTAGGCTTTAATCACTGCTTGTCTAATCTATCGGTTGATGGTAGACTTATTTGGTGCTAGACCTTTCCGTGGCCCCTCAAATATAATAAACAAAGAGTTAGCCTTGCGGAAGGTCTGAGTAGCGGAAAGATAATATTTAAGAGCTCTAACTACGTCCAAGGAGTGGAGGACTCTCTCCTTATGGCTAACTGGAGCAGGACATAAAGAAGGCAAAACCAACTCTTCATTAAGATGAAAGGGGGAAACCACCTTAGGAAGAAATTCCTGTTTAAAGTGGAAGACCGTCTTGTCCTTGTGTAGGACTAAATAAGGAGGCCTAACCAATAGGGCTGCCAATTCAGAAACGTGCCGCACAGAGGTAATTGTCACTAGGAAGATGACCTTAAGTGGCATCAACCCCAGTGAAACCTCTGCCAGCGGTTTAAATGGAGGACCCTGAAGGGCTGATAATACTAAATTCAGTTCCCAAATGGGCAGAAGAGGCTTACGAGGAGGTCGCACATGAGTGGACACCTGCAAAAACATCCTTATAAGTTTATTTTCAGCAATGGGCTTCTGAAAAAAGATGGATAAGGCAGAAATCTGTCCCTTGAGGGTACTCAACTGATGTCCCTCATCGAGACCCTCTGCAAAAATTCTAGGATTCTGGAGACAGAAAATGACCTACAAGCGAAACCACTGGATTCACAAGTGATAAAAACCCGCCAGACTCTGTGATAAATTCTTGACCAAGTCTGCTTCCGAGCCCGAATCATTGTCCGGATGCATTCCTTGACAGATCGTTGGGCGAGGGCAGGGCAAGAGAGCCTCTACCCTGGCCTGAAGCGAGAGTCTCTTCTGCTCCAGGAGAAAGACCTTCACCTGAACTGTGTCTAAAGTCATTCCCAGAAAGGAGATAACTCTTGAGGGAATGATATGCGATATAGAGTCGATAAGATGGTTTCTCTCTAGGCCTCTTAAAAAGATGGGGCTCTGATCAGAACACTGTCTATGTATGGGGTAATTCATACTCCTCGATGCCCTTAGAAGAGCCATGAGGCCTGACAGAACCTTGGTAAAAACCCATGAAGCCCAGGACAGGCCAAAAGGCAGAGCCAGGAACTGAAAATGTAGGCCATCTACTGTAAAATGCAAAAACCTCTGATGGCCTGGGAAAATAGGGATATGCAGGTAGGCGTCCATGGTCCACTGTGGTCATATAATCGCCTCGCTGAAATGCAGTTGCTGTGGATCTTAATGATTCCATGTGAAATCTGCAAATTCGGACGAAACTGTTGAGGCCCTTGACGTCCAAAATTGGGTGCACTGAGCCGTTTCTCTTGGGGATTACAAACAAATTGGAGTAAAAACTGTAACCTCTTCTATATAGAGCCTCCAAAAGGTGAGCAAAATGCAGAAGCCGCCCCCCCCCCCCACCACCTGAAAGGGTAAGGGTGTCTCTTCTTGTCTGGGAGGACTTAGAAGGGAGTTTAGCCTGGTTTCACCAGAAGGATCTGGCATTGTTCTGCGTTTTAGGTTTATTCCAGAACTTCTCTTGGCGTCTAGAGGAAATAGAACCTCTGCCGACACGAAATGGCTGAGTATTGGATTATCTACGATAAGAAGGATTAGACTTTCTTTTTTACGAAAGCCTAGTAGACTTGCCTCCTGTGGCTCTCTTCACAATATCATCCAAACGTTCCCCAAAAAGACAACCTCCTGTAAAAGGTAGTCCCGTCAGAGTCTTCTTGGAAGTCGAGTCGGCCAACCTTTGCTTAAGCCATAGAGAACACCCCTGAGCCACCAACATAGCATATCATCCATAGCAGAGATGACATTCTTGTAGACTTCCGTACTGGACTTAATCTACTGAGAGCATGAATTATGGGAGTGACCAGACCAAAACTGAGAACTCAACTGTTTTAACCATTACTTTACTGCCGTGGCCACAGCGTAGGCTGGCCGTAAGGCCGATCCTACCATGGAAAAAGCATGCCTGTATACCTGATACAGGTACATATCCACCGCGTCTTTTAGGGAAGCTCTGAAAAAGGAATAACCATGTTCCTAACCATGTTCCTAAAGAATCCTGAAACAGGATCATCCACTTCAGGAGGAAAAGACCAAATCTTAATTAGGTCCGTAGGAAAAGGATACTTAGTATCCAGGACTGAATGGTGGGGAGCTTGTCAGGTTTTTCCCATTCTTTCTGGATAAGCTTAGAAAAATGAGACTGCTCGGGGAAGAGCTGCCTTAGTTTTTTGGATCTGTATGGATCCCCCTTCTTTATCTTAGGGGCTCTAAGAGCTGGGATGCCCAAAACTTCTAGAATAGAGGAAGTCACATTATCCATTTGTTCCCTCTTTCTCGGATTCGAGAGACTCCACAGGAAGTAAGTGCTTTAGTTTTTTTAGACACCTTTAAAGATCTTGAGACCGGATGATCATCAGAATCCTTAGGTTGGAAGCAGTGGCTTTTCAGGCAGGCCAATCACTGCCATTTCCGTCTGGAAATGAAAACCTGAAATATCAGAATAAGGTGGAGTCCGCGTAATAGCACTAACCCCCGAAGAAGCGGACGCTGAGGCTCCCATAGAGGTAACTATATCCTAGGGTGGCAGCTGCCTCTTTAATCTGGAAAGTACCACCGCGGAGCATTCAGAACAGACAAGGCTGTCCTATTCCGGAGGCCTCAGCAGGCACAGAGGACATGGGGCGACATTCTCTGCTAGGATACCAGACCTAGGCGCCCCAGATGCCTCCGTCATGGTGAAGTCAGACTATTATCCCCGAGGGCCTAAGGCCGAAGTATATAAGGATTCTCAATAATCACGTGATTACTCCGAGACCCGACGGGTGAACCACAACCTAATATCTCTAAACCACAATATCGAGAAAAAAAAAAAAAAAAAAAGATAGCACAAAAAAACTTTTTTCCCATCCTACCTGATCCGATTAGAGAAGGGCAGTGCGGCAACAGGAGATCCCAGTTCCCACAGCAACCTTACCGAGGCTGCTGGAGTGGTTGCAGGCAGGCATAGGTGGAAAAGCAGCAGCAGCAGCGGTGAGAGGAACTCTTCTTGGCTGACCTTCTTCTTCCTGCCAGGGAGCCAGCCAGCGGCCCGGGGTTGGTGGAGGCCCGCAGCAAGGAGGTGCGGGCGAAGGAGCAAGGAAAACAGGCAGAGGCCTGAAGAGGTGCGGGCAGATGCCCGAAGCTCGACCCAAGCCAAAAAATACACAGACACATTACACTTTAAAAAACATATAACACAAACAGACACCGGCGGGCGCTGTTGTGAAACCACCCATAGCAATCTATAATAGAAATACAGAGGCAATGTAATCTAATCTATCCCTAATATTCCCAGTCATCATTACTGCGTGAATTCTGTGCAAATAACAATATAATCTAATGAATTTGTGAAAGCATATACAAAGTGCTAAGTGCTAAAGTAGGACAAACTGGGTGGGGATGGAAATAGGTCCAAAAATAGCCCAATAAAAATCTCACATGTCCTTAATGAGGATGGTTGAAGACAGCAAGCAGACCCCCCGTCTCCACGCCCACGTGTTGCGTGACGTCACGCATCACTTCCTCAGGGTAAATGATCATTAGCACTTTGTATATGCTTGCACAAATTCATTGCTATAGATATAGATTAGATATAGAATAGATTGCTATGGGTGGTTTCACAACAACGCCCCCCCCCGGTGTCTGTGTTATATGTTTTTTAAAGTGTAATGTGTCTGTATTTTTTGGCTTTTCTTTATAATAAAATTCATAATTTTTTATATACAAACATAGTGGTGCCACTTGTGTTGGGGATATTTTGAGGAGGGTGTAGCACTCATTTTCTCTGGTTTATATATAAGAAAAAATAAATGAATTTCAGGAAAATAAATCCAAGCACAACCTTCGCAGTCCACTCTAACTGCAAGAATGAAACTGGATGGCAGAGAGTCGGAAGTATTTATAGGCCGAGAGGAACCATACCTTTTATCTTGCAGTCCACGCCCTTCGGTCGAGAGTTAACCCATTCGTATCTGATTTGATTTCCTAGAGTGGAATATGAGAGAAAAAACCTTTACTATTCTCCAGGGGGCCCTGCTGCTTCAGATCCTGGACACCGCCATCTTGGAGCCGCATCCCCTGGTGGGAACGTGCGCAGACCCAGGGGAATGTGGCTTTTTGACCTTCCCTGCAGCGGCCGTGGGAAACCAGGAGGATGGTGTGGGCCTCTGAATAAGGTAAGTTTTTTTTTCTGTTTAAAGCCCCGTCCTCCATCAGCGCCAGGGTAGGGTGATGGGGGGCTCTTGGTATTATAGTTTAACTGAAGTTTAGCTTTAAGTATTTTTTTACTTTAGGTTCTCTGTAACAAAATACAATTTACAACCTATTTCTAGGCCACAATAACAGTCTATACTCCCCTTATCTGAGCCAGCTGACATCCGAACCATCCTCCTTTTTGCACGCCCTTAGTCATGATGATGCTGGCTCCTTAGTTGAATAGGGGCAGGGGAGTGCAGGAGCCGTCACCTGCACTAAAACATGGCTGGCAAGAGAAAAAGGAGCCTACTTTTGCTTTTGGCTCAGCGCTGGATCAGCCGGGTAAGGTAATTATAGGCTACTTGTTATTTTATCCTACATATAGGTCTCCAGAGGCTGGATTCCTCAGAACCTTAGCGTTGCAGTCCTAATACAGCCCTCTTCTGCGCTTCTTTGCCGGCCTTGCTGCACATCCTTTCTTCCGGTCAGGGCCAGCTCCAGGTTTGTGGGGGCCCTTGGGCAAGAGTCTTAATGGGGCCCAAAGTAGTGAATCACATGATGTCACCTTTCAGCTCCGCTGCCACAAATGGGTCATCTCCTACTGCCGATTGCCCTGCAGTCCTTGCTGTAACCTGGTTCTCGCCACCTTCTGCTCTTTCATCAATTGCCCTCCATCCCATGCCACCTTCTCCATTGTTGCTGATCATCCCCTGTTGCTGAGGCCAACCATGAGCAAGCCTGCACACAGCACCCGGCATTCGGTGGTTGGGTCCACTGTTAAATAATACTATGCCCAAGTTTGCCCTGTGCTAGCACCGGCCCTGCTGCCGGTCATGCAGGGGGGGCAGCACATGACAACTCACAAGTGTCCGTCTCTGATTTGAATTTAGCGTGCAACACCCAGGACCCTGGTTTGGAGCACACTGTCCAGCACCAAAGTTGACAACGCAGAAACCGGAAGACTGCAGCCACCAGGACTGTCCCTTTAAAGCAAGTTTCCTGGCTTCCTAGGGCACATCAATAAGCAAGGAATGCACATGGCATCGCAATGCTGTGGGGGGGAAGGGGGTTAAAGTGGACCAACACCCAGGATTTTGGTCCACTTCCCCGGGGCACCCTGATCAGGGGTGCCCCACTATGTGAAACCCCCCAGATTGCTAGCTTCAACTCACCTCACCCCGCTCCTACGGCGCATGCGCGGCCGCTCGTACAATCAGCGTGCACAGAGCCGCTGAGCTATGCACGTCAAAGTGACGTCCTAGCTCAACGGCTCCGAGCACGCTGGCGCATCGCACGCTTCCCTCACAAATGGCCGGTGCGGGCACGCGCCCTGCTAGAGAGCATCCCGCGCTTGCGCCGTTGGACCAGGATTCAGGTAAGCTTTGCGGCCATCCTGGGGGGTTTCACACAGCAGGGCATCCCGATTTTGGGATTGGATCCACCCGGGAATCGATCCTGCTGGGTGTTGGTCCCCTTTAAGCAGTGTTTAAGTCTTTTTTTCACTTTAGGTTCCCTTTAAAAAAAGAAAAGGTAGATGCTAAAAATAAAAGCCTATACTCACTTTATTTATATGAGTTTTTTATATGAGTTTTGGTCCACTTTAAAGAGGAACTTCGGGGGGCCTGGAGTCTGAAACATGCCAGGGCTGTCCAATTCCACCCCTTGGGGCATTCCGAATTAGGATGCCCTGCTGAGTGAAACCCACTGGTAGCTCTGTTCCACTCACCTTCTTTCGGAGCCCACGTCATGTCTTGGCGCCGCAGTTGCATTCCTGCTTACTCCTAGCTGTGTGCGCACCTGCGCCAGGCCTTCATGAATGGGCAGAGCAGGCATGCCACAGCTAGAAGATGCACTCGGCTCTGTTGGGCGTGAAAAAAAGCAATTCTGTGAGTACTCACCTGTAGAATTGTTTTTGTCGTTGCATGGCACGGCCTGCTTCGGTATTCATAACAGTTGGGTTATTCTGCCACAAGGTGGCGCAGTGTACTGCAGAAGAGCTGTGGCATCTCCCGGCCCCCTATAAAACGGGATTAACCATAGAGTTCCCAGCGTAGACAAGCAGTGAGACAAGAAGCCAGGAGAGAATAAAGGTAAAAAATGTAAAAAAGGTAAAGAACCCCAATTAACTTGGAACAATCACCATAAAGAGGCAACCAAGAATAACGATAACAAGGGTGGGTCGAAGCAGGCCGTGCCATGCAAGAACAAAAACAATTCTACAGGTGAGTACTCACAGAATTGCTTTTTCCTTTATTGCATGGCACGGCCTGCCTGCCAGAAAAAATTGGGACATCCAAAAGCAGTGTCCAAAAGTAGGGTGGGATCCCTAATGAGTAACGACCGGCAGTTCAAGTCACTACTGCCTGAAGCACCTTGCGGCCAAAAGCAGCATCCGCTGAGGCCTTAACATCAACCTTGGAAAACTTTGAAAAAGTATGAACAGAAGACCAAGTAGCGGCCTTGCAAACTTGTTCAACAGAAGCTTGGTGCTGAAAAGCCCAAGAGGCACCAATAGCACGAGTGGAATGAGCAGTAATTCTAAAGGGAGGTTCCTTCCCCTTAGCAGAATCGCTTGTACCACCGCCTGACGGATCCACTTGCTGATTTAGCCGGAGGCAAACCCTTCCTAGGTCCAGAAGTAAGAACAAAAAGAGCATCAGATTTCCTGAAAGGCTCAGTAGCGACCAAATAAAACTTCAGAGCCCTGACCACATCCAAAGAATGCAGCGTCCGCTCCTTGGAATTAGCAGGATTAGGACACAATGAAGGCAAAACAATGTCCTGATTGAGATGAAAGGCAGATACGACCTTAGGCAAGAAATCCGGCTTAAGCCGAAACACCACCTTATCCTGATGCCGCTCAAAATTAGGAGGTTTGATGGAAAGCGCCGCCAGTTCAGAAACTCGCCTGACAGAAGTGATAGCCATCAAAAAGGCTACTTTAAGGCTCACGAATAGGCTCAAAGGGAGGACCCTGCAGAGCAGACAACACCAGATTCAAGTCCCAGACTGGTAGCATAGGCTTACGAGGTGGACGCACATGAGTAACACCCGGGAAAAAGGTTTCAACCAACCGGTGACTGGCAAAGGATCTTTGGAAAAAAAATTGCCAGAGCTGAGACATGGCCCTTGAGGGTACTAAGTTGAAGGCCGGAATCCAAACCATGTTGCAAAAATTCCAGAATCCTGGGGATGGAAAAAACCTGACAGGGAAGAGACTTGGACTCACACCAGGCAATGTAAGCATGCTAGACCCTGTAATAGATGAAGGACGAGGACTTCTTCCTAGCCCGAATCATGGTATCCACAACAGGGGCAGGCAACCCCTTTTCCATCAAGATGGGGGTTTCAGCAGCCAAGCCGTTAAAGCCAGCGGTTGTAAATTGGGATGGCGTAGCTGCCCCTGAGTGAGAAGATCCTTGGGCAAGACGTACTGATCTACTGCCAACTGCACGACGTCTGCGAACCACACCCTTCTTGGCCAACAGGGGGCCACCAGGATGGCTGGCACCCCCTCCTGGGCTATCTTGTGCATGACCCTGCCCAGTAGAGGGAACGGAGGGAATACATAGAGAAGCCGAAACTCCGTCCAAGACATAGCCAGTGCATCCGTGGCGAAGGCCAGAGGATCCTGTGACAGGGAGACAAACTTGGGAAGTTTGTGATTGTGACGGGACGCAAACAGGTCCACATCCGGCTGACCCCAGCAGTGACACAGGGAGAGAAACACCTGGGGCAATTCCCCCAGACGAGACGTCCACCTGCTCAGGGAGTCCGCCACCTGGTTCTCCACCCCTGGAATGTATACCGCTGAAATGCAGGGAACATTCTGTTCCACCCAACAGTATCAGGGACACTTCCTTGAAGGTTCGCTTGCTCAGAGTCATAGAAACATAGAAGGTTGACGGCAGAAGGAGACCATACGGTCCATCTAGTCTGCCCTTATGTGTATACTGTATGTACTCTTTATCTTAGGATATATGTGTGCTTATCCCAGGCATGTTTAAATTCAGTGACTGTTGATTTTTCAACTACCTCTACTGGAAGTTTGTTCCAAGCATCTACTACTCTTTCTGTAAAATAATATTTTCTAACATTGCTCCTGATCTTCCCCCCAACTAGCTTCAGGTTGTGCCCCCTTGTTCTATCATTAAGCTTCTTCTTAAAAACACTTCCCTCCTGAACCTTATTCAATCCTTTCACATATTTAAAGGTCTCAATCATGTCCCCCCTCTCCCTTCTTTCCTCCAGACTGTACAAATTAAGTTCTTTAAGTCTCTCCTGATTCCTTCTACCCAAGTGCAGGATTTTACATTTATAGACATTAAACTCTAGTTTCCACAGTTTTGACCATCTATCCAGTAAAGCTAAATCATTTTCCATGTTGCAGACACCTCCAGGAATATCCACCCTATTATTAACCTTTGTATCATCAGCAAACAGACAAACTTTTCCTACCAAGCCTTCTCCTATGTCACTTACAAATATATTAAAAAGAATGGGGCCCAGGACAGAGCCTTGCGGCACACCACTTGTAACTCGCCTTTGTTCAGATTGCACACCATTTACAACAACGCTCTGATACCGATCCCTCAGCCAACTGGAAATCCACTGAACTATCCAGGGATTGAGTCCTACCTTCAATAACTTATCTATGAGCTCCTTATGTGGTACAGTGTCAAAAGCTTTGCTAAAATCCAGATAGAATATCCACAGCACCACCTTCATCTAACACTTTAGTAACATTGTCAAAGAAATCAATAAGATTGGTCTGACATGATCTGCCCTCAGTAAAGCCGTGCTGTTTTGGGTCCAATAGGTCATTAATTTTTAGATGGGAAATTATCTGTTTTTTTAAGAGTGTCTCCATTAATTTGACCACTATAGATGTTAAACTAACTGGCCTGTAATTACTGGCTTCTTCTCTACTCCCCTTTTTATGGATTGGTACGACATTGGCCATTCTCCAATCATCTGGAACCTCACTAGTTGAAAGGGAATGGTTAAGTAAATCAGTCAGAGGGGCTGCAATCACAAACCTAAGTTCCCTTAGAACTCTGGGGTGGATTCCATCTGGACCCATCGCCTTACTTACCTTTAGATGTGCCAGCTCGGATAGGACTTCAGCCTCCAGAAACTCCGGAGCTGTGCCCTCCCAGCGGGATACTGTGCTATGGCAATGCCTGCTACTATCTGAAAATACCGAACAAAAGTAGCTATTCAGATGGTCAGCCACAGCCTTATCTCCATCCCTCCCTGATGGTTGATGTAGGCAACCACCGTCTGGTTGTCTGAGCGAATCTGAACAGCCCGACCCCGAAGGTGTGTGGTCAGCTGAGAAAGAACCAACCTGATCGCCCTCAGTTCCAGTACATTGATGGGAGCATGGGCCTACTGGGAGCCCCACCGACCCTGGAACTTCAGAGACTTCCAAAAGTCCCCCCAGCCTGTCAGACTGGCATCTGTGGTAACCGTCTCCCAGCACGGGGGCAGGAAAGCCCTGCCCACCAGAAGGTTCCTTGAGTCCAGCCACCACGAAAGGGACTGTCTGGCCAGAGGAGACAGAGCAAATTCCTGATCCAGGGACTGACAAGAGGTGCAACTGAAGAGGTCTCATGTGAAACTGAGTGAAGGGGACCGCCTCGAAGCAGGACACCATCAGGCCCACCAACTGCATCCCCAGACGGATGGAGGGATGAGGACACGACAGCAGAGCCCGAGCCTGCAGCTCAAGACCCTCCACCTTCTGCTGAGGAAGGAACACCTTGACCTGAGAGGTATCTAGTGTCATGCCCAGAAAGGACCTCACCAAGGACGGGGACAGTGAAGACTTGGGAAAGTTGATCACCCAGCCGAAGGACTGCAGCGGAGGTCACCACCCGGGTGTCCTGCTCGGCCTGATGAAAGGACTGGGCCACAATAAGGATGTCATCCAGGTAAGGAAGGACGCGAAAGCCCTGATTCCGTAGCAGAGCCATCACCCCCACCAGCACCCTGGTGAACACCCGAGGCGCCGAGGTGATACCAAAGGGTAAAGCTACAAACTGGTAATGCTGATACTCCAGCGCGAACCTCAGAAATCTCTGATGACCTGGGAAGATAGGCACATGAAGATAAGCATCCTTGATGTCCACGGTGGTCATGAAGTCGCCGGGGCGAAGGGTACTGACAGCCGAGCGTAGCGTCTCCATGCGAAAATGCTTGAATCTGACAAACTTGTTGAGGCCCTTCAAGTCCAGGATGGATGGGCCTCAGAGAGCCGTCCTTTTTGGGGACCGTGAAAAGATTGGAATAGTATCCCTGACCCTGTTCTTGAGGGGGCACCAGACAAATGACCCCTGACTCCAGCAGGCATTGAACCCCCTGAAAGCAACCCTTGAGCTGACAGGGGGCTTAAAGACATCCGGGATCTGATGAATCTTGGGGGCGGCCAGGCTGCAAACTCTATCTTGTAACCAGAGGACACCACCTCTTGAATCCACCGGTCTGAGACATGGAGCCTCCAGACGTGAGCAAAGAGCTGAAGCCGTCCCCCCACCTGGATGGGTGAGGGCGCCCCTTCATGCCTGAGGGGCCTTGGGAGGGGGTTTGGGCTTGGAACCCCAGGAGAGACCGGGACGACCACGGGATCTGCCCCAGCCCCAAGAATCTCTGCGGCTACCTGAAAAGAGGGAGCCACGACCTCCCCTAGTAGTACGAAGGGAGGGGAGGGAGACAGAGGTCCCCCGAAAGGGTCGGGACTGCCTCCTACGCTGAGGCAGTCTGCCATCCTTGGCTAAAACATCAAGACGCTCACCGAAGAGCCACAGCCCCGCAAAAAGGGGTCCAGTGAGAGCCTTCTTAGCAGCAGCGTCAGCTGCCCACTGGCGCAACCAAACACAGTGGCGCATAGCCACCAAAAGTGCAGAGGCCCTACCGCCCAGCCTCACAGCATCATCCATGGCAGTAAGGATAAATGCAACAAAATCAGAGCAAAGCAAGAGGGCCCTATAATCCTCCCTCCTCCTACCAGCCATAGCGCCATCACATAGACGCTTGAGCAGTTTCTTAAGGGCAATAGCTGTAATGGCAGCAGCACAGGCCGGGCGCAGTCCAGCCCCCACACAAGTAAAAGCATGATCCATGCGCCGGTCCTCGCTGTCCCTCAGAGTGGTAGTGTCAGGGGAAGGCATGACCGAAGTATTGGAAAGACCTAGCACGGGAGCATCCACCTCAGGGGGACATGACCACCGCTTCACTAGATCAGCAGGAAAGGGATACCTCTTATCCAATCCCTTGGGCACAGCGGGCAGCCTGTTAGGACGTTCCCACTCCTTAAGCACCATATTAGTGAAATGTTCAGGGAACTCAAGACGCTGTTTATCAGGGCGAAAGAGCTCACCCTGCTTTTTCTTAGCCACCTCAGGGGGAGCAATGTGCAAAATTTCAAAAATGTGAGACAGCAGATTATCAGTGTCCTCAGGGTACCATGATTCCTCCCTGGATGCAGACCCAGGGTCACTATTGCAACCCTCCTGCTGGTCCCTAGAGGAGTCAGAGTCCTGGAACAGTTCCCCTTCCTCTAGGGAATAACGTCCACCAGTGGCATTAAACTCTGCATACTCCTCTATGGAGCGTGAGGGAGTGGAAGTCAGGTGCCGCTTCTTGCCAGAGGCCTTCCTAGGAACAGGCCCAGCAAGCTGCCTCTCAATGTTGGCCACACGAAGTGACTGTGACCCCCTGCTATTATCCCCCTCACTAGGGGCCAATTGCAGGAGTGGGGGGGTAGGCGACCCCGAAGGGGGCGCAGAGCTGGGAAGCGATGCAGGCAAACCAGATTGGAGCGCAAGGACACTTTGGGCACACGGCACGCACACCCTAACACTGTCACTCACAGCGGATACCCCACACATGGCACACAGCCGGGATTGCCCCGAAGGGCCCCCAAGCACGCTATCCCCAGAAGCCTCCATATGGTGATTAACACAGGCGCAATAGGCCAGCACTGGGCAAAGGCTAATACAAAAGCCACCCGGGATGCCCTGAGAAGTCAGTAAAGGGGGGGGGATGAGGGGGAGGAAGGAGTAGAGCCGGGAGAAACCACAACCCACTGGTATCCCGCCTGAAAGACATAAGTAAAAACGACACGAGTATCCCGCAACACATGCCCCACGAGACCAATAAAAAAACCCCAAGGGGGACTCACGGACCAAGGACACTGCAGGGTCACCAATCCACAGACCGCTAGATGAAGCGACACGCTGGGGGATAAAACGCTGCAGCCAGAAAGGGAGAAATCCAGACGCCCAGCTAATCCAAAATGGCGCCGGTAGAGGTACCTCGAGGGGCGGGCCGCAGGATACGCGTCATCCCCCGGCCCCGCCCCCCCAAAGAGCGCGAAAACGGCACCCACGTGCCCCCACCGGCGCCATGGCTAAGCAAAAACGCCACAGGTTATAGTGCCACCCGCCGCGGAGCGCAGTATAAAGCGGTGCGGCGGCTAAAAAAACACCCAAAAACACACTGTAAACAGCAAATACACCACAACTAACACCCCTCACGCTACCACCTGCCCCCCCCCGAACAAAAGTCAGAGAGGAGGGGGGGGGAGAGAGGAAAAACAGCGGCGAGTATCCAGGCTGGGGGGGGGGGGGGTTGGGGGCCTGAAGAAAAAGAAAAAGAAGGTCACAAAGTCCCCAAAACACTCCCCCCCTCAGAAGCCAGGACAGGAACTCCGCATCCCTAGCAGGCTCACCATAAAGCCTATGGCCGGCTACCCTTTGTGGAACAGGGTCTGCAGCTTGGAGCAGCGCTTCCGGAGCACTTGACCCTAGTGCTCTTCTACCCTCACCCGATCTGTCAGCCGAGGCTGGGAGGCAGAGAAGGTCCAGAAACGGGTGGAAATAGGGCGGCAGGGCTGCAGGCTTGGTTGCCCCGCTCACCTGCGCACAGAGAGAGAGCCATCTTCTATCTTCGCAGTTTCACTGCAGAGGAAACACTGGGAACTCTATGGTTAATCCCGTTTTTATAGGGGGCCGGGAGATGCCACAGCTCTTCTGCAGTACACTGCGCCACCTTGTGGCGGAATAACCCAACTGCTATGAATACCGAAGCAGGCCGTGCCATGCAATAAGAAAAAGCGGGAGACTGGTGGGGTTTCACATAGCGGGTTTCCCCAGGGGTAGTTGTCTAAACGAACCTAGCATCCTTATAGATATACTCATCTCGTCCCACTCTGGAGTCTAGAAGATGGATTCCTTCTCCCTGGGGCATCCCAAAGTCACCTAACCAGTGAGCGCATGGCACATCCGCAGCCCTGCTATACATTTAGCTAATTGTGTACCCGCGCCAGGCATTTCCAAATGGGTGCAGCTAGAGCCATGGGGCAGTGATGTGGCCGGCGACGTTCACTCTATTTAGAGCAGCAAAGGAAATCTGAATGGAATGAGCGCCGCTGATTGGCTAAGTGGGCGCCGTGGGAACCTGGAAGAGGTGAGTTGTTAGGCGATCTATGGGGACATTTTGGCAGTGTTGTTCCCCTTTGTTATAGATATACTCGTCTCGTCGCACTCTGGAGTCTAGAAGATGGATTCCCTCTCCCTGGGGCATCCCAAAGTCACCTAACCAGTGAGCCCATGGCACATATGTGGCCCCGCTATACGTTTAGCTAGTTTTGTACCCGTGCCAGGCATTTCTAAATGGGTGCCGAGGGTGCAGCTAGAGCCATGGGGCAGTGATGTGGAAGACAGTGTTCACTCTATTTAGAACGGCAAAGGAAATCTGAATGGAATGAACGCCGCTGATTGGCTGAGTGGCCCCCGTGGGAACCCGGAAGAGGTGAGTTTTTTAGGCGATCCATGGGGACATTTTGGCAGTGTTGTTCCCCTTTAGAACTTTCACCTCCCTGGTGCCATGGGATCACCACAATGGTAAGTTTTAGAGGGGACCCGGGGGTTTCACATTTTGGAGCATCACAAATTTTTTTTCCAGGCCAGTGGTTGCTCCGCCTCTTATTCTGATATCAGAACTCAGTAATAAAAGTTTGTGGCCAACAAGACAGACTGACACCAGCACAGATTCCAGCAATGTACTTACCAGGTCGGACTTACCCAGCCACAATATGTGAGGGACGTATATCATGCAAACGTCGGTAACAAAAATTCAGGGCACTCGGCTGAACAGAATATTGTGTGTTTTTTTTTACTACACAAAAGAAGCTAGAAAGAGTCAGGAGAACTGGATGAGGTATTCGGGGTAGATCTGATTGCTGTCGAATATGACATAGATGAGCGGAGAGAAAGGGTTGTCCACGCAGCTGTCGTACAGGTTGACCAGGCTGCCGTCTTTGGAGGGGGGGCGGATATAGCTCTCGTGCCCCGTGATGTGGTCACCGACTATCACTCTGGCCAGAAACATGGACTTCACCTTGGACGAGGGCGAGGGGGAGGAGAGCACCCCGTGCAGGCTCAGGGTGGTGCTGTGCTTGCCCGAGCTTTTGCAGTACTGAATGGATAAGGAGGCATTCTTGGCAAAATAGGTACCTGCAGGGGAGAGAGAAAAGGGTGGGGTAATTTAATGTGGACCAAAACACACCCTGGAGTAGGCCCCCCGTGGGCCTACTTCCTCCCATGGGGGCATCCCGAACTGGGTTAACCCAGTCTGTGAACCCCCCCCCCCCCCCCCCGAGTAGCCTGATATTACCTTTTCCTCTAGCCACAAACCCACAAGAAGGCTTCCACAAGGCCCCCAACACTCAAGTAACAATCTGCACTACTCCAAGTAAAGTACAAAAAATAATCTTTTATTAATACATATGTACAACTACATTTTAATAAAAACACATAATACATGAACATTACACTAGGGGGGCGTTGATGGCGTCCCGAACTGGGTTAACCCACTCTGTGACCCCCCGATATTCGCCTGATATTCTTACCTTTTCCTCTAGCCCACGGCACATGCGCGACATCACTTGCTTCCCTTCTCGGCTGTGCATGGCCCCGCCCACCGCACTTGAATGGCTGTGCAGTGCTAAGTGATGGCACGTGCCGCTCGCAAGTGTGGCTAGGATTCCAGCAGGCTGCTCTATCCATAGCATGGGCTTGAGGAGAGGTAAGTGACCTCGGCGACCTGGGGGGGGGGTTCACACAGAGGGGCATTCCAAAGCAGGTTGCCCCGGGGGACAGCCTAAACCGGGGTAGTGAAAATCTCGGGTTTTAATATATATATATATATATATATATATATATATATATATATATATATATATATATGGCTGGCCTGGGAATCTTTCCTCCCCCAGGGGCATCCAAAATCGTGATGCCCCGCTGTGTGAAACCCCTCAGGTAGCCTCGTTCACTTACCTTGCTTCCTGGTCCAACGGCGCATGCGCAAGCCACATCCCCGCTAGAAGGCCGCGTGCCCGAGCCAGGCATTTGTGAATGACCGGGGCGGGCACACTCCCTGTTAGAAGGAAGCGTGGTATGTGGCCGCCAGCGTGCTGAGAACCGCTGGCCTTAGATGCTGGCTTAGACGGCGTGACTTCAGCGGCTCCGAGAGTGCTGATTGGACGATCAGCTGCACATGCACCGTAGGACTGGGAAGAGGCGAGTTGCCCTCGGCGATCTGGGGGGTTTCACATAGCAGGGCACCCGCGATTGGGGTGCAAGTGTGCTGGGCACATGGGGATCACTTGCGGGACTAAGGCGATCAGACGAACAAAAATGCAATTCTGTGATTACTCACCTGTAGAATTGTTTTTACTGTGTACAGCACGGCCTGTTTCATTTCAATCATTATTTCTGGGTATTCTGCCACAAGGTGGCGGCGCAGTTGACTGCAGAAGACTTGTGGCTCCTCCCGGCCCTATAAAAAGACAGGAATCACCCATAGACCCCCAGTGTTGAAAAGCAGTTATGCAAGAAGCCGGGAGATAAACCATGAGAAAAGAACACACAGCCTCAAAAAAAGCTAACTTTTAAACAAATCACCATAAAGAGGCAACCAAGGGCAACGATAACAAGGGAGGGATGAAACAAGCCGTGCTGTACACAGTAAAATCTATTCTACAGGTGAGTAATCACAGAATTGCATTTTTCCTTGTGTACAGCACGGCCTGTTTCATTTCAATCATTACAACTGGGACATCCAATAGCAGTGTCCATAAAAGTAGGATGAGCAACGGCAGGCAGTTCAAGCCACTACCGCCTGAAGCACCTTGCGGCCCAAAACAGCATCAGCTGAGGCCCTAACATCAACCTTGTAAAACTTAGAAAAAGTATGAACTGAAGACCAGGTAGCAGCCTTACAAACCTGTTCAACAGAAGCCTGGTGCTGAAAAGCCCAAGAGGCACCAATAGCCCTGGTGGAATGAGCAGTAACACGGAAGGGAGGTTCCTTCCCTTTGGCAGAATATGCTTGCACCACCGCCTGTCTAATCCACTTGCTGATAGTGTATTTGGCTGTAGGCAAGCCCTTCCTAGGTCTGGAAGGAAGAACAAAAAGAGAATCAGACTTCCGAAAGGGCTCAGTGGCGACCAAATAATACTTGAGCGCCCTGACCACATCCAGAGAATGAAGATTCCGTTCCTTGGAATTAGCAGGAGCAGGACAATAGGAAGGTAAGACAATGTCCTCATTGAGATGAAAGGCAGATACAACCTTGGGCAAAAATTCTGGATTAAGACGGAACACCATCTTATCCTGGTGCTGCTCAAAATAGTGAGGTTTCATGGAAAGCGCCGCCAGCTCAGAGACTCGACGCACCGAAGTGATAGCAACCAGAAAAGCTACCTTAAAAGTCAGAATGGACAGAGCCGCCTGACAAAGAGGCTCGAAGGGAGGACCCTGTAGAGCAGAAAGCACCAAGTTTAAATCCCAAACCGCACATGAGTAACTCCCTGGAAAAAAGTCTTGACAAGCCTATGATTGGCAAAGGATCTTTGAAAAAAGATTGCCAGAGCCGAAACCTGTCCCTTGAGGGTACTAAGTTGAAGACCCGAGTCCAGACCCTGCTGTAAAAACTCCAGAATCCTGGGAATGGAGAATTCACGACAAGATAGAGACTTGGACTCCCACCAAGCAATATAAGCATGCCAGACCCTATAGTAAATCATAGACGAAGATTTCTTCCGAGCCTGAATCAAGGTATCCACAACCGAAGCCGGCAACCCCTTGCCCATCAAGATGGAGGTTTCAACAGCCAAGCCGTTAAAGCCAGCGTTTGTAAATTGGGATAAAGCAGCTGTCCTTGAGTGAGAAGCTCTGGATCGTCGGGCAAGACGTACCGATCCACTGCCATCTGGATGACGTCCACGAACCATACCCTCCTCGGCCAGCGGGGGGCCACTAGAATGGACGGGACCCCCTCCTGTGCTATCTTGCGCAGCACACGACCCAGCAGAAGCCGAGCCGAAACTCCGTCAAGGGAATTGCGAGCATGTCCGTGGCGAAGGCCAGAGGATCCTTTGACAGTGAGACGAATCTTGGAAGCTTGTGATTGTGACGGGACGCAAACAGGTCCACATCCGGTAGACCCCAGCGGCGACGCAGGTCGAGAAATACCTGGCTGCTGAGAGACCATTCCCCCAGACGAGACGTCCCCCTGCTCAGGGAGTCCGCCTCCTGGTTCTCCACCCCCAGAATGTAAACCGCCGAGATGCAGGGAACAGTCTCCTCCGCCCAAGACAAGATCCCTCCCTGATGATTGATGTAGGCAACCGCCATCTGATTGTCCGAGCGGACCTGCACAGCACGACCCCAAAGGTGGGAAGTCAACTGAAAGAGAACCAACCTGATCCCCTCAGCTCTAGAATGTTGATGGGCGCATGGGCCTCCTGAGGGCCCCACTGACCCTGGAACTTCAGTGACTGTCAAACTCCCCCCCAACCGGTCAGACTGGCATCTGTGGTGACAATCTCCCAGCGTGGAGGCAGAAAGGAGATTCCTCAAGTCCAGCCACCATGAAAGGGCCGGATGGAAGGATGAGGGCACATCCTATGGCCAGCTACCCTTCGGTTACAGGGTCTGCGGCCTGGAGCAAAGCTCCCTGAACACCCGACCGAGCTGTTCCCCTACCGTCACCCGATCCGAGCAGCCTAGGCTGGGAGGCAAGAGGGTCCAGAAATGGGTGGAAATAGGCTTACAGGGCCACAGGCTTGGTTGCCCAGCTCACCTGCGAATACATAGAGAGCCATCTTCTGGTCTTCGCAGTCATGACTGCAGAGAAAACACTGGGGGTCTATGGGGGATTCCTGGTTTTTATAGGGCAGGGAGGAGCCACAAGTCTTCTGCAGTCAACTGCGCCACCTTGTGGCGGAATACCCAGATGTAATGATTGAAATGAAACAGGCCGTGCTGTACACAAGGAAAAACATACTGAAGCTGAACCGATGCCGGTGCCGAAACAGGACTGCATCAGCCTGCAGGGCATCGAAGGATCAAATCAAGGGGGTCAACAAGGGGGTCAGGTTAGTAATGTGTTTTTTAGTTTACGAACTTATTAAAAAAAAAAAACTTGGATATGTATTGAAATGCACCAGGAGAGGTGGCATGCGGTCCGCTATGAACACTTCTAGGAAGAGAGAATGATACCTAAAGGAGGAAGTGTGAGAGCCAGATAAAAGAGGGAAACAAGAACACAAATTGAAATAAAACAGTGAGAGATATAAGAGGCGAGTGCTTACCTTTTCCATAAACTGTACCATTCATTCCATTTATCCTCCAGTCAAAGTTGTGGATACAGATTGCATCAACAAACTCATTGCTCGTTCCATGGAAAAGAAACTCCTCCCTGATGTCACTGACTCCTTTCCTCTTCTTCATCTGAGCTTTCTTTCTGCAGGGAAATCAGAGTCTATCAGTTTTGTGTGTAGTAGTAAACACTGGGGCTTATTAATTCATTTTGCTGGCATAGCGCCAGTTTTTGAGGTTTTTTTTTTTAGGAAGAAGAAGAACGGACCTCTCAACTAGGTCCTATTAGCCCCCAACCGCGATGTTGCATATCTTTTGGTTGTCAGCATCTTCCATCTTGCTGACATCCTGCAGATTTCATGCCTGTCTTAGCAGTGTGTGACAGGCGCCTCGGGGCTGAGCAGTGGTGAAAGCCTTTGCCGTGCTCCCCCTCTGCCCTCGTAAGCCTGAAACCTGAAATCTTGCGGCTTTTATCCTCCTGCTGTAGCTGCCCTGGCTCAAGATGTGCAGTGCAGACTCTAAACTGCACAGGTGCGAGATCCCGGGGCAAAAGAGCGCCGTCAAAAACACGTTCCATAGGTATATTTAAGTGTTAATGATTTCCAAGTATCGGGATCAGATTCATATTCAGATTCATAATGAAAGCTGTGGTTACTGTACTGCTTTGGCAGCCTGGGTCCCTCCAGCTCTGAGGCCAGGGTTCAGCATTGCATTTGCTTGCTGTATTGGTGGCTAATGGCACCCAGGCCGACGTTACACATTAGCTACAGTCGATCCCTCAGTTATCTCATGGTCGTCCCTGAGATGCATTACTAATCTGACACCTATATGAATCGGATACCGATACTTGGAGATCATTAACATTTAAATATCCCTATGTAATGTGTTTTTGACCGCGCTCTGTTGCGATAACCTCTCGGTAAGAGTTTTAGCATAATCGATGGTGGATTTCAGTGCTACTAATTGGACACTGGGGAGAAGTTCCAATTTTATGTCTTTTATTATTGACAACAGCTCTGTGTTCCTATTTGGAAATTGACTGGTACCCATTGAGAAGAAGGACTCTTTTTTACACGTTGAGCTTGTCACTTATATCTTTTTAGTGCAGTGCGGTATTACCCTAACTTTTTTGTACAGATACAGATCTGCCATGGGATCTAAACCTACAGCACCACTATAAACTGGCTCAGCTTATACAAGAGCGCCCAGGCACTGTGAACTATATGGCCTAGCAATCAATTTGACTCAGGCTGGCGGCCGCATTAGAGCTAACTGTTTTTTGTTAGTTAAATTGCACACCGAGTGGCACTGAGGCAAAAATATTGGCGTGAGTGGCATTGACTGGGGCTGATGCTTGATAAATCAGGCTCAAATGTGCCGGAGGACCTTTCAGAGGATAACTATGAAAGTAAGTACAGGGGTATAACCCCGCGCACATCATGTCAAAGATAACAGAAGAACACAAACCAGATGGAGCAACACAGAATGTGGGCATGGCGGCCAACAAGCAATCATCCTTAAGGCGGAACAAATCCACATAGTCCGGACCTGGAATCTAAAAGATCCCAAATTGGAATCCACCCCCCGTGTGAAACCCCCCAGACACCCATAATCACTCACCTTTCCCTGCTGCAATGGCACATGTGCGGGCCCTAGTCCAATCAGAGCCGTTTGCCTTTCGGCAAATGGCTTTGATTATTCTCAATGGGGCCCGAAAAATGATGTATGGGTATGCACAACCACCAATTGATGTATACAATTATGAAGGTGCTGGCAATGTTGGGAAAAAATCCAATCAAGAGACAACAAGGGTTGGGGGCCCTAGACACACCCCCTGCTTCCCCAATAACCGCCGCACACTATGATACAATAACAATAATGTGTGTATAAAAATATATATAATTTTATTGAGTCTGGGCTTTAAAAAGAAATGAAAACATGGAAGGACACATTAAAAAACATTTAGACCTAGAAAAAACACTGAGAGGGGGACCCTTTATGAGGCTTATGTTTCTACCCAATAGGAATAAATAAATGAGAACAAAAATAATTATAATTAATTAACCAACTAATTAGAGTATGGATGGCAAGTTAGACCTTTACAGTGGGATTCAAATATTTATAAAAAGTGCTAAAGTGCTGGAATCCTGACATAAGTATATAAATAAATACCAAGAGAAAAAAGCAAATAAAGCCTATGTGAAAACCTGTATAGAACATGAACAAAAACCAATGCAAAACAAAAGCAACAAAAACCTCAAAAACTTTCAAACATATAAAAATAAATGTAAATAAATGCAGAGTGCAAAGTGCCAATATTTAAAAAGACCGGTACTCACTGCCATAACACCATCAAAAAATTATATATTGAGATACAAATAAAGGATCACATCACCAATCTAGTATGCCTCAGGGGTCCCCGCACAGCAGCCCAACACCGACGCGTTGCGTGGCCAATTGCCACTTCGCCAGGGTGAGTGAGCTGTTGTGGGTACCCCCTCCCTTTTTAAACTCACCTACTTTGCACTCTGCATTTATTTCCATTTATTTTTATATGTTTGAAAGTTTTTGAGGTTTTTGTTGCTTTTGTTTTGTTTTGCATTGGTTTTTGTTCATGTTCTATACAGGTTTTCACATAGGCTTTATTTGCTTTTTTCTCTTGGTATTTATTTATATACTTATGTCAGGATTCCAGCACTTTAGTATTCAGCACTTTGCATTTTAGCACTTTGCACTTTTTATAAATATTTGAATCCCACTGTAAAGGTCTAACTTGCCATCCATACTCTAATTAGTTGGTTAATTAATTATAATTATTTTTGTTCTCATTTATTTATCCCTATTGGGTAGAAACATAAGCCTCATAAAGGGTCCCCCTCTCAGTGTTTTTTCTAGGTCTAAATGTTTTTTAATGTGTCCTTCCATGTTTTCATTTCTTTTTAAAGCCCAGACTCAATAAAATTATATATATTTTTATACACACATTATTGTTATTGTATCATAGTGTGCGGCGGTTATTGGGGAAGCAGGGGGTGTGTCTAGGGCCCCCAACCCTTGTATTCTCAATGGGGAGTGGGAGCAGCCACATCTCTTGCATCTTTTAGGCAGTGTGCACACCCCAGCCATTCAGATAGGCTGCCATCCCATATATCTTTGGGCGGTGTGCGTGCCCCAGCCATTCAGATAGGCTGCCATCCCATATATCTTTGGGAGGTGTGCATGCCCCAGCCATTCAGATAGGCTGCCATCCCATATATCTTTGGGCGGTGTGCGTGCCCCAGCCATTCAGATAGGCTGCCATCCCATATATCTTTAGCAGGGCGCGTTCCTGCACCAGGCATTAGTGAATGGCTAGCGCAGGTAAGCACCCTGTTAGCGGATAGCGGGCATTTGCCCGCCAGCATCCTGGGCTCTGCTCGGCTAGAAGCGGCCCTTAGCAGATTTTGCCGAGTGCAGCCAGGTGTGCTGAATGGACGAGAGCCCGCACATGCACTGTAGGACTGGTTTTATTGGGCAACCTGGAGGGTTTCACACAGCGGGGCATAAACTAAAATCCCAGGTTTTTGTCTACTTTAAAGAGGAAGAACCACCTAAACTAACAGCCCTGGAATCTTTTAGTTCACGCGATCTCCCCAAAAACGCTTACCTTTCTGCCGTTCCCGTGCCAAGGCCCACCCACAGCTAGATGCCGCTGGCGGCATTCACTCAATTCAGATTTCCTTGCTGCTCTGAGCTCATAGCAGCAAAAAGGTATCTGAATGGAAAGACCACCACCGATTGGCTGAGCTTCCCGAGCATGCGATGTGCGAATGAGGAAATGGGAGTTTCTGGGCAAACATAGAAGATGCACACAGCAGGGCATCCCAAATTGGTAAGTCCCCTCCAGGAGGAACAAAACCCAAGAAAGCGAAAATCTTTTGCCCCACTTAAAGCATAGTGCTTGTTGATCCCTCCAAAAAATAATAAGAAGAGTGCAACCCCCCCCCCCCCCCCACCTAAACTTAAAGCACATAAAAAAAACTAAAGGCTGCTTACTTTTTGTCCCATGTTGCTTGTCCGGTGACCAGTAACTCACCTGATCGCTGGATCCAACCCGCTCTGCTTCCTTCACTTCCGGCTTCACACCGGGGGCCTGAAATCCTTTCACCGGCGCTTGTGGCCCAGGTCCCGCCCCCCCGGCATCAATCACAGTGGAAGCAGTCACACCCTCTTTACTCACTACAATGAATAGAGAGGAGGCATACCAGTGCCCTGTGACTAATGGCGGGTTGCAAACCAGACCCTCTATCAATACAGATGCCATGTTTTGCACCCAGACACTGTGGGATGCGGTGGCTCCAATAGAGCAGTCAGATAGGTTACTGATCGTCAGACTGGCACCAATCAGCTGATAGGGACAAAGGGTGAGTATTCTTATGATTTTCTGCCTCACTTTAAAGAGGAGCTAAGGTCAAAAATTACCATAGTCCCTCTTTAATATACAGCAGCGGGACCCAGGCTGCCACGCTGTGCATTTGCGACGGTAGAACAAGTAACATAGTATGTAAGGCTGAATAAAGACTTTAGTCCATCCAGTTCAGCCTGTTTATCTCCTTCCAGTGGTCTAGTGGCCATAGCCGGAAATGTTATTACATGCCAGGAAGGCATCAAGGCCACTTTTGAACGTTTTTACTGTATCCATCATTACTACCTCCTCTGGCAGAGAGTTCCATAGTCTCACTGCTCTTACAGAGAAGAATCCCCTCCTATGTCGGTGGAGAAAGCACCTTTCCTCTAACCTTAGTGGATGCCCCCGGGTTATGGTTACACTCCGGGGTATAAATAGATTGTGGGACAGATCTTTGTATTGACCCCGAATATATTTATACATAGTTATTAGTTCACCCCTCAGGCGTCTTTTTTCTAGACTAAATAAACCTAACTTGGACAATCTTTCCGGGTACTCTAGCCCCCGCACTCCTTTTATTAACTTTGTTGCCCTTCTTTGAACGCGCTCCAGTTCTGATATGTCCTTCTTAAAGTGGACCAACACCCAGGGGTGATCGGCCCGGAAATCTATAAGATTCCCGGGCCGATCACCCCCCACCCCGCGGGACATCCGAGATCGGGATGTCCCGCGGGGTGAAACCCCCCAGAAACCCCAAAAACACCTTACCTGATCCGCCGCTGCTTCCGCCGCCGCCGCCTCCCGCGCACCCCTCCAGACGTGCGCGCGCCCGCGCCGGCCCTCCGTGAATGGCCGGCGGGGGCGCGCGCACGCCGAGAGTGACGCGCGGGAGGCGGCGGCGGCGGAAGCGGCCTGGACGTTCCTGATCCCCGCCTGGACGTTGGCGGGGATTGGCTGCGGCGCTCACGTGGGAGCGTTGAGAGGTGAGTTTTTTGGGGTTTCTGGGGGGTTTCACACAGCGGGGCACCCCCGATCGGGGTGCCCCGCCGAAGTGGACCAAAACCCAGGATAGTCAAAATCCTGGGTGTTGGTCCACTTTAAGCACAGGTGCCCAGAACTGTACACAGTACTCCATATGGGGTCTGACCAGTGACTTGTACAGGGGTCACATGATGCTCTGGTCATGAGCACCTATGCCCCTCCTGATACACCCCATGATCCTATTTGCCTTGGCAGCAGCTGCCTGGCATTGATTACTACAGTTGAGCTTATTGTCAACTAAAACCCCTAGGTCCTTTTCCATTGTTGTTTTACCAAGTGTTTCTTTATTTAGTGTGTAATCATGACACAGATTTCTCCTTCCCATGTGCATAACCTTACATTTATCTGTGTTAAACTTCATTTGCCATTTAACTGCCCATGCTTCCAATTTATCTAAATTTGTTTGTAGCTGCCTGCTGTCCTCTTTTGTTTTAATTACTTTACACAGCTTAGTATCATCTGCAAAGATTGAGACTTTACTGTTTAATCCATACCCAATGTCATTTATATATATATTGAAGAGAATTGGTCCCAGAACTGACCCTTGTGGTACTCCACTAGTAACAGTGACCCAATCTGAGTGTGTACCATTGATAACCACCCTCTGCTTCCGATCATTAGGAACAAGGAACCGGGCTCCCGGGAATTCACCTCTTCCAAGACCTCTTCTAAGGCTATCGTGGCGCAGCCTATTAGACTCCATGGCCAGCTCCACGATCATGTGGCCACATCACCCAAAGCAACCCATCAGCACAGCCAGCGGCCGAGCACAGAAGAGGACCTGGAAGAGGTGGTTCTTTGTTTTACTGGCACTGAAGCACAGAAAATGCACCAAAAAATGGGCATTGTCTCTCTTTACTATACAGCAGCAGGGCAGTCTGGGGCACGCTGCCCCGCTGCTGTATAGTAAAAAGAGACAATGGCTATTTTTTTTTTACTATAGTTTTTTTTTAATATGAAGAGTACACATGTGCAAGAACCAGACAGGTTTGAGGCATGCTGACTTACCTGTCTACACCTTCCATCCTCAATGCTCACCAGGAAGATGACACAAGCGTCACATGGCGCTGAGCAGGGGGGCTGAGTAAATGACGATGGCATTGGAAGTTGTATGGAGAGGTAAGTTAGCACCTGCATGACTCTACATTCACCCCATGCACAGCACAAACAATGCCTGGGCACCCATTACAGCACTAACAATGCCTGGGTACCCCGCCTCAACAGCGTTCTATATCTCTTCGGATCTAGCCAGACACGCAACAGGAGTCCACAAGCCACATGCGCCTCCCCAACGACAGTTTGGGGAGCCCTGCACTAGGCCGTGGATTCATTCAGTTGAGTATGGGATAAATAAAGGGGGTGGCTGATTGTTAATATAAGCAGCACTTGTCATGGATAACAGACACACCAAATGTAATATATTGGCCAGCCTTGGCCTAGAGTCCTTAGTGGGTTAAACACAGATCAAGGTATAGACAGCGCACTGTAAAGCAGCGTACCTGCAGAAAAACTCCCACAGATCTAGATTCTGGACCCTCATGACATTGGTGATGCGGTTCCGGTTCAGGGACTCTCCAAACACGTTGGCTACTTCTTTGTACTCGTTACAGGACTTTGGCAGCGAGATGAGCTGAAAATATGAACCATATGCACCGTGATCATCTGGTAGTGCAACAAGGCAAGCGCGATGATTCTACTGCTGCGACTGTTACCTGGTAAGGCTGCGCTTCATTCACATGCTCCCAGTGGGAAGGTAATGGGATGGATTGGTTGTCACAGATGAAACTGTAGCAGAAAAAAAAAATTATATATATATATATATATATGCCACCAAGAAACAGTCATATTACCAGACTCCAGGGCAGGCCGCTTTGGGTTTTGTACTACTTTAAAGGGGAACATCAGAGGCCCTGGAGTCTACAAGATTCCTGGGCTGTCCGAGTTCCTGTCCTTGGGGCTTCCTGAATAGGGATGCCCAGCTGTGTGAATCCCCTCAGATTCCCAGATCCACTCACCATCCCCTGAGCCCTCACCGTGTCTTTGTGCTGCGGCTGCATCCCCGCTCACATTTAGCCGTGCATGCGCCCGAGACCGTCCTTTCTGAATGAGCGACGCAGGCACGCAATGGCTGCGAGATGAGCGGGGGATGCGACTGGCGGCGCCCTAGGCTCCCTTCGGCGCAGCTCTGGTACTTAGCCGTCAGCGGGGCCGGGTGACAGCGAGCATTGGGAATTTGGCCATATTGCTCCCTGGCTGAGCAGCCTCACCCCCAGTGATTATGCATTCAGTTCGTACGCACAGCTCAGCAATGGGGAGCACTTCAACCTAACTGCCATTATGTGACAGTTTGGTTGTAACTGAATTAATTGTAACTGCCATTCACCATAATATTCACTTTTTTTTTCATTTTTCTTTTTTTTTAAATCCTGGCTAGACTTACCGGTAAGGGTTTTGCTACGAGTCCTTCAGGGCAACCCACGGAGAGAACACAAACTGAACAGAGGTTAAAACCCCACCCTTCCTCTCCACCTCAGTCTTAAACCAGACCAACACCCGTTTTTACTTTAACGGGTGTTGGTCCCAGTGTCTGTGCTTTAGAAAAACCTTGGGGCGGGCATGCAGGTGAGGTTTACCAGTGTTCTTTTAGGTACGAGGGGCTCCAGCATTCTGGATGCCAGCCCCGAGGTTATTCTAAAGCACAGACACCGGGACCAACACCCGTTAAAGCGGACCTTCATCCTGAATAAGATATAAGATTTTAAGTTTCCCACACACTGTGCATACAGATTGCTCACATTAAAAATCATCCTACCTGCATCTACTGCATGTTATGAGCCTTTAAACATCCAAGTTGGTGGCTCATGGAGCATCAGGCAGCCTGCAAACAGGAAGTGTCTTCTGACTGTGTCGCTATGCATTCTGGGATTGCTGTCCTTTCCCTGATCCCAGCTCTGCTCTGTCTTTTCTAAGCACAGCTATAACCCCACCCCCCTGCTTCTGAGTCAAGATGGCGGCGCCCGTATGCTAGAGTCCTGATCATAGTTGCAGCCCGGTGGGGGAAAGTATAATAAGTAAGTGACTAAAAACGTATAATATATTAATTTTAGATGCTGGGGAATAGTTTAATGATTTGGGCTTTTCATTAAATCATGCTGAAGGTCCGATTTAAGGTAAAAACGGGTGTTGGTCCGTTTTAATCAAGTATCATTAAGGTATACTGTAGGAAAATGGGAGGGAACTAAATGGTCATCCTGAGGGACTCGTAGAAAAAGTCTAATGTGGATTTTTCCCTTCTTCCTTCAGGACGACCCAAGGAGAGAATTAGCAAGTAATATACCTTAGCGGTGGGAAGCCTTCTACGGAAGGACTGATGTTTTTCAGACAGGAGATCTAGTCTATAGTGCCCGAGGAAGGTGTGGGGTGAAGACCACATTGCTGTTTTACAGATCTCTTCTATAGAAGACACCTGTTCTCTCTGCCCAGGAAGCTGATATAGCTCTCATGGAATGTGCTGAGACCTCTGGAGGAGGAACTCCTATGGATGTGTAATCTTGGGGACTTAATATAAATCTCATGTGAAGTTGATCCCAGGGGACTGCCAGAATTGCAGCCGTCATGAGACCAAGCAGAGTCATGATTTCTCATAGAGAAACATGTGGGGCCTTGGGGAATTCCTGGGCCTTTGCTATGAGCTAGCGGATTTTTTCGTGCGGGAGCAGAATCTTTTGAAAGACACTGTCTAGATCGTACCCTAGGAATCTGTGACAGTTTGTTTTTTCTGAATTGACAATCCAGCCTAAAGTTCTTAGAGAAGACCCTTCTTGTCTGCTAGTAGTTATTCTTCTGACCTGTTTAGCAAGAGTAAATCTTCAGGTATGGAATAATTGTAATTCCTTCCTGTCTCAGGAACAAAAGAGGGGTGGCAGCCGCTCAGACCATTTTATAACTAACCAGGGAGGTGCACATTAGCAGGGCAATTAGAATGCAAAAGTCTTAAAGGGGCCACAGCACTCAAACCAGTTAGCTTGCTGACCAACCTACAATCGGTCTCTAAACTAGGTTAAAAACAGGGGGCTCGGTCACACACATCTGCAGAAGTATGCTTAAGCTGCACCACCAGCGCCAAGGTGCCTCTGTGGGGTGCAGTCCTAATTCTAGTCTCTAAGAGCCCCATTTGGGACATACAATGCAATAGATAAATTGGGAGCAGGCTTACCTGAGGTTGCCCTAAACCTCAAGTGCAAGCCATGGGGTGGAAGGGTCATTTTGTTTCTTTTGAATTTGTGCAAGCACATGGTGTGTGGGGTCTAGGCTGTATTGCAAGGTCTTTGACCCTTCCACCCCATGGCTTGCACTTGAGGTTTAGGGCAACCTCAGGTAAGCCTGCTCCCAATTTATCTATTGCATTGTATGTCCCAAATGGGGCTCTTAGAGACTAGAATTAGTACTAGAGTTAGGACTGCACCTCACAGGGGCACCTTGGCGCTGGTGGTGCAGCTTAAGCATACTTCTGCAGATGTGTTTTACCGAGTCTCTGTTTTTAACCAAGTTTAGAGACAGATTGTAGGTTGGTCAGCAAGCTAACTGGTTTGAGTGCTGTGGCCCCTTTAAGACCTTCCTGTCTCAGGTGCGCCATTGGTTCTGCCAATATCTTTGTAAAGATCTGTGGGGCTGACGACAAGCCAAAAGGTAAAGCCCTGTACTGGTAGTGATAAAGCCCCTGGTCTGTTTGCACTGCAATTCTCAGAAATTTGCGATGTAGCGGCAGAATTGGAACATGCAGGTAAGCATCCTGCAGGTCTAACTTGATCATAAGAGCTTGCTCCATGAGGATGTTCCTTACTGAATACATTCTATACTGAACTTTTTGTATCTGATGAAAAGATTTAATCTTTTCAGAATCATCCGATTACTTCCCGATGCCTTTTGAACCCCTATCCCTAGGAATGGGGGGGGAACTACTTCGTTCATTTGGAATAGTTCTTGTAAAACTAGTGGAAAGGCTTCCCTCTTTCTGGTGTCCCTTGATAATTGTGTCACCAGGAAGAAACATTGAGGGATGGACAAACATTCTAAGCGGTATCCCCTTTCAAATGTCTGTCGCGCAAATTGACTTTGGGAGACTGCTCTCTAGGCGGCTACAAACCAGATGGGCCTCCCCCCACCAGGCAGTCTTTGTCAGGACTGAGACCTAGGGCAGAGAAAACCACCCTTTCTCTGCGGCCTCGTCTGTGCCCATCTCCTGCTCATTCTGTCTGCCCTGAAATTGCCTTATGGAAGTTTTGGCCTTAGTATTAGTGCAGTTTTGAAACTTCCTTCTCTTATTTGGAAATTTCTTAACTGCTTCACTAGAACAAGTCAGAATAATATCCAAGTCTTCTCAGAACAGGAGATTACCATGAAATAGAATGCCACTTAATCTAGCTTTAGAAACCAGGTCTTCTGACCATGTTTAAAGCCAAAGTGCCCTTCTGGCGCAGGCTAATAGAGCAGTTAAAGCGGACCTTCACTCTGAATAAGAGTCTATCTTATATGTTTCCCACACCCTGTACATACAGATTGTCCACATTAAAAATCATCCTACCTGCCTCTACTGCATGTTATGAGCCTTTAAACATCCAAGATGGCGCCTTATGGAAGCCGCCATCTTATCAGGCAGCCTGCAAATAGGAAGTGCCCCCTGACTGTGCTGCTCTGCATTCTGGGACTGCTGACCTTTACCTGACCCCAGCTCTGCTCTGTCTGAGCAAAGCACAGCTATAACCTGCCCCCCTGTACCTTATCCCACTCTCCTCTCCTCAGTAAGTGTGATGCTTCTGAGTCAAGATGGCGGCGCCCGTATCCTAAATTCCTGAACAGGGTTGCAGCCCAGTGGGGGAAAGAATAATAAGTTAGTGACTAAAAATGTAAAATATATTAATTTTAGATGCTGGGGAACCGTTTTTTAAGAGTTTGGGCTTTTCATTAAATCACGCTGAAGGTCCGGTTTAACTTAGCTGTGGCTCTGATGGTGGCTCTCAAGAGAATAGGTGATGTCTCGAGAATACTCTCCTTAGGAGTGTCACCCTCCAAATAACCCTTCAGGTTATTGAGCCATGTTTCCATACTTCTGATGACACCATCAGCTGCCAGGGCAGGTCTGAATGTGAAGGATGCAGCATCCCAAGCTCTCTTCAGGATGCCCTGTGAAACACTGGATCACGCATTGCCCCCCATATGCTCGACATTTAAAGGAGCACTATTGCGAAATTGTGCAATTTTAAAAATCCATAGAAACACGTTGGTTAATGAGAGGAGGGGTCACTTATACACCCGAATTAAATAAAACTTCTGCCAAGCTTTTGGTTTATTCTCACATAGTAGGAACAAAATCCAGTTGGCGTCGGCGATCTTGGGGGGTTTTACACAGCGGGGCTAAATCCTGGGTTTTGGTCCACTTTAATAATATCTTTAAGTGCTGAATGGACTGGAAATGGTCTTGTTATACATGGATCCTGGATGGATAAGATAAAGGGGACAGCGCAAAACTCGTGGGCGGTTGACTATGTGGGGCTGCCCTGGCAGCCTCTGGACAGAGAGGAAGATAAAGTGCTCCGGGGCTCAGTGGGCTTCTGGAGCTGACAAAAACTAACTAAAATAAAAAATTGTCTGTAGCCTATCTGCCCAGTGGTTTCCTTAGGGAGGGAACTGAGGTGGAAGTGGGGTTTTAACCTCTGTTTATTTTGTGCTTCCTTCCAGGGGGTGGCACTGCTCTCTCCGTGGATCATCCTGAAGGAGGAAGGGAGAGAAAGAGTGCGCATAGTAGTTCACATATTTTACCCAACATATCGAAAAAGCACTGAAACCATTACAAATTAGGCATTTCATGGTAAAGCCCAAACTGCTGAACAATATATATTTAAATTCTCTGGAAATCCCAGGAAATTCCTGCAAAAATCACAGTATAACATATACAGCACATAATGCCTAAAAGTGGCCTGGCAACCGAGGGTGACAACATCTCTAGGTAGGCTGGTACTGAAAGGGTTGATACACACACACCTGAAAGCGGAGATGGTGAACGGGGCTCTTTTTACGGGGCGCTTTGTTCCACTGCACAGGTTAGTCTGGTACATTTCTGTAGAAGAAAACATATTAATATACAGTTGGAGGAAGTTTTACACTGATTACTACTAATTATGCAAAAAGTGATCCACCCATCAAATAAGACTGGAGGGGCACTGAAAGTGCAGTGAGGAGGGGCTTGGCTGAGGCTAGCCCACGCCCCTGCGCATACCGGTGCTGAGGCCCAAATACAGGCACCAACTTACTTAACTATTTCCACATTTCAAGTTGGTTTGCAGTCCCAAGTGCCCACCAGAGGACAGCAATGTGCCCTGCACTGTGTGCCTTAGTGGCTGCTGGGAAGTCATGTGTGGCAGCAATCAGTGTCCAAAACAGTCTCAGCAACTGGTGGTGCTGGCAAGATGCCTCAATCAGATTTCATAGTAACCCCCAGTAAACTCTGCTGCTGAGGAGGGCCTACAAAAGGGACAGAGGATGACTCAGCTATGCATTTTTCACGGCCTCAGTGCCCTCAAAATTTAATTAATTTTGGGGACTCCTGAAAAATGAGTCCACAGAAAGTTCTATAGGGTTTATGGGGCAATGCAAAGTGGCTCCTTCTCTGTGGTATAAAAGCCTCCCTGGGGGAAGAGGTTAGCTTTTTGGGACAAAAGAGCACGAATGGCGCTGAATCCACCTCAAGGCTGGGACAAAGGGCCAGCCTTAGGTTGAAAGACCCTGTGCAAGACTGCAGGATGTACAGCGGACCACCCCCACCGGGACCTGACCTTTAGTGTGTGTGCGCAGCTGTACAAGTCCGACGCCCCGTGTGGCCGCACACCCCAAAGGCCGGCCCTGTTTTTTCTTTTTTTAAATAATGGGGCTTCTTTGCCCTGGCTCGCCACGCTTACTCTGAAAATTTGAAGATCTGTCAGGATGCGTGAGCGTTGAAGACATGCACATGCAAGCAGAAGACTTCCTAGGGTGCGTTTCCCACACCCCACAGCGTATTTGCAGGATATGGTGCACTGGAACGTGCATGTGAAGACCCCCATGCATGAGTCAGTGCCCAACCGCGCAGGCGCACTGAGATACCAGGCCCCTAATCAAACGTGGCCCCCACCGCCTTACAGCAATGTCGAGTCAGCTCACTTCCTGGATCCGGCTCCTAAGTCCCCGGCTTGAACCTTGACCTAGTCTCTGCTCTTTGGACTTATACCCGGTTACTACCCTGGCTTGAACCTCAACCTCATCTCTGCTCTTTGGACTTATACCCGATTACTACCCTGGCTTGAACCTCGGCTGTGCTCTTTGGACTTGGTACTTTCACAGTCCTACCATTTCAGCAGTACACCATGATGAATACCCTCTGAGGAAGCCAGAGTAAGGTGAAACGCATCAGGGTTTTTGATAGTATCTTGGAACATCCTAGCACATGAACTGCCACCAGCTGCACTACCTACAGGACAGAATTAAATCGAAATTCATAGCACTAACCTAGCCAGTATCACTTATCTTGACCCAAGTCACAGCATATTGGCAGCCCAGTTGTACTGTAAGCTGAGTTACTTGTGTACACTGTTGCACTGTTAAATAAAATAAAATATATATGTATGTATGAATATATTTATATAATATAAATATTATATAATATATACAATATATATGATGCATATATATATTTCATGTATAAATAAATTGAATCAGGCGATGAGGTCCCTTTTATATACACTCCATTTCTTGTGCATCACCCTAACACCAATTAACAAAAGGTGACTGACCCAAACCACCCTACATTTAGTCTTTTAGACAAATTTTGGCTTTGATCCACTTTAAAAAGTGGCCCAAAACCCAGGATTAAGACTATCCTGGATTTTGGTCATTGCCCCCAGGCCACCCTGATCAGGAATGCCTTGCTGTGTGAAACCTCCTAGGTCGCCTGAACTAACTCACTTTTACCTGGTCCTACGGTGCATGTGCGGCCTCCCGTCCAATCGGTGCACTCGACTGCGCTGACGCGAGCTCGTCTAAGGAGTCCAGCCGAGCATGGCGGCAGCTACATCCCTGCTGCCCTCTAACAAGCGTGCTCACTACGTTCATTCACAAATGCTTGGTGCGGGCAAGCGCCCTGTTAAAGGGATAGCGGGGATGCGCCGCTGCTCGCACATGCGCCATTGGACCGGGGAAGAAGGAGCATATACCGAGTGACCTGGGGGGTTTCACACAGCCTGATTCTGGATGCCCCGGGGAAGGGGGGAATCAAGCGGCCCTGGAATCTGAATATACCATGCAAACGTGACTGACTCCTGAGGGGAGTGAAGCCGTGAAAAATCTTATAGATTCCAGGGCCGATGTCCATGGATTTTGGTCCTCTTTAAGAGAAGATGAGCAAATAGCCAAGCCATTCGATTCTGCCCTTAAACTCGGCCACTTATACTTGAGATATATTGCCAGCAGAGGAGCAGCTTTGTGCATAGCTCACCTACAAAATCTAGCTTATAGTTAAACTTCTTTGTTTTAAATTCTACAAAGCCGTGAGGATTTCCTCGATAACACAGTTCGATCTCTTGGCTTGTTATAGAACAATTCTCAGATCGACTCGTCTGAAAGATACAAAACAAAAGCAATTAACAGACATGTTTTAAATGACCCTGTATAAAGTATAGCCAACCATACACCCCTCCCCCCAAACCCATCAAGGTGATTTCCAGCACAGACCACCCACATCATTTAATCCTATACTATGTAGAGAGTCCTGCTATCGCTGTAGGTGAAGCCCTGGTTGTGCAATCAGAAATCAGTATTCTCCATAGATGCTTTTAAAGTGGACCAAAACCCACCCTGGAGTCTTTGAGACTCCAGGGCAGGCATACTCCCTCCCACAGCGACATCCAGACTTGGGATTCCCTGCAGTGTAAACCCCCCAGGTCACCTAGCAAATTCACTTACTCCCCGATACAACTGCACATGCAGGAGCGCCGAGTGCTCCCTGCTATATGCTGATTGGACGAGAGGCCGCAAATTCGCTGTAGGACCTGGGAAAGGCGAGTTGAGGGGGGGGGCGACTTGGGTAACCTGCATCGGGATGCCCCAGGGGCAAGGACCAAAACCCAGGATAGTCAAAATCCTACGTTTTGCTCCACTTTAACCAAATGGCCACCCTGCAATTATTTAGACTAGGGGTTCCCAACATTTTTTTTTATCAAGTACCATTTTTTTTTCCCAGTTATATCATGTACCTCCTGGGTTTAGCACATTACATTTTTATCCTCTTATTTTTTTGAGAGATTACTTTCTCGCAATTTTTTTTTAATTGCACAACTAAATCTGGTTTTGAATTGCACTGAGGGCAAAAAATCATAAGAAAAAGTGTTTTCTCTAAAAATAAAATGTCTCGGTGCTTTATCCTTATCACTCAATTGTTTAACATCATGGAGTTCTGTAAAGCAGACATGTGGAGAGTCTGACCCTCTCAGTCAGTAACACAAACCAAGGCCGGCCTTAGGGTCAGTGTCGCCCTGTGCAGGATATCAAGATGGCGCCCCCTAGAGACACACACAACAAATGGAAAGCGAGCAACAGAGGAAACACAGAAAAGAGGGGGAGAGATGGGGTAAAAACAATAGAAGGAAAGCAGGAAAAATACAATTCTGTGATTACTCACCTGTAGAATTGGTATTATACGTATACAGCACGTCCTGCTCCAGAATATTCCTTACACTTGGGTAATACATCCACAAGATGGCGCTGGACTGCAGAAAACAGCTTGTGGCCTCTCCCAGCCCTAAATAAGTCAGGGACCTCCCACAAATTCCCCAGTATTAACAAGCAGTTAACAAGAAGCCGGGAGAACAACAATAACCAGAATTCAACAATGAACATAAGAACAATCACCATACAGAGGTAACTAAGAATAATGATAACAAGGGTGGGGTGGAATAGGACGTGCTGTATACGTATAATACCAATTCTACAGGTGAGTAATCAAAGAAATGTATTATTCTAAGTATACAGCACGTCCTTTTCCAGAATATTCCTTACATTTGGGACATCCAATAGCAGTGTCCGTAAGGTAGGGTGGGATCCCAAAAGGCAACAGCGGGCAGTTTAAACCACTGCCGCCTGCAGAACTTTGCGACCAAAAGCAGCATCAGCTGAGGCCCGAACATCAACATTGTAAAACTTAGATAAAGTATGAACAGAAAACCAAGTAGCGGCCTTGAAACTTGTTCAACAGGAGCCTGGTGCTGAAAAGCCCAAGAGGCACCAATAGCACGTGTAGAATGAGCAGTAAGGTGGAAGGGAGGTTCCTTCCCCTTAGCAGAATAGGCCTGTACCACAGCCTGATGGATCCACTTGCTGATAGTGGACTTAGCTGGAGCCAGACCCTTCCTAGGTCCAGACGGAAGCACAAATAGAGCATCAGTCTTCCTGAAAGATTCAGTAGCCACCAAATAGAACTTCTGAGTCCTGACCACATCCAGATGGAGTAAAACCCGCTCCTTAGGGTTACTAGGATTAGGGCATAGAGAAGGCCAAACAATGTCCTGATTGTGATGAAAGGCAGGCACAACCTTAGGCAGAAAATCTGGCTTAAAGCGAAACACCACCTTGTCCTGGTGACTCTCAAAGTAAGGGGGTTTGCTAGAAAGTGCCGCCAACTCAGAAACACGCCTAACAGAAGTGATAGCCACCAAAAAGACTACTTTAAGAGTCAAAATGAACAAAGGGGCATCACGTAAAGGCTCAAAGGGAGACCCCTGCAAGGCAGATAAGACCAGGTTCAAGTCCCATACTGGTAACATAGGCTTACGTGGAGGACGCACGTGAGTAACCCCTTGGAAGAAAGTCTTGACCAAACGATGGTGAGCCAAGGATCTTTGGAAGAAAATGGCCAGAGCAGAAACATGACCTTTGAGGGTACTAAGCTGAAGACCCAAATCCAAACCATGTTGCAGTAATTCCAGAATCTTAGGGATAGAAAAAACCCTACATGGAAGCGACTTAGACTCACACCAGTCAATGTAAGCATGCCAGATCCTATAGTAGATGGATGACGAGGACTTCTTCCTAGCCTGAATCATGGTATTAACAACAGAGGCAGGCAGCCCCTTCTCCATCAAGATGGAGGTTTCAGCAACCAGGCCGTTAAAGCCAGCGTTTAAATTGGGATGGCATAGCTGCCCCTGAGTGAGCAGGTCTGGAACCTTGGGCAGAACATACTGATCTACTGTCAACTGCATGACGTCTGCGAACCACACCCTTCTTGGCCAACGGGGGGCCACCAGAATGGTTGGCACCCCTTCCTGAACAATCTTGCGTAGCACCTTGCCCAACAGAGGAAAAGGAAGGAACACATAGAGGAGCTGAAAGCTCTTCCAAGACATTGCTAGTGCATCCATGGCCAAGGCCAGAGGGTCCTGGGACAGAGAGACAAAGACTGGAAGCTTGTGATTGTGATGGGACGCAAACAGATCCACATCTGGCTGACCCCAGCGGTGGCACAGGGAGCGAAACACCATGCTGCTGAGGAACCATTCTCCCAGACGAGAGGTCCCCCTGCTGAGGGAGTCTGCCTCCAGATTCTCCACCCCCGGGATGTACACAACAGATGCAGGGAACATTCTCCTCCGCCCAAGACAGTATCAGGGACACTTCCTTGAGGGCCCTCTTGCTCCGGGTCCCTCCCTGATGATTGATGTAGGCAATCGCCGTCTGGTTGTCCGAGCGGACCTGAACCGCCCGTCCCCGAAGGTGTGGAGTCAATTGGGCGAGAACCAACCGCATCGCCCTCAATTCCAAAATGTTGATAGGGGTGTGGGCCTCCTGAGGGCCCCACTGACCCTGGAATTTCCGGTATTTCCAGAAGCCCCCCCCCCCCCCCCCCCAACCTGTCAGACTGGCATCTGTGGTGACTGTCTCCCAGCACGGGGCCAGAGAGGATCTGCCCACCAACAGGTTTCTTGAGTCCAGCCACCACGAGAGAGACCGTCTTGCCAGAAGGGGCAGAACCAACACCTGATCCAGGGACCGAGGGTCCCGATCCCAAACTGACAAGAGGTGAAGTTGAAGAGGTCTCATGTGAAACTGAGCGTATGGAACCGCCTCGAAGCAAGACACCATCAGACCAGCTGCATCCCCTGCCGGATGGAGGGATGAGTGCAAGACATAAGGA
Organism: Gastrophryne carolinensis; assembly: GCA_027917425.1. Taxonomy (NCBI): domain Eukaryota; kingdom Metazoa; phylum Chordata; class Amphibia; order Anura; family Microhylidae; genus Gastrophryne; species Gastrophryne carolinensis. The sequence continues at coordinate 21,951,407 of CM051238.1, forward strand.
AACTGGCTTGGGCCTGAAGACTCTCCACCTTCTGCTGAGGGAGAAAAATCTTGACCTGAGATGTATCCAGAGTCATGCCCAGAAAGGACCTCACCATTGACGGTGACAGGAAAGACTTGGGGTGGTTGATCACCCAGCCAAAGGACTCCAGCGTGGACACCACCAGCTGAGTATCCAGCTCGGCCTGCTGGATAGATTGAGACATGATGAGAATGTCGTCCAAGTAAGGAAGGATGCAAATGCCCTGAGATCTCAGCAGAGCCAGTACGCCTGCCAGTACCTTGGAGAATACCCTGGGAGCCGAGGTGATACCGAAAGGCAGAGACACAAATTGATAGTGCTGATCCTCCAGAGGGAACCTGAGGAATCTCTGATGACCTGGAAAGACTGGTACATGAAGGTAAGCGTCCTTGATGTCTACAGAGGTCAAGAAGTCCCCTGGGCGTAGTGAATTGACAGCTGAGCGCAGAGTCTCCATGCGAAAGTGTTTGAATCTGACAAATTTGTTGAGGCGCTTTAAAGTGGACCAACACCCAGGATTTTGACTATCCTGGGTCTTGGTCCACTTCGGTGGGGCACCCCCGATCGGGGTGCCCCGCTGTGTGAAACCCCCCCTAACCCCCCGAAAAACTCACCTCTCCCCGCTCCCAGCGCCGACGTACAAGGGAAGATCTGGAACGTCTAAGCGGCGGCGGCCGCCGCCGCCTCCCTCGCGTCACTTTTGACGCGCGCGCGCCCGCGCCGGCCATTCGCAGACGGCCGGCGCGGAGGCGCGCACGCCTACAGGGGCGCGAGGGAGGAAGATAAGGTAGGTGAGTTGGGGTGTTTGGGGGGGTTTCACCCCGCGGGACATCCCGATCTCGGATGTCCCGCGGGGTGGGGGGTGATCGGCCCGGGAATCTTATAGATTCCCGGGCCGATCACCCGTGGGTGTTGGTCCACTTTAAATCCAGAATAGGTCTGATGGACCCGTTTTTTTGGGGAACAGTGAAAAGATTGGAATAGTAGCCTCTACCCCTTTCCCTCCAAGGCACCTAGCAAATAACCCCCAACTCCAGAAGGTTTTGGACAGCAAGGCACAGACCCTGAGCTGACAGGGGGTTTTGATGAATCTTGGGGGCGGCCAGGCTGCAAACTCTATCTTGTAACCGGAGGACACTACCTCCTGAATCCACCGGTCTGAAACGCGAAGCCTCCAGACGTGAGAAAAGAGCCGGAGCCGTCCCCCCCACCCGGATGGGTGAGGGCGCCCCTTCATGCCTAAGGGGCTTGGGTGAGGATTTTGGCTTGGGACCCCAGGAGAGGCCAGGACAGCCAAATCCTCTGCCCCTCCCCCAGTGATCTCCGCGGGCCCCAGTAAAGGAGACTTCTCGGCCAGGTCTAGAACCACGGAAGGATGGGAGAAGAGCACCCATCCCCCGAAAGGACCGAGATGGCCTCCTACGTTGAGGTAACCTACTGTCCTTGGCAAACAAATCCAAGTGTTCACCAAAAAGGCGCAGGCCCTTGAAAGGGAAACCGGTGAGAGCCTTCTTAGCAGCATTATCAGCTACCCACTGAAGTAGCCAAACAGAGCGGCGTATAGCCACCAACAGGGCAGAAGTTCTACCACACATTCTAATGGCATCATCCATAGCAGACAGGACATATGCAACAAATTCATAGCAAAGCAGGAGAGACCTATACTCTTCTCCTCCCGCGTCATCAGAGGTCCCTTCTAAGAGGCTCTTAAGCAAACCCCTAATAGCAACAGCTGTAATGGCAGAGGCACAAACCGTGCGTAGCGCGGTCCCCACACAGGCAAAGGCATGGCAAGCCAGTTGGTCCATACGCCGGTCCTCACCATCCCTCAGGGTAGTAGTGTCAGGAGAATGCATGACAGATGTATTGGACAACCCCAGAATGTGCGCGTCCACCTCAGGAGGACATGACCAACGCTTAATCACATCAGCAGGAAAGGAATACCTTTTGTCCCAACTCTTGGACACCCCTGGCAGCTTGCTAGGCCGCTCCCATTCTTTGAGCACCAGATTATTAAAGTGCGACTGCTCAGGGAATTCCAAACGAGGTTTAACCGTATGAAAAAACTCACCCTGCTGCTGCGGAGCCACGGCAGGAGGGGAGATACAGAGCACTTCAAAAATATGAGCCAAAAGCCTGTCAGTGTCATTTGAGGACCATAGATCTTCCCCAAACGGAGACCCTGTACCACCATAAACCCTGGGTTGCTCCTCAGATGAGTCTGAATCAGAGAACAATTCCCCCTCCTCCAGGGGGGAATAACCAGTAGTGTCAAAAACGTCCTCAGTTTCCACAGGAAAGAGGGAGACGGTAGAAGACAAATGCTGCTTCTTAGCAGAAGCCTTACGCGAGGCAGACCCAGCAAGATGTTTCTCAAAGCTGGCTACCCGTGCAGCCAAATCAGGCTGAGACTCCCTGCTGGTATGCTCCTCATAGGGGGTCAGATGCAGGCGTGGAGGGGGTAGGCGAAGCCTGAGGGGGAGCAGGTCCAGCAACAGGTAACCTAGACTGCAGTGCAAGTACCTGCTGGGAGCAGGATACACATACCCTGACATCATCACCGATTGGGGATACCCCACATGCAACACATAGCCGAGCTTGTCCCGAAGGAACCCCAGGCTCATTATCCCCAGAAGCCTTAATATGGCGATTTGAACAGGCACAGTAGGCCAGTAAGGGTTAATGCTAAAGAGCTACCCAGTATGCCCCAATAGACCGCTAGGGAAGTGGGAGATAATGAGGGGAGAGAGCCGGGAGAAGCCACAGGACCGAAGCTTTATCCCGCCTGAAACACACAACAATTTATTCCCATAAGAATAAAGCATAACAACAAATAGAGAAAAATTCACCCCACCGGGGTCACTCACAGACCACAAGGAGCCAGCAGCGCAGGAGGAAGACAAATGGCGTCGGCAACCTTGAGGGGCGGGCCGTGGAGATATGAGGTAAATTGCATCATCCACAGAGCCCGCCCCCCCCCCCAACAGCGCGCCCACGTGATCTGGCCGGCCAGTAGCGGCCGGCAGCTCTGAGGTGAACGGGGCTGCCAGGCGCGGAGCGCAGAACAAACGCGCGGCGGCGTGGTTTAATAAAGTGACAAGCACAAATATGTCTAAAGTCATAAAACACTAGACAAACCCCCCCCATCCCCCTGGAGATCTCCCGAAGGGAGAGTGAGGGAGGATAACAATGGAATACCCTGGGGGAAACGGCGCCTGGGGCCAATATGAGGAGTGAAGGTGGAGGGGGAATGGGAATAGGGTTTAACCGCACAGAATAACCTGGCCAAACCCATGAGGCAGTGGGGGCATCCCAAAAAGGCTCACCATTAGCCTAAACCGCCTACCCTGTTAGAGCAGAGACTGCGGCAGGAGCCTAGCTCCTCAGCACCAAGGTGCTTCTATCGCCTACCTTCACCCGAACCTTATCAGCCGAGGCTGGGAGGCAGTAACTGGGACGGAACGGGTGGGAATAGTCCTGCAGGGCCGCAGGCAATAAGCCCCGCTCACCTGCGCCACAAGAGACCTATCTTCTATCTTCTCAGCGCAGACTGCAGAAATAAACTGGGGAATTTGTGGGAGGTCCCTGACTTATATAGGGCTGGGAGAGGCCACAAGACGTTTTCTGCAGTCCAGCGCCATCTTGTGGATGTATTACCCAAGTGTAAGGAATATTCTGGAACAGGACGTGCTGTATACTTAGAATAGAAAGACTAGACAAGAGAGAAATATGAGGAAATGTGGGACTGAGATGAAGTGAAGGAGAAAGGAATGTAATATGAAGAGAAGATAAAAAACAGATGCTGGAGGGAATGTGGAAAAGAGAAAGGAGGAGAGAATGTGGAGCGGAGGATAAAGGGAAAGAAAGAAGAAGAGAGAAAGAAAAAGAGCGAGATAGAAGAATAAAAAAAATGGGAGGAAGAGAGAGAGAGAGAGAGAGAGAGAGAGAGAGAGAGAGAGAGAGAGAGAGAGAGAGAGAGAGAAGGAAGGAATACGGAAGGAAGGTAGGAAGGACGGACAAAGGGGAGGTAAAAAATTAGGAAGATGTGAAGAAGCTGAAAAGAAAGGCAGACAGGAGGAAGGTGGCAAGAGAAAAATGGAGGGAATGTGAAAATGAGAGCAAGATGGGGTGGAATGTAGAGAAACAAAACAGTAGAGGAGAACAAGAAGGGAAAGAAAGAAAGAGAACAAGGGAGAAAAAAGATTGAAAAAAGAGAGAGAGAGGGAAAGGAAAAAAGAAACAAAATAAATAAAAAAGAAGGGAGAAAGAGAAAAAGAAGGAAAGAAAGAAAGTGGAAAAAAAAAGACAGAGGGAAGGTAAAAAAAGAAATTAAATAAGAGAAAGAAGAACGGGAAATTCAAGAAGGAAGAAATAGATAAAATACCATTATAAAGTAATGTGCAAAAAAAGAAAGGGGAGAGATGGGGGTATTTATAAAAAAAAAAAACAAGGAGCGAGAGCGGCCGCAATCATGACAAACAACTCTGATCTGCTCGGATGAGCCCCGTGCGGCTTGAAACGCGTCACACAGGATTGTTTGTTTCTTCTCTGCTTCAAGTGGCTATTTGAATAAGGATTTTTAGCATTTTCTATGGGCTGGTTATATTTTAAATACTGGAATTAAAAGTTAATTTTTAAGGATTTCCGTGGCTGGACTATATACTGGACTTTATCTACCGTTGCAAGGAGTTATACCTGGGATCTCCTCAGTCCGTGCCAGTTTGGATTTATGGTGAGCTGGCAATCCAATTTTCTGTTTTTGCTCGGATGAGAGCCTGTGCATGCGCCGATGGAGCAGAAAGAGGTGTTATTATGTTATTATGAGCGATCTGGGGGGTTTCACACAGCGGGGCACTCCAAAACCTGGGGGAATGCCAGCAGCCATCCCTGGAATCTTTTAGATTCCAGGGGCGGACGCTCAGGGGTTTGGTTCCACTCTAACAGATAATGATGCCTCTACTTTTCTTTATCAGTAGACCTTGGACGATGTGACCACTGACAGTTAAGCTATACTGGGCTTTGCATGGGGGGTATGTGCAGGATTGGTGTGCCAACAACCATGATGCCCTCCTGGCACCCACAACCCCTGTACTTGCCTCATACATGTGCCATTTCCCGCATTCGGCCAGAAAGAACCACCCCCACTGGGTTTCTGAGATGTCCATTTTCTCAGACGCATCATTGTTAATGGCCTCAAACGGCGTTTGTGTCGTGTGGCCATAATCAGCCTGAAACAGAAAAGACAATCCCATAACAAAACACACACAACCTCTACACTCACTAATAAACACACTGGGGTCGATTCAGAGCCAGATGAGAATTCTCACTCATTTTTAGGAGAGAAAACTGCCATTGACTTTCATTGTGTAAATTTTCACCTGGTTCTAAATTATCCCCAAACCTAGAAACATAGAAGGTTGATGGCAGAAGGAGACCATACGCTCCATCTAGTCTGCCCTTATGTGTATACTGTATGTTCTCTGTATCCTATGTGTATACTGTATGTTCTCTTTATCTTATGTGTATACTGTATGTTCTCTATATCTTATGTGTATACTGTATGTTCTCTGTAACTTATGTATATACTGTATGTTCTCTGTATCTTATGTGTATACTGTATGTTCTCTGTAACTTATGTATATACTGTATGTTCTCTGTATCTTATGTATATACTGTATGTTCTCTGTATCTTATGTATATACTGTATGTTCTCTTTATCTTATGTGTATACTGTATGTTCTCTATATCTTATGTGTATACTGTATGTTCTCTATATCTTATGTGTATACTGTATGTTCTCTATATCTTATGTGTATACTGTATGTTCTCTGTATCTTATGTGTATACTGTATGTTCTCTGTATCTTATGTATATACTGTATGTTCTCTGTATCTTATGTGTATACTGTATGTTCTCTGTATCTTATGTGTATACTGTATGTTCTCTCTATCTTATGTGTATACTGTATGTTCTCTTTATCTTATGTGTATACTGTATGTTCTCTGAATCTTATGTGTATACTGTATGTTCTCTGAATCTTATGTGTATACTGTATGTTCTCTGTATCTTATGTGTATACTGTATGTTCTCTCTATCTTATGTGTATACTGTATGTTCTCTTTATCTTATGTGTATACTGTATGTTCTCTGTATCTTATGTGTATACTGTATGTTCCCTTTATCTTATGTGTATACTGTATGTTCTCTATATCTTATGTGTATACTGTATGTTCTCTTTATCTTATGTGTATACTGTATGTTCTCTGTATCTTATGTGTATACTGTATGTTCTCTGTATCTTATGTGTATACTGTATGTTCTCTGTATCTTATGTATATACTGTATGTTCTCTGTATCTTATGTGTATACTGTATGTTCTCTCTATCTTATGTGTATACTGTATGTTCTCTCTATCTTATGTGTATACTGTATGTTCTCTTTATCTTATGTGTATACTGTATGTTCTCTGTATCTTATGTGTATACTGTATGTTCTCTGAATCTTATGTGTATACTGTATGTTCTCTGTATCTTATGTGTATACTGTATGTTCTCTGTATCTTATGTGTATACTGTATGTTCTCTGAATCTTATGTGTATACTGTATGTTCTCTGTATCTTATGTGTATACTGTATGTTCTCTGTATCTTATGTGTATACTGTATGTTCTCTGTATCTTATGTGTATACTGTATGTTCTCTTTATCTTATGTATATACTGTATGTTCTCTTTATCTTATGTGTATACTGTATGTTCCCTGTATCTTATGTGTATACTGTATGTTCTCTGTATCCTATGTGTATACTGTATGTTCTCTGTATCTTATGTGTATACTGTATGTTCTCTGTATCTTATGTATATACTGTATGTTCTCTTTATCTTATGTGTATACTGTATGTTCCCTGTATCTTATGTGTATACTGTATGTTCTCTTTATCTTATGTGTATACTGTATGTTCTCTGTATCTTATGTGTATACTGTATGTTCTCTGTATCTTATGTATATACTGTATGTTCTCTTTATCTTATGTGTATACTGTATGTTCTCTTTATCTTATGTGTATACTGTATGTTCTCTGTATCTTATGTATATACTGTATGTTCTCTGTATCTTATGTGTATTCTGTATGTTCTCTTTATCTTATGTGTATACTGTATGTTCTCTGTATCTTATGTATATACTGTATGTTCTCTGTATCTTATGTGTATACTGTATGTTCTCTGTATCCTATGTGTATACTGTATGTTCTCTGTATCTTATGTGTATACTGTATGTTCTCTTTATCTTAGGATAGATGGAGGCTTATCCCAGGCATGTTTAAATTCAGTGACTGTTGATTTTTCAGCTACCTCTGCTGGAAGTTTGTTCCAAGCATCTACTACTCTTTCAGAAAAATAATATTTTCTAACATTGCTCCTGATCTTCCCCCCGACTAGCTTCAGGTTGTGCCCCTTGTTCTATAATTAAGCTTCTTCTTAAAAACACTTCCCTCCTGAACCTTATTCAATCCTGTCACATATATAAAGGTCTCCATCATGTCCCCCCTCTCCCTTCTTTCCTCCAGACTGTACAAATTAAGTTCTTTAAGTTTCTCCTGATAAGTTTTAAGTTTAAGTCCTTCCACCATTTTTGTTGCCGGCCTTTGGACCCGTTCTATTTGAATAATGTCTTTTTGCAGGTAAGGTCTCCAGAACTGCACACAGTATTCTAGCTGTGGCCTCCCCAGGGCTCTATACAGCGGCATCACAACCTCCCTCTTCCCACTGGTGATGCCTCGAGCTATGCAGCCGAGCATCCTGCTTGCTTTTCCCACTGCCTGGCTACACTGTCCAATCATCTTGCAGCTTTCAGTAATCAGTATCCCTAAATCTCTCTCCTCCGAGGTCCTGGCTAACACAGTGCTGCCCAAGGTAGGCAATGAAAATCAATGGCAGTTTTCTTTCCTAAAAAAAGAGTGAGAATTCTCACCTGGCTCTGAATCGCCTATGCTCAACAGAACACAATGACAATGGCCTCGATTCAATAATGGGAGAAAAAAATTCTCATGGTAGTAAAAGATACAATTCATGAGGAAAAAGCCTGAGAATGTCACTGTTACTGAATAACCAGGAAAAAAAACAATGCAAGTAAATGGCACTTTTTACTACAGTGTAAAAAGTTCTCTACTTTTCCTTAGTAGTAAAAAGTGCCATTGACTTTCATTGTCTTCCTATCTGGTGATTCAGTAACAGTGACATTCTCAGGCTTTTTCCTCATGAATTGAATCTTTTACTGCCATGAGAATTTTTTTCTACCTTTATTGAATCGCGGCCATTATGACCGGTCTAGAGATACATAAAAATTGGATTTAGATGATTTGCTGAAATTCGGCTTCATCCGAATAAACATTTTCAGAACTGGTTTAATGTTGCTGACCTACCTGTCCTCGCTCCTTGGAGTATCATCATTGTATAGGTCCTTACTGCCCCTGTAGTGTGTCTGGGTCCTAGGAAGGACCTTGGGTGGCGTTAGGCCACGAGTAGAAGTGAGGTTTGGGGCTGTGTGATCCGTCCATGCTTTGAGGGGGTCCGATCCAGCTCCTCCTTGGGGCGTCCCTTTCCCCTTCCTTTTGTATAGGATGTGTGTTTCTTTCTGTGGTGGTAGAACAGCTTTGCGCATCGGGACGTCAGCCAATAAGGGCTGGACAGACTCAAACCCCGCCCTCACCTGCAGCCTAACACCACCGGAGGACCCTCCCTGGACCCGAACGAATGACAAAGGGAAGTGTGGACACCCAAGGAGTGAGGGCAGGCGGGTGAGGTTTTTTGTTTTTTTTTGTAAGTGGACCAAAACCTGGGATTTTCAATTTCATCTCGGGTTTTGGTCCCACACTGGTTTGGGATGTGGAACCCTGCTGTCCTTACCTTTCCACGAACCCATGGCACAGGCTCCTCCAATCAGCTTCTCCGGCCACGCATATTAAAAGTGGACCAAAACCCAGCTGGATCGGCCCGGGAATCTATAAGATTAACAGGCCGATCCATTCCCTCCCCGCGGGGCATCCCCGCTGTGTGAAACCCCCCAGGTCATCCAGCTACACTAACCTTTATTCCGGTCCAACGGCGCATGCGCGGGTCGCGGCCGCATTCCCGCTATTCCTCTAGCAGGGCGCACAAGGGAAGCACGAGACGCGCCCGCCAGCCCGCTTGGAGCTGCTGAGCAAAGACGTCGAGTTAGACGTCCATAGCTCAGCGGCTCCAAGCGTGCTGATTGGACGAGTGGGCGTACATGCGCTGTAGGACCGCGGTGAGGTGAGTTGATGCGGGAGATCTGGGGGGTTTCACATAGCGGGGCATCCCCGATCGGGGGGGGGGGGGGGGCGGGGGAGTGGACAGAAACCCAGGATAGTCAAAATCCTGGGCTTTGGTCCACGTTAATGTGTGGTTGGAGAAGCTGAATGGAATCCCAGCTGTACACACAAATGGCGCCGCAAGCATCACTCGCAGCCTTTGGCTGTGCGCAGCCATTCAGTCACGGTGGGTGTGGCCGTACATGCTCTTTGGGCTTGTTGGCGAAGTAAGTATGTTGGGCGACTGGGGGGAGGAAATCAGGCAGCCCTGGAGGCCCACTTTAAGGATTCCAGGGAAAAATCTGGATGTGTGCCGAATCAGTTCAGTTATCGTTCATTCAGACAGACTGGGTGCAGGACCGTGCCCTTGTATAAAGGGAATTGGGGATGTGGCCACACCCACTCACCATTGCCCGGCTCTGTGTCATATTGCTGATCATTAATATGCACGTGCTGATTGGTCAAGAGCCTGCACGTGCACTGTAAAACCAGGGAAAGGTGAGTTTTTACAAGCTATCTGGGGGGGGGGGGGTTCACAGAGCATGGCACCCCAAATTGGGATGCTCTGGGGCAAGAAACAAAGCCTGGGATAGTGAAAATCTAAAAGATTCCAGGGCTGGCCGCTGCCTTCTCCCTAGATTGCTGGTATCAGCTTACCTTTCCCTGGTTCAGCGGTGCATGTGCGGGCTCTCGTCCAATCAGACCAATTTGCCATGCATATGTAATTCGGAAAACAACTCTGACCGATTATTTACAATGGAGTGGCTTCATCTCCAGTACCTTTGGGCGGTGCGCATGCTCCCGAGCCGGCCAATAAGATAGAAGCACTGCTAGGGATACGCACCGCTTGTACTCCTCATTGAAGAACAGTTTGCCAAATGACAAAAGGCACGGCTCTGATTGGACTAGAGCTCGCACATGCACCATCGGCCCGGCAAGTTTTACAGGGCGTTCTGGGGGTTTCACACAGTGGGGCATCCCAATTCGGGATGCTCCTGGTGCACAAAATAAAACCTGGGGTAGCCAAATCCTGGGTTTTGTTCCGCTTTGAGGCCACATACAGCAAAAACAAAATTATATTGACAGCAAACCTAAAAAATGCCACAATACAATAATATAATAGTAATATAACAATACAATAATATAATAATGTTAATAATAATAATAATACCAGTGTATTTACCTGCTGTGTCATTGCCTAACAAAGCCAATCAAGAAATGATTAAACCTGCAAATTCTCAAAGCGCGCCCCCACCGCACTGCTTTAACGCCAGTCTGTCTTCTTCCAGTTTCGGTGACATATTGATGTAAGATTTTAATCACAAAAGAGAAAAGTAGACGCGGAGGAGGAGATATCTGAGGGGAAACCAGGAATAATATATAAGCTGTGCAGAGGAAATGAGCCAAAAATCGTACAGCAGATAAAACTGGAAAAATGGTCGGGCACATCGGCAGCACTCAAGACTAGTTAACTGGGGGGTTTAGGTCAGCAGCTGGGGGGGTTCGGTGTGGGATTTAGGTCTGCAGGTGGGGAGGGGTGGGAGTGCAGGGTTTAGGTCAGCAGTTAGAGGGTTGCGGTTTAGGTCAGCAGTTGGGGGGTTAGGTGTGGGGTTTAGGTCAGCAGTCGGGGGGAGGAGATTTAGGTCAGCAGTCGGGGGGGGGGAGAGATTTAGGTCAGCAGTCGGAGGGGGAGGAGATTTAGGTCAGCAGTCGGGGGGAGGAGATTTAGGTCAGCAGTCGGGGGGAGGAGATTTAGGTCAGCAGTCGGGGGGAGGAGATTTAGGTCAGCAGTCGGGGGGAGGAGATTTAGGTCAGCAGTCGGGGGGGGGGAGAGATTTAGGTCAGCAGTCGGAGGGGGGGGGAGATTTAGGTCAGCAGTCGGAGGGGGGGGGGGATTTAGGTCAGCAGTCGGAGGGGGGGGGAGATTTAGGTCAGCAGTCGGAGGGGGGGGATTTAGGTCAGCAGTCAGGGGGAGGAGATTTAGGTCAGCAGTCGGGGAAGGAGATTTAGGTCAGCAGTTGGGGGGTTAGGTGTGGGGTTTAGGTCAGCAGTTGGGGGGAGGGGGTTTAGGTCAGCAGTCGGGGGGGGAGATTTAGGTCAGCAGTCGGGGGGGGGGAGAGATTTAGGTCAGCAGTCGGAGGGGGGGGAGATTTAGGTCAGCAGTCGGAAGGGGGGGATTTAGGTCAGCAGTCGGAAGGGGGGGATTTAGGTCAGCAGTCGGAGGGGGGGGGATTTAGGTCAGCAGTCAGGGGGAGGAGATTTAGGTCAGCAGTCGGGGAAGGAGATTTAGGTCAGCAGTCGGGGGGAGGAGATTTAAGTCAGCAGTCGGGGGGAGGAGATTTAGGTCAGCAGTCGGGGGGGGGGGGAGGAGATTTAGGTCAGCAGTCGGGGGGGGAGGAGATTTAGGTCAGCAGTCGGGGGGGGAGGAGATTTAGGTCAGCAGTCGGGGGGAGGAGATTTAGGTCAGCAGTCGGGGGGAGGAGATTTAGGTCAGCAGTCGGGGGAGGAGATTTAGGTCAGCAGTCGGGGGGAGGAGATTTTGGTCAGCAGTCGGGGGAGGAGATTTAAGTCAGCAGTCGGGGGGGAGGAGATTTAGGTCAGCAGTCGGGGGGGAGGAGATTTAGGTCAGCAGTCGGGGGGGGGAAGATTTAGGTCAGCAGTTGGGGGGTTAGGTGTGGGTTTAGGTCAGCAGTTGGGGGGGTGATGTATGTAGGTCAGTAGGTGGGGGGTGAGGGATTTAGGTAGCAGCTAGGGGGTTGGGTACAGGGTTTAAGTCAACAGTTGGAGGGGTTGGGTTTTAGGTCAGCAATTGGAGGGGTTTAAGTTAGCAGTTGGAGGGGCTGGGGTTTAGGTCAGCAGCTGGGAGAGTGAGGGATTTAGGTCAGCAGTTGGAGGGGTTGGGTTTTTGGTCAGCAATTGGAGGGGTTTAAGTTAGCAGTTGGAGGGGCTGGGGTTTAGGTCAACAGTTGAAGGGGCTGAGGCTTAGGTCAGCAGCTGGGAGAGGGGCTGGGGTTTAGGCCAGCAGTTGGATGGGTTGGGGTTTAGGTCAACAGTTGAAGGGGTTGGGGGTTTAGGTTAGCAGCTACACGGTTAGGGTTTAGGCTAGCAGCTGGGATTTAGGTCAGCAGCTGGAGGGTGAGGACTTTAGTCCAGCAGTTGGAAGGGTTGGGTTTTAGGTCAGCAGTTGGAGGGGTTGGGGTTTAGGTTAGCAGCTGGGATTTAGGCCAGCAGTAGGAAAGGTTGGGGTTTAGGTCAGCAGCTGCATGGTTAGGCTAGCAGCTGTGAGTTGGGTTTAGGTAAGCAGCTGGGGGTGAGGGCTTTAGTTCAGCATTCGGAAGGGTTGGGTGTAGGGTTTAGGTCAGAAGTTGGGGGGGGGGGGTTAGATCAGCAGCTGGGGGGTTAGCTGTGGGTTTAAGTCAGCAGTTGGAGAGTTGGGGTTTAGGTCAGCAGCCGAGTGGGGGGGGGGGATAATAGGTCAGCAGTAGGGGGGGGATGGGTGTGGGGTTTAGGTCAGTCACTGGGGGAGCTTGGGTGAGGTGTGCGGTCACAGTGTACACTGGATGTGCATATTAAAGTAAAGCGGAAGTATTTTCACAGTCCTGGTCTTGTTTTTGCCCCTGGGACATCACGTTTTTCGATGCCCCCCTATGTGAAACCCCCCAAAATCCCCAGTAGGACTTACCTGACCCCCAAACCGATGGCACATGTGCGGGCTCTCGTCCAACCAGTGCCATTTGCTGTGCATATTAATGATAGGCAACGGCCCTGAATACACCCCGCTCAGGCAATGGGGAGTGGCAGCATCCCCAGCTCCCTTTAGTTGTGGCCACGCTCCAGCCCCCGAGGCAGGATCACGCCTCAGCCTACAGAGGCAAAGTAGAGTTTTGCGGACGACCGTTGGGGTTTCACAGTCTTTTAGACTCCAGTGTCAGAGCACTGGGGTTTTGTTCTGCTTTAATACACGGCATGTAGCTCTGTTCACACAGCATAGAGAAAGGGAGTCTCCCTGCGGTCTGTGGCGTGTTTCCAGCCTATCACAACGGCCTGGGAGCGCCAGAAAGGTGAGTGCAGTGGGGCTTCACACACCCGGGTTAGAATCCTACCTCCTAATGCATGGTTAAAGCAGAAAACAACCCACCAGCGAATATACCCCTGGAATATAAAAGATTCCAGAACCGTCCGCTGGCCACCGAATCGGGATGCCCCACTGTGTGAAACCCCCCAGGGCGTCCGTACATATTCACCTTTCCAGGGTCCAATGGTGCATGCGCGGGCTCTCATCCAATCAGAGCCGCCCGCTGAACGTCATTCAGCAGACAGCTCCCATTGTTGTCAATGCCCCAGCCGCTCACATATATCCCCATTATAGTCAATGAGAGCCAAAAGATGTAAACATAGCCGCTGTCTCTCATTGGCTGAGCGCCCGGGCATGCGCCATTGGACCGAGGAGAGGCGAGTTTAACTAGAGGGTTTTACACAGCGGGGCATCCCCCAAACGAAACAGAACAAAACCCGGGAAAGTCAAAATCTCAGGTTCTGTTCTGCTTTAAAGTGGACCAAAAACCCGAATTTTGACTATCCTGAGTTTTGGTCTCTTGACCAAGGGCACCCCAATCGGGGATGCCCCGCTATGTGAAAGATCCCCAGTAAAACATACCTGACCCCCTAACCGATTTCACATGCGCAGGCTCTCGTCCAATCAGTGCCATTTTCTCTGTTTACCTCTTTTGGCAAACGCCTCTCATTGACTATAATGGGGATATATGTGAATGGGTGGGGATCGCCGATGCCAACTCACCTCTTCTCGGTCCTACGCGCGTGCACAGCCGCTTGTCCAATCAGCCGCTGACATCGCGTCGTTTAAGGCGAGCGGCTCTGAGCGCTCTGGCAGCCGCATGGGAGAGTTCCCATGCCGGCCAATCACAAATGCCTGGTAAAGGCACGCGCCCTGCTAGAGGAACAGGGGGGATGCGGCTCGCGCTTGCGCCGTTGGACCAGGAAACAAGGTAAGTGAATTGGGCATCCCGATTTTGGATGCCCCGGAGGGAGGGAAATCGATCGGCCTGGGAATCTTATAGATTCCCGGGTTGATCCGCATGGGTTTTGGTCCACCTTTATAGGGTGCATTTCTAGTTAGTTGTATGGGGGGGAGAGGTACCTTTGGTTTTGGGTACCTCTAATAGGAGAGCTTACTGGTGGGGGTATACTGGTTCCTAGTTAGTGTAACTGGAACCTTTGACCATACTATGTATACAAGATTTTAAAATTGAAAACTTGTTTATTTAGTATACTTCCTTTTTTTACACATGAGATAAGACATCCTGTACAGATAGATCATGATGGTAACAACATGTGTAAAATATGTGAGAAAAAAGATAATGATAGCAAAGACATGTGTAAAATATGTGTAAATTATATGCAAAATATGTGAAAAAAAGGAAGTATACTAAATAAACAAGTTTTCAATTTTAAAATCTTGTATACATAGTATGGTCAAAGGTTCCAGTTACACTAACTAGGAACCAGTATACCCCCACCAGTAAGCTCTCCTATTAGAGGTACCCAAAACCAAAGGTACCTCTCCCCCCCATACAATTTACAAATTTTTGGAGAGTAAGGGGAAAACAAACTAGATAACCAATCTGGTAAGAGGAGGGGCAGCACAAACTGGCGCTCACCCCTCACCCCCCCAAAAAAAATGCATTTCTAGTTACCCATAGCAACCAAGAGAGTTGTCGTCACCAATAGCAACCCAGCAGCTTCTAGTTGTCGCCTTTGCTATATGTCACATTAGGTTGGAGGCCTGTCTCAGGTCAGGCTATATAGATTGGTTGCTACGGGTTACCAGGCCTTCTTCTGTGGTCTATAAAAACAACATGGCATACGTACATTTTCCAAGGCCTGGGACTCCCCATCTGCCTGGCATAGAAAAGACAGCAGCCAAACTGACTAACTCTTCTGACGCTTCTGAGCACAAGGTGGCTTTAAAGCGGAGCAAGAGTCAAAAATAATTTATCGCCCCTGGAGTTAAAGATCCTTAGTAAGCCAAAAGCAGGGGGGGGGGGCAGGGGGGGCAATAAGCCTTTTATGATGGGGGACAGGAAGTGGCTGCACACATGTCTTCTATAGGATAAGCTAGGGATTCTACACATGTATGTAGCTATTAAAGAGGAACTCAGAGTCAGAAAGGACTGTATTCCTTCTTTAAAGATGCAGCAGGGGGGGGCAGCCAGGATTGGGCCCCAGATGAGCCGAGTATCCAGCGCCACCGATGCACAGTGAGGCCGCCCAACCCGAGGGGCATTTTCTGATCAGACTTTCTCTTTAATGTGGACAAAAACCCAGGATTTTGACTATCCTGGGTTTTGGTTCTTTCCCCTGGGGCGTCCTGATCGGGGGTGCCCTGCTGCCTGAAACCCCCTAGATCGCCAAAGGCAACTCACCTCTTCCCGGTCCTGTGGCACATGCGCGGCCGCTCGTCCAATCAGTGCGCTCGGAGCCGCTGACGTCACATCGTCTAAGAGCAGCGTCTCCGAGCGCGCGCATCCCCAGCATCTCAATAAACAGGGAGCATGCCTGCGCCGGCCATTCAGAAATGCCTGGTGCGGGCACGCGCCCTGCTAGAGGGATAGCGGGGATGCGGCTGCAGCGCGCGCATGCTCCGTTGGACCGGGAAACAAGGTAACTCTATCCCGATTTTGGATGCCCTGAGGGGAGGTGAAAATCGATCGGTGTGGGTTTGGGTCCACTTTAATGGACCGAAACCCAGAATTTTTAATATCCCCGGTTTTGGTCAGTCCCCCCCCTGGGATGCCCCACTGTGTGAAACCATGCCATTCGCATGCCTCTCTACCTTTCAAATGAGCCCACGGTGCATGCCTCTAATGAAGGGCTCATTGATGGTGTGAGGGGGTGGGTTAGGTTAGTTTCATTTCCCTGTGAACCAGGACCCACCCTGACCATATAGCTGCAATGTAGAGCCGCTTTAATGTGGACCAAAATCGTATCTAACGTCTATATAAGAGGACAGGTTTGCATCTCATCCATCCCGATTTGGGATACCCCGATGTGTGAAACCCACCCAGTCGCCCAACATGCATAACGCATGCCCGCCCCATGCATCTTGTAAGCAGATGGCTGGCGTGGCTGCGCACAGCTTAAACCGGACCTTCAGCGTGATTTAATGAAAAGCCCAAACCCTTAAAAAAATATTCCCCAGCATCTAAAATTAATATATTTTAAGTTTTTAGTCACTTACTTATTATTCTTTCCCCCACCGGGCTGCAACTCTGTTCAGGACTCGGGCGCCGCCATCTTGACTCAAAAGCATCACATTTACTAAGAAGAGGAGAGCGGGATAAAGTACAGGGGGCGGGGTTACATTTGTGCTTTGCACAGACAGAGCAGAGCTGGGGTCAGGGAAAGGTCAGCAATCCCAGAATGCAGAGCGACACAGTCAGAAGACACTTCCTGTTTGCAGGCTGCCTGATGACCCCTGAGCCACCATCTTGGAAGTTTAAAGGCTCATAACATGCAGAAGATGCAGGTAGGATGATTTTTAATGTGAGCAATCTGTATGTACAGGGTGTGGGAAACATATAAGATAGACTCCTATTCAGGGTGAAGGTCTGGATTAATGTGAGCAATCTGTATGTACAGGGGGGGGAAACATATAAGATAGACTCCTATTCAGGGTGAAGGTCCGGATTAATGTGAGCAATCTGTATGTACGGGGGGGGGGGGGCATATAAGATAGGCTCTTATTCAGGGTGAAGGTCCGGATTAATGTGAGCAATCTGTATGTACAGGGTGGGGGAAACATATAAGATAGGCTCTTATTCAGGGTGAAGGTCCGGATTAATGTGGGCAATCTGTATGTACAGGGTGGGGGAAACATATAAGATAGGCTCTTATTCAGGGTGAAGGTCCGGATTAATGTGAGCAATCTGTATGTACAGGGTGTGGGAAACATATAAGATAGGCTCTTATTCAGGGTGAAGGTCCGCTTAAGGATGCAGGGGGTGCCGCGCCGACCACGTGTGCGGCTAGGATTCTATTAACTTCTCCATCCGTAGAAGCCGGTTGGTGGAGAGCCGCACCCGCAACGTGGTCTCATTGGAAAGTCAAGAAAAGCGGGCCACTGGTAGGTTTTTACACAGAGGGGCATCTGAAAATGGGGGACGGCATAAAACCAGTGAGATTTCACAGGTTTTGGTCCATCTGAAGGCCATCCATGCAGGGTCTGATCATTCTTTTTACAATCTGGCCTACAAATGGCACCCTGTGCCCTTAACAGTCAAGAACATGTTGCTATTCTTGAATAACAAGGGAGCCTTTGGGTAATTCAATCCAACGGGCATTAACGGGCAATGGGGTGCCCTGTGAATGGGCCACAGGCCTTAATCAAGGTGTAGTAGCTGGATCCAAAAACACCCCCCCTCCCCCACCCAAAAGAAGGGCCAACACATGCACAGATTTTGATTGTTTAAAGAATGATGCAATGGGAAAATGGGGGATGAACATGACAGCCATACAAATCCCCCTCCCCCCCCCCCCCCACTTACTTCACAGTCCTGATGCGTAACTGATCAACCAACGCTTTATTTAAACTGCTCAAAAGCTTGCCCTGCAGCTCCCTCATTGGCTGTTGTCTCCTCCAATCAGGGTTATGTCATTGGAAAAAAAAGTTTAGGCAGTTATTTACCAACCAATATCAAGTGTTTTCACAAATGCTTTTAAGTCCTACCCCCCAAAAATAAGCCCCAGTTACAGAGGGACAGGGATTGCTGGGCTGTCCGCCCCATCTGTGCCTGCTGCTGCCCCCGTCTATCTGTCCCTCTGCCCAGCTATCTATCTATCTTTTATTTATCCATCCGCTAATCTATTTATTTATCCATCAATCCCTCTGTCTGTCTGTCTAGCTATCTCTCTGCCTATGTATATATCTATCTATCACTCTGCCTATGTATATATCTATCTATCCATCCATCCATCCATCCGTGTATCTATCTCTCTGCCTATGTATATATCTATCTATCCATCCATCTATCTCTCTGCCTATGTATATATCTATCTATCCATCCATCCGTCTATCTATCTCTCTGCCTATGTATATATCTATCTATCCATCCATCCGTCTATCTATCTCTCTGCCTATGTATATATCTATCTATCCATCCATCCATCCGTGTATCTATCTCTCTGCCTATGTATATATCTATCTATCCATCCATCCATCCATCCGTGTATCTATCTCTCTGCCTATGTATATATCTATCTATCCATCCATCTATCTCTCTGCCTATGTATATATCTATCTATCCATCCATCCGTCTATCTATCTCTCTGCCTATGTATATATCTATCTATCCATCCATCCGTCTATCTATCTCTCTGCCTATGTATATATCTATCTATCTATCCATCCATCCGTCTATATATCTCTCTACCTATGTATATATCTATCTATCCATCCATCCATCCACCTGTGTATCTATCTATCTATCTATCTATCTATCTATCTATCTATACATCTCTCAGCCTATGTATCTATCTATACATCTCTCAGCCTATGTATCTATCTATACATCTCTCAGCCTATGTATCTATCTATACATCTCTCAGCCTATGTATCTATCTATACATCTCTCAGCCTATGTATCTATCTATCTATCTATCTATCTCTCAGCCTATGTATCTATCTATTCATCCATCCATCCCTCTATCCATCCATCCATCCCTCTATTTATCCATCCATCCCTCTGCCTATCTATCTATCTATCTATCCCTCTGCCTATGTATCTATCTATCTATCTATCTATCTATCTATCTATCTATCTATCTCTCTGCCTATCTATATATTATCTAACCATCTATCCCTCCGCCTATGTATCTATCTATCTATCTATCTATCTATCTATCTATCTATCTATCTATCTCTCAGCCTATGTATCTATCTATCTATCTATCTCTCAGCCTATGTATCTATCTATCTATCTCTCAGCCTATGTATCTATCTATACATCTCTCAGCCTATGTATCTATCTATTCATCCATCCATCCCTCTATCTATTTATCCATCCATCCATCTGTCTATCTATCTATAAATCTATCTATCTATCCATCCATCTATCCCTCCGCCTATGTATCTATCAATCCATTTATCTATCTATCTATCTATCTATCTATCTATCTATCTATCTATCTATCTATCTATCCATCTATCCCTCCGCCTATGTATCTATCAATCCATTTATCTATCTATCTATCTATCTATCTATCTATCTATCTATCTATCTATCCCTCCGCCTATGTATCTATCAATCCATTTATCTATCTATCTATCTGTTGTTCATGGAAAAAAAGACATCCCCTAAAAATAAGCCCTACTGCCTACTGACCCGTCTTATTTTTGGGGAAAGAGGGTAGTAAAATCGGATTGATTGATCTGCTGATTAAATTAATTTTTCACTGAACAAGGGACATCAAATAGGTCATGGAACTTCTGTGGTCATAAATAAATGGACTTGCTGTATTCTTCATAAAGAGGAGCAAAATCCTCCTCAGCTTAAAGTGGAACAAAACCCAGGATTTTCACTATCCTGGGTTCTTGTCTGTTCCCCTGGGACATCCTGATTTGGGATGCCCTGCTGCCTGACACCCCGCAATCAACCGATCAACATACCTCATCAGCATTCCCACAGCAGAGGCGCGTCTCTCCTCCAGTCAGCTTCTTCGGGCGTACATATTAATGTGCAGCCAGAGAAGATGGTGAATGGGGTCCTAGCTGCACTTGCGATCAGCGCGGGGAACTCCCTGCGCGCCCACGCCAGCCAGTCATTTATGACGGGCGCAACTGCACACAGCTAGAGAAAGGGCTCGTTGGTGAGGTAAGTATTACAGGGGACTAGTGGGGTTTCACACAGCATGATATCCCAAACCGGGATGCCCCAGGGGGTTGATGTTAAACCAGACCTAGTGTCTTATAAACGCTAGGTCCAGTATTGGTTCGCTTTAAAGTAGACCAATAAGCGTTTCAGCCAGCCCTGGAGTCTAAAATATCCCGATTCAGGATGCCCCACTGTGAGAGCCCCCCCCCCCCCCCCCCCCAGACCCAGCTATTCGGGTAGGCCGGGCAATGACTTTATGCCGCACATAAGTATGCACAGCATAAAGCACTGATTGGACGAGAGCCTGTGCATGCGCCATGGGAGCGGCGGAAAGGAGGGTTGAGTGGATAAACTGGGTCCACTTTAATGCAAAATAAGACTCCGAATTTTTACTATCCTGGTTCTCGTTTCGTGCCCCGGGAGACATCCCCGTACGAACCCCCCAGAAAAATCACCTTTCTCCGGTCCTATGGCGCATGTACAGGCTCTTATCCAATCAGAGGCGTTTTCTGTGCACATATAAGGTTCGGCAATCGGCTCTGTTTATGGCAATGGGGAGCGATGCACAGTGAGGCCGCCTAACCCGAGGGGTATTTTCTGATCGGACCTTCTCTTTAACGTGGACCAAAACCCGGGATTTTCACTATACCCGGTTTTGGTCAGTCCCCCCTGGGATGCCCCACTGGGCTCACTGATGGTGTGAGGGGGTGGGTTAGGTTAGTTTTATTTCCCTGTGAACCAGGACCCACCCTGACCATATAGCTGCAAGGAAGAATGTAGAGCTGCTTTAATGTGGACTAAAACCATACCTAATGTCTATAAGAGGACTGGTTTGCATCTCACCCCTGGGGCATCCCAATTTGGCATCCCCAGCTGTGTGCAACTCACCCAGTCACCTGGGCTGTGCGCGCCCATGCCTGTTGTAAGTAAGCCTCTTGCCGGGGTGCGCGTGTGGGGGCGGCGGCGGCCGCACGTGAGCGCAGTGTGGGTATTTAGAGGAGGGGGGAGGTAGCGACAAACGAGGCCATACCGCCCTGGCGAAGTGGTAGATCCACGCAACGCGTCGGCAGGCCAGCACATGGGGGTCTCCAGGCGAGAGATGTGAACAATGGTGATGTACTATTTTCCCTATCTAATAGATTGATATTTTGTATCTTTAGGCCAGTGGTCTCTGTCCGTCCATGGGCAGATACTTTTCTTCATAGTGTCTTTATAGGTGTGTATGTCTTTAGATACATTGTATATTTGCACAGCACTGCTCTTGTTAATATATTGCACTTAGCACTTAAAGTGGACCTTCACTCTGAATAAGAGTCTATCTTATATGTTTCCCACACCCTGTACATACAGATTGTCCACATTAAAAATCATCCTACCTGCATCTACTGCATGTTATGAGACTTTAAACATCCAAGATGGCGGCTTATGGAAGCCGCCATCTTATCAGGCAGCCTGCAAACAGGAAGTGCCTCCTGACTGTGCTGCTCTGCATTCTGGGACTGCTGACCGTTACCTGACCCCAGCTCTGTTCTGTCTGAGCAAAGCACAGCTATAACCTGCCCCCCTGCACCTTATCCCACTATCCTCTCCTCAGTAAGTGTGATGCTTCTGAGTCAAGATGGCGGCGCCCATATCCTAAATTCCTGAACAGAGTTGCAGCCCAGTGGGGGAAAGAATAATACATTAGTGACTAAAAACGTAAAATATATTAATTTTAGATGCTGGGGAACCGTTTTTTAAGAGTTTCGGCTTTTCATTAAATCACGCTGAAGGTCCGGTTTAAGTTTTTGTATTTAACGTTTTGTGTCCGTTATTGGCAGGCAGTTACAACAATATCTTCCTGACTTATATTTTCCACTGGCATTTAGTATGATTTAATGATTTAGACTGCAATTTTAAGATTAGGAAGGGATTTATCCATACATGTATATAATGAAAGCCTTTGTATAGGAACTCCCCCATTCGGGTTAATGTGTTTATGTATTTTAATATGTCCTTTGTCTTGTAAATTTTTGTTTAATCGTTTTCTATGAGTCATTTGTATAGAAATAAATTCAGATTTTATATTAGTACATAGTTTACTGTATGCTTTTGTGGGTAGAGTGCGGACTATCTGGGGGCCTAGCCGCCCCCAAATTCTGTTGGCATGCCTGTTGTAAGTGGATGGCTGACGTGGCTGCGCACAGCCTAAGGATGCAGGGGGCGCCGCGCTGACCACGTGTCCGGCTAGGATTCTATTTAACTTCTCCATTCGTGGCTGGAGAAGCCGATTGGTGGAGAGCCGCACCATGGTCTCATTAGAAAGTCAAGAAAAGCGGGCGAAGGCTGTGGCTGCATTCCCTGCTTCTTAGGCCGATTCAGGCCCTCGGTGCCAAGCCGTTCAGATAGGCTGGGTGTAGGAGCCAGAGGAAAACTGGGGGATACACTCTCTATGCTGGGCCCTGTTGTCAAATAATAGTTAAGCCCTGATTGGAGGACAGACTACACATGCACTGGGGGTTTCACACAGGGGGCATGGAACAAGCCCAGTGGGTCAAAATCCTGAGTTTTGATCCACTTTAAAGACATAAGAGTTTGCTAGTCATCTTGTAAGAGAGGAGGAAGATTAGCAAAATGCCCTTAGAAAATCCAAGCCCAGTTGACTTGATTTATTACTACAGATATTTAAAGTGCCCCCTATCGCCAGTCAAAAAAAACTGGAGGTTTACTGCTGCCCGGCTCTGGATTCCAAAAGACTCAGGGGCTGAGTTACAGCTTACCCCTGGGGCATCCCGATATGCTTACTTCACCTGCAATCTGACTGTCAGCCAGCAGCGGCTGAGTGCATATGTGAATGGCTGGTGTGGGTATACACAGCTAAAGGGGAGGGGGCAGCCAGCAAGTCAGGTTTCCTAGTAACATAGTAACATAGTATGTAAGGCTGAATAAAGACTTTAGTCCATCCAGTTCAGCCTGTTTAACTCCTTCCAGTGGTCTAGTAGCCATAGCCGGAAATGTTATTACATGCCAGGAAGGCATCAAGGCCACTTTTGAACATTTTTAATGTATCCATCATTACTACCTCCTCTGGCAGCGAGTTCCATAGTCTCACTGCTCTTACAGAGAAGAATCCCCTCCTATGTCGGTGGAGAAAGCACCTTACCTCTAACCTTAGTGGATGCCCCCGGGTTATGGTTACACTCCGGGGTATAAATAGATTGTGGGACAGATCCTTGTATTGACCCCGAATATATTTATACATAGTTATTAGATCACCCCTCAATCGTCTTTTTTCTAGACTAAATAAGCCTAACTGTGACAATCTTTCCGGGTACTCTAGCCCCCGCACTCCTTTTATTAACTTTGTT
Organism: Gastrophryne carolinensis; assembly: GCA_027917425.1. Taxonomy (NCBI): domain Eukaryota; kingdom Metazoa; phylum Chordata; class Amphibia; order Anura; family Microhylidae; genus Gastrophryne; species Gastrophryne carolinensis. The sequence continues at coordinate 21,974,992 of CM051238.1, forward strand.
GCCCTTCTTTGAATGCGCTCCAGTTCTGATATGTCCTTTTTAAGCATAGGTGCCCAGAACTGTACACAGTATTCCATATGGGGTCTGACCAGTGACTTGTACAGGGGTAAAATGATGTTCTGGTCATGAGCACCTATGCCCCTCCTGATACACCCCAGGATCCTGTTTGCCTTGGCAGCAGCTGCCTGGCATTGATTACTACAGTTGAGCGTATTGTCAACTAAAACCCCCAGGTCCTTTTCCATTGTTGTTTTACCAAGTGTTTCTTTATTTAGTGTGTAATCATGACACAGATTTCTCCTTCCCATGTGCATAACCTTACATTTATCTGTGTTAAACTTCATTTGCCATTTAACTGCCCATGCTTCCAATTTATCTAAATCTACGGCAGGATCTAGTCACTCATTAATATGCACGGCTAGGTAATCTGATTGGAGGTGAGCCTGCACATGTGCCATGGGATCACCGACAAGGTATGAATATTGGGCAACCAGCAGGGTTTTACACAGTGGGGCACTAGAAATTGGGATGCCCTGGGGAGGAGGAACAAAAACTGTGCGCTGATTGGACGAGAGGGCTGTGCATGAACCGTAGGACCGAGGAAGGGTGAATGTGTTCTGACGACCTGGGGGATATCACACAGCGGGGCATCTCTGATCGAGGTGCCCTGGGGGCAAGGACCAAAACACAGGATAGTTAAAATCCTGGGTTTTGGTCCACTTTAAGGGGAACAACAGCCTCCCTGGAGTCCCCGGGATGCCCCCCCATATTCTAGCGGAAGCGGGTATCCGTGCCAGCCATTTCTGAATTTGCTCCAACCATGTTTCTTAGCTGACCTGTTGTCAGGTCGAGGCAATTAAAAAATTAAAGGCATAGCGCACAAGCCCCGACTAGCTGGCAACCCGCGCATGTGCTGTGGGGTGACCAGAAGGTAGGTCTTTACAGCCAAGAAAGAAATAACACATAGAGAGAAAATCCCACGTCAGCCATTTAGAAATGGGCGGACAATCGCGGTGCTGGATTCCCCGTGGAAAAGGTTAAGGTAAGCTTTATGGGCGATCTGCGTGGTTATGTGCGGGGGGGGGGGGGGTGGCTCCAGCATTCTGGATGCCCCCACCCAGACTGTCATTTAGCAGCAGGACCAACACCGGCCCAGGTGTTGGTCTGCTTTAATATGCAACATTGTAACAGCAGGATTCCACCCTGTTAGTTACATTATACAGCACAAGGTGCCGTCATTTGTTGCCAAGCATTATAGTGGACCAAAACCGGACCTACCTTAGGGTCTAAAAATGCTAAGTCTAGTTAACCCCCCCCCCCCGCCCCAGGCCTTCCCAATGTGGGATGCCCCGCTGTGTGAAACCCCGCCAGATGCCCAATATTCTAACCCTACTGGGGAACCCACAGGGCATGCGTGGCCGACAGTGGCATCGGTTGGCGTGGCCCAACATGGCCATAGAGGGATGCAGGGGGTGCTGTGCATCGATTGCGACTCTCATTCAGTTTTTTAAAGAGGAACAACAGACCCCACTTTTACTTTGTGGGCTGTTGTTCCTCTATGCGGTGACATCCCAAATTGGGATGCCCCGCTGTGTGTATCTCCCCCAGGTCCCCCCCATACACTCACCTTCCTGAGGCTCCTACGGCTCAGACTCGGACTAGCACGCTGATTAGCTGGGAGGCCCACTCATCCAATCAGCGCGCTCGCTGTCACTCGGCACCGCACGCCACGGCTAGGATGCTGCTGGTGGCCCACTCACTAAAACTCACCTCTCCCTGCTCCAACGGCCCTCCTCCAATCAGAGCCCTTTGCATTGACTATGTGATTCGGCAAAAGGCTGAAATCAGAAGGGATCGTGCGTTGCCACATCCCCAACAGGGCACATGATTCCATGCGTGCCACCGGGTATGCAGCAGTGTGCACACCCCAATATAAACAATTACAGCCGAGGACGAGAGCCTGCGCATGTGCCTTTGGAGCAGGAAAAGGTGAGTTTTTACGGGTGCCCTTGGCGTTTTACATAGCAGGGCATCCAGTTTCAGGAAAAGCCAGTGGCCTGCCCTGGTGGGTCTCGTTCAGCTTTAAAGTGGACCAAATCCCAGCGCGATCGGTCCCCTCCTCCCCAGGCACCCAAAATCGCAATGCCCCGCTGTGTGAAACCTCTCAGGGCTCCCTGTACACTTACCTAGCATCTCGGGCCAACGGCGCATGCGCGAGCAGTGGATGCATCCCTGCTATCTCTCTAGCAGGGCGCATGCCAGCACCAGGCATTTGTGAACGGCCGTGCATGCGCCGTAGGACCGGGAAGAGGTGAGTTGTGCTTGGCGATCTGGGGGGATTTCACACAGCGGGGCACCCCCATCAGGGTTTCCCAGGGGAAAAGAGCAAAACTCAGGATCTTCTAAATCCTGGGTTTTGGTCCACTTTAAAACTGAACAAAACCTGTGAATTTGACTTTTTGTTCCATGCCCCTGGGGCATTCCAAATCGGGATTCTGCAACTGTGTAAAACCCCACTTGTTCAGGCTCTCGACCAATGGGAGCTGCCTGCTGTGACTATGTCACTCGGCTCTCATCAACTTGAATGGGGAGTGGGCACTGCCTAATCCCCGGCCGTGCACGCGCTCCCGTCCCGCTGATTGGAGAAGAGCCATAGGACAGGGGAAAGGTGAGTTTACTGGGCAACCTGGGGGGTGTCACACAGCCGAGCATCCCTAAGCAGGGTTCCCCGGGGCAGAGACTTAAAGCAGTCCTTCACTCTGAATGAGAGTCTATCTTATATGTTTCCCCCACCCTGTACATACAGATTGCCCACATTAATCCAGACCTTCACCCTGAATAAGAGCCTATCTTATATGTTTCCCCCACCCTGTACATACAGATTGCCCACATTAATCCAGACCTTCACCCTGAATAAGAGCCTATCTTATATGTTTCCCCCACCCTGTACATACAGATTGCCCACATTAATCCAGACCTTCACCCTGAATAAGAGCCTATCTTATATGTTTCCCCCACCCTGTACATACAGATTGCCCACATTAATCCAGACCTTCACCCTGAATAAGAGCCTATCTTATATGTTTCCCCCACCCTGTACATACAGATTGCCCACATTAATCCAGACCTTCACCCTGAATAAGAGCCTATCTTATATGTTTCCCCCACCCTGTACATACAGATTGCCCACATTAATCCGGACCTTCACTCTGAATAAGAGCCTATCTTATAGGTTTCCCCCACCCTGTACATACAGATTGCTCACATTAAAAATCATCCTACCTGCATCTACTGCACATTATGAGCCTTTAAACATCCAAGATGGCGGCTTATGGAACATCAGGCAGCCTGCAAACAGGAAGTGTCTTCTGACTGTGCAACTCTGCATTCTGGGATTGCGGACCTTTTCCTGACCCCAGCTCCCAGAAATTATTCCCCAGCATCTAAAATTAATATATTTTAAGTTTTTAGTCACTTACTTATTATTCTTTCCCTCACTGAGCTGCAACTCTGTTCAGGACTTTAGGATATGGGTGCCGCCATCTTGACTCAGAAGCATCACACATACTGAGGAGAGGAGAGGGATAAAGTACAGGGGGCGGGGTTATAGCTGTGCTTTGCACAGACAGAGCAGAGCTGGGGTCAGGAAAAGGACAGCAATCCCAGAATGCAGAGCAACACAGTCAGAAGACACTTCCTGTTTGCATGCTGCCTGATGCACCATGGGCCACCATCTTGGATGTTTAAAGGCTCATAACATGCAGTAGATGCAGGTAATGCAAACACAAGGGGTGCCCAAAACCCCAAAGGGGGATATAACCAGGGACTAACAAAGGCACTCTATTAGTTATAATTCATATCAAATGCAGTAGATGCAGGTAGGATGATTTTTAATGTGAGCAATCTGTATGTAGAGGGTGTGGGAAACATATAAGATAGGCTCTTATTCAGGGTGAAGGTCTGGATTAATGTGGGCAATCTGTATGTACAGGGTGGGGGAAAAATACAACGTAGGCCCTTATTCAGGGTGAAGGTCCGGATTAATGTGGGCAATCTGTATGTACAGGGTGTGAGAAACATATAAGATAGGCTCTTATTCAGGGTGAAGGTCCGGATTAATGTGGGCAATCTGTATGTACAAGGGAGAAACATATAAGATAGGCTCTTATTCAAGGTGAAGGTCCGCTTTAACAGAGTTGGAGCCCAGTGGGGGGAAAGAATAATAAGTGACTAAAAACATAAAATATATTAATTTTAGATGCTGGGGAATCATTTTTTAAGGGTTTGGGCTTTTCAATAAATCATGGTGAAGGTCCGGTTTAAGTCCGGGATAGTGAGAATCCCGGGTTTTGCTCCACTTTGATGTTACAGTATAATAAATGTCGACCTACCTTCTAGTAACGCAGAGAGAAGGTCAGAGGTGCTGTGCAGCCAGGAGAACCTGTTATAATAATAGAAATAAACAGAACATAGGCTTCCAGTCCATGGCATTGCCCCAACCACAGCAAACTGCCCCCCTTTCTGCCACTTACCTGCCTCAAAGCCGCCACCTGTCCCCATCCTGCTGTAACTTACTCCACTGAGCTGAAGACGGAAGTGAGTCTGGTAATCCCTGCCCTGGCCACGCCCCCTGTAGCTCGGTCCGGCTATTCTGGATAGAAGCGTCATCTGCCGTCACTAGAGCACGAACTCTTCCTGACAGGGATCTGTCTCTTATTTCCGCCATGTTGCTGGAGCTCACGCGTCAGAAACACTCTAGAGGCCAGGTTTTCTAGGTAATAAGTCATGAAAGGAGGGCGGGCTGAGGGCGGGGAAAGGTCTCTAGGGAGGAAAGAGAGTTGGGGTGAACTGAGGCTGTCTCCCTGGCAACCTGCAGCTGTCACAGTGTTTTGTTTACATTGCTTCATTTGCAGCCGATGTGAGCGTTTTTGTTTCTTAAAGTGGACAAACACCCAGGGGGGATCGGCCCGGAAATCTATAAGATTCCCGGACCGATCAGATCCCTCCCCGCGGGGCATCCGAAATCGGGATGTCCCGCGGGGAGGAACCCCCTAGGAGGCCCACAATCCTCACCTTACCGGCGATCCAACGGCGCATGCGCGAGACGCGGCCGCGTCTCTCGCTTCCCTCTAGCAGGGCGCGCTCCCGCGCCGGCCGTTTTGTGAATGGCCGGCACAGGAGCGCTCCCTGTTAGAGGGAAGCGAGAGACGAAGCCAATGACAGCGCTCTGGTATGCGCGTCCAAGCGGCTTTGGACGCGCATACCAGAGCTGCTCTGAGCGCTGTCATTGGCCGGACGAGGTCACGTGGGAGCGGGGAGAGGTGAGTTTTTGCAGCGATCGGGGTGCCCCACCTAAGTGGACCAACACCCAGGATAGTCAAAATCCTGGGTGTTGGTCCACTTTAAACCGGACCTTCAGCATGATTTCATGAAAAGCCCAAACCCTTAAAAAACTATTCCCCAGCATCTAAAATTAACATATTTTAAGTTTTTAGGCACTTATTATTCTTTCCCCCACCGGGCTGCAACTCTGTTCAGAATTCTAGGATATGGGGCGCCGCCATCTTGCCTCAGAAGCACCACACATACTGAGGAGAGGGTTAGAGCTGTGCCTTGCACAGACAGAGCAGAGCTGGGGTCAGGAAAAGGACAGCAATCCCAGAATGCAGAGCAACACAGTCAGAAGACACTTCCTGTTTGCAGGCTGCCTGATGCTCCATAAGCCGCTGTCTTGGATGTTTAAAGGCTCATAACATGCAGTAGATGCAGGTAGGATGGTTTTTAATGTGAGCAATCTGTATGTACAGGGTGTGGGAAACATCTAAAATATGCTCTTATTCAGGGTAAAGATCCGCTTTAAAGTGGACCTATCACTAGGATTTTCACTATCCTGGTGATAGGTCCTTGTATCTGGGGCAGTCCGATTTGGGAGGCCCCACCGTGTGAAACCCTCACGATCACTCACTCAACTTAGGGCC